>BPTQ01000004.1:285433879-285776379 GCA_019973895.1 Chrysanthemum seticuspe | reverse complement strand
GTATAACCTATTAACACATACGAGCAAGTATACTCGTCCGCAATAGCAAAGTTTTGTAAGTCGAGATCGTCCCAAGGGATTTTTTGTTTGAAATAGATTTGATTAAAAAGTTTCTAACAAGAAAGCTTGTCAAGGCTTCCTCAAATAAGTGATCTGGCAAAAATACGAATCAAGAATATAAATATATACTTGTGTGTAGTCTTATAATCAACCATAGATAGTGTTCATAAAGGTTTGGTGTATACTCTTAGTATGATGCACAAATCATAAGCAAATGATTCCCCAACCATGGTATTTGTTTGTAAAAATCATTCTAAGAACAAAAACATTTAGGTAATCCTTTCGGTCCTTATCCCAATGATTATCCTATAAAAGTTCCATTTGTTTGCAACATGTTCTCATTAAATTTGTTCTTACGAATCTTTCGACCCTTCGTGATGAAAATGTTCCTAGTCATGTTTTAATAAGCAAAACATGGTGGTTGTCAATCACCATATCCCAATACTAGTTTGTCACTTCACTTTTTGGAATAAAACACAAGAGAAATCCTTTCGGTCCTTTTTCTTAAAACATGTTTTATTGACAAATCAATCCAAGACTAGTATTTTTCCAACAAACTCATTTAAACAAGATCATATATACATGCATCACATTTTGAGAACACTATTATGATTAATCACATTCCAACACACAAGTATATCACAAACTACTCCATGAAAACAATCATATCTAAACACAAGTCATAACAAGGTAATTCAAACAATTCAAGAGAATAGATTTCCATAACAAAGTTCATAGAATACCTAAACTTTTGTGATTACAAGAATTAGAAATCGTGGATTGTAGCAACCACGCGCCTCCAATCACCTAGGATCACCGCACAACTTCAAACTACCGAAACAATGGACAAGAATGGTTCCCTCCTTGCTCCTGGGCGTTTTCCAGTAAATACTAAGCTTTTGGGGTTGAAATAATAAGGGTAGTATTAATTTTGGTATAAACTAACACTCTTTGGTTGTGTCACACTTAGTATACAAGTATTAGGTCCATTATATAGCCAAAGCTCTTGCTTAACTGCCCAAAAAACGTTCTCTCCAAGTTAATATCAAGAAATGATCGGACTCCAATGATTATGGGGAGTTAAGGCAACAATAAATGCGAATTGTGTAACTGCAGTGCCAGAAACCGGATCGGTTTCTAGGCCGACCGAATCGGTAATAGCTTTGACCAACCGCCCAGCCGGATCCGGTTGCGGGTTGCGACCGATCGGCTGGGATTTGCTTATTTTGACTTTTTGCTGACTTTTTCCTTTGCGCATCATTCTTTGCTTACGTTGATGATTTCCAAAGCCAAACTTTATCTTTCCTTGCTATAGATGCTTAGAAATCACTACGCTTCCATATCATTGAGTCCACAAGCTTCCAATCTCAACTTCCTTCCTTGAGAATCTTCCAAATGTGTATAAAGACTTCATTTCTTCATTATTCGCGATACCTGGCTACATATACATACACAATACGCATCTTTGCACTTTTGCAACAGTTATGAGTAAATATAGCCGAATATCATGCACAAAACTGACAATAACGCTACTAAAAACATGTTCATTTTAGACGTTATCAAATTCCCCCACACTTAAGCTCTACTCGCCCTCGAGTAGGTCTAACATTTGCAAAGATTGATTTCAATGGTCCATAACACCATGGTTCTAGAAAAATGTAACAATTACCATAAAAGATAATTATTATCATGCTTATAATATGTGAAAATCTTCTAAAAATGAACCAAACACTTTAGATAACATAACTAGGATACCTCACGAATGGCTTTAAGATTTCACTCAACACTCATATATTGGTGGGTATATGTAAATCACTCAATGCCTAGTCATGATCAATGCTTTTTACCATAAGCTTGTACAAGTATCAAAACAAAGAAAATAAATTCATCAAAGAGGTCTTTTATTCGGGTTATAACGTTAAGGCTAAGGGTTCATAATAGGTATGGTTAAGGCATGGGATAGTTTATGAAATTGGTTTTAAAATAAAAATAAAATCAAGTCCAAACCTCCATGGTGCTAGTCATCATACAAACCACGATCCCGAAAAATGATTATTACTCCTCTTCTCATATCGATTCTCCGCAAAATATGTATAATTCAATTTAGCTCATTGGCTAATCAATATTCATCCTATAGCTCGCTGGCTATAAAATAATAATTTTTTTTTTTTTTTTTTATTTATATATCACCACAACTCCCCCACACTTCGTATAAGCATCACCACAAAAATACAAATAAGAAGTATGCATCATTCGTCTTTGTCGGAATGGCACACACGAATGGCAAAGTGCGGTTAACTCATAATCATAAAAAACAATCCAATCATTCCAAACAACTAGCAACAAACCAATAGACTTGATAAGGGTTGGCTAAAGCTTAAAGGCGTAAAATATTTTTGTATTTTTCTGGATGTAACAAAAATGAAAAGGAATGGCTCAGAAGGTGTAACTAGGGGTATCTAGTGCCAAAAATGAGCACTAACAAAATGGGTCCATGTGGGTGGTTAACTAACCGATGAGGTCAGCTAATATATCATTAGATGTAAAAATGGAAGGCCATTTTGGTTAAATCCTAAGGTGCCTCTTATCACTTGAAAATATTTAGATCACTCGAAAGTGATTTTAACCGTAATGCATAACTAGTACAAGTTCTAGAATCGACATAATCACCGGCACACTCATAGCAAATATAAAACAAAAGATGTGTTTTATACAAAAAGAAACCTCACAAAAATGTGGGAAAAAGTCTATTATGCATGCTAGAAAATGCTATCGAATCCAAAATGAATTACTTCAGTAATTTGGTTCAAATCCAAAATAAAAATTTCAAAAACCTCATTTTACCATTGAAATCCCAAGTTATGTATTTTAATTATCAATAACGCGCGAAAACCATTAAACCATCAAGGGCGAGTTTCTTCTAATCACTTGCATCCAAAAGTTATCAAAAAAAAAATGCGTATCATTTTCCTATTTTCTTCCCTCCCCCATACTTAAGTTTTGCATTGTCCTCAATGTAATGAAAAATGAACTTCAAAGTAAAGAAAATGGGAAAAAGAAATAGTTAAAAGATACCACGGAATAGAATATGCAATATGCACATTGGGTCATTAGCAAGCCTGTGAGTTATCCAACTCGAAACATTTGACCATCAATAAGCTTCCAACACATCCATCCTGCAAACAAAAACTGCAACACGAAATGCACAAAACAAAACAAAACTACTAAAAACTAGATATAACCAAACAAAATACGCCAAACATCCTAAAGAAATCGATCAAAAGAAAGAAATTGTTTAAAAACACATCATGACCATTGTTTTTGAAACCATAATTCACGAATGATCCATAATCACTCGTCATCCTCGCTCATGTCTTCTCCTTCTTCATCATCAAACTCATCATCATCACTTTCGGTTACGTAGTTTTCGTCTATGATTTCTGAACGAACTCTCCTCTTTTTCTTCTTACCTCCAACTCCTGATGATGATCCTCCAACTTCATAGCTTGTTCCTCCAACTTAAGTTAATCGACCATATGGGGGTACTGGATCAGGAAACGGTGCGTACCTAGGATATGGATACGGATAGGGTCCAGGATAAGAAGTGTAAGGAAAAGGATACGGTGGAACATTTGGTGGATTGTAGGGTGGCAACTCATAATTGGCCTCTCGAGCCATGTGTTGAAAGATAGGCATCGAATAATCATTGATGTAGTTGTTTCTTAACATCATCGAGTCTCTCCACACATCCCTACATTGAATCTCATCTAGATGTTGGTTCCACTCTCCCCATCCTGAATCAAAACTACTGGACGTACCCATTTGCACGTTCTCCATTGGTATGTTACCTTGCTGTCGTGGTGGTTGCTGTTGTGGTCTTGGTTCAATCCATAACCCTACGGTTCCCAGTCTCCTGTTCAAAGCATTACCAAAACCTTTCGCAGTCCACGTTTCACTATACTTTGGCTCTCCACACTTAGCCAATTCCTCATCAACATAATACCCAAGATTCTTCGCCAATCTTGTCACAAAATGTCCTCCACAAATGTTACTGTTCCTCTTGATTCACGGGGCTCTCCTAGACAAATACTCGGCTATCTGCCAAATGGCATTACCGTCCTTAGTTTCTTCCAGCAACTTCATAATCCATAAGTCTGGTTTCTGACATTTGTCCCTGCTTCCAAATCTATTAAATGGCCCGGTCACAATCAACTTGTGAAGTATCCTCATCAACGGATTCCTGATGGTTGAAGCATTCCTCCTAGCACAAGTAGGATCTCCCACTTGATTCCAATAAGCGAGAATACTAGGGTAATCTTTTTCAAACCTCCGAAGTCTAGAAAAGTGAGTTTCAAATAATCGATGATTAACCTCATGTGGCTCATACAAACCAAGAGCTACACCAAAAGCTGGCAACGTGTAAGCATGATCCCTTCCACAAAGCCTAAACCAAATACAAATCTCCGTCATCAAACTCCGAACATCCACCTTTCTTTCAAAATACATGGTTGAAAAGAATTCCATACACCATTCTCGATAAACCTCTTCATTGACACTGAATGCTCTTTCCCATGACAAATCATTGAACGAATCTCCATCTCCTGGATATACATAAGACGTTCGCATCATCCCTCTTAACTCATCTTCACACTCACATTCGTTAAATAAATCCCAATCAATCACCCTTGGAACCAAACATGTCCTATGTTGTAACTTCGACAATCTTTCCCGAAAAGCATGTTTCTCTCCATCGGTGAGATTTTTGAATTTTAAATTAGCATTTGCTTCCTTCTTCACACTATACTTAACCTTCTTCTTCTCGTTCCTTTCACAAAACTTCGTAACAAGCGGGTTAATTGGAATTTCCTCCCCACTCGAGCTCCCTACAATAATTCTCTGTAGAAATCACAAAAATAAGACCATATAAGAGTGTTAGAACAAACAAGAAGGTTAGAGAACCCTCTAAGATATATTTCAAAATTTCACAAAAAAATCACACAGAAACCACAACCGGATTCGGTTGGATCACCAACCGAATCGGTTTCCATTTGTCAAACACCAACCGTTCGGTTGCAATGCGCAACCGAATCGGTTGTGCAGACTGCATAAGACATTTGCCTTCGAATCCTTATAATCTCGAATTTCTAACTCCCAAACCACTCTTAGATCGCATTCTATCATCCTCAATGATTCCCACATCCTAGAATTACTCTACTCTCGCTTTCAAATCATCAAACATCTAACATCTTAGAACTCATCCTATATTTTAAAATCATTAGTTCTAATAATGTAGCATCCATCACTCTTAAAAACATATCATTCATCATAATGAATCACTAATTGCAACTTATCTCATTTCATAAGCACAACCCAACTAATTCCGAAAAATCTTATCATCTATCATCCATTCTATGATGAATCAATCAATCAATCTCTTGTTGTAATGCACTCCTATATCAATTACACACTCAATCCTAAAATATCACCACTTAATTCGAATTATAACAAAAACCCCCAAATTGGTGACCTAATATTCAATTCGAATCAAATGTTCTAATAAAACCTTAATTGAGTTAATTGAATGTAGATGCTTACTTGCTTGGGTGCCATAATGTTTTCCTACAACTTAAACAACTTTCAATCTGCTCTCTTGGATGAATTTTTGCAAAACCACCTGGAAAATTAGTGTGTGTGTGTGTTTTTGGAAAAATGAAATTTTTATACTTTGGTGCAACCGGTTCAGTCAAGGACACAACCGTTTCGGTATGCTTTTTGCCAAATTTTGCTTTTTTATTTGTTTAACATGTTACTTAGGCATTTACCCTCCAAGCAACATTTTTTTACTCAAAAATTCCTGCTAAAGATTCACACAACATTCATTCACCAAATGAAATTTTGAACAATCATCCAATCTTAAAAAAAAAAAAAAAAAAAAAAAAAAAAAAAAAAAAAAAAAAAAAAAAAAACTCAACTCATCATATAAATGAACTAATCCAAACTCAACTCAAAACTCATAGTCATAATGCATTAAACCAAATTACCTCAATCATAAAATGAAAAATAAATAAGAAACAAAAATCCTAATGCATCAACTCAAAAGAAATAATTTATGACATTCAAGCAAATGATTGCTTGTTATTACGGTCTTTGCCTTCTCCTCAAAATTCCTCAAAATACTCTTGCCTAAGAATATCCTCGTTTTGAAATTTTCCGGTCAACTCACGGAACATTTCAAAAGTTTTGAATTTTCTCATAAATCTTCGTCCGTCCGGGCATAGTATATCAAACTTAACATGCCATGCTCCATCTCCGGTTTGTCTCTTGTAAGTCCCCGACCCTTCGGGTTTCCACTCCAAATTCTTAAGTTGCACCGGTAAAGATCCTAAAAAGTCGGTCAACTTCTTGTAAACTAATATGTTTTTGAATGGGTTATAGAAAGCTTCTATCGCAAATGCACGTTCCATTTCGTCCTCTATATCGAAATAAGGTGGAGTTAAAGGTCCGTACATTGGATTACCGTGGACATCACGTCCCACTTCAAAACAAGTTAAATCATCATTTGCATCCATCCATTCCAAATCTTCCATACATTCTAAAATTGGTCCTCTTGGTTTTGGGTAGTATGTTTGCCTCGAAATCCCATCGTCAATAGTCATGATGCCTCTTCCCATGTCTATAATTGCTCCACAAGTTCGTAAAAATGGCCTCCCCAACAATAGCGGTAAACTCTTGTCCACCGGAATATCCAGGACAAGGAAATCTGCCAAATACGGTTGATAGCCAATTTGCACTCTTACATTCTTAACTTCTCCCATTGCCTTTGCTTGAGTGTTATCCGCCATAGTAAGCTTAGAATGATTAGGTTGCGGATTACTTAGTCCCAAAGTTTTGAACAATGGATACGGCATCACATTAACACTCGACCCCGTATCAGCTAAAGCATAAACTGGTGTAGTTCCATTTACTTTGATCGGCAACACAAAATTACCCGGATCCTTTTCTTTCCTTGGCATGCCTTTAAACAAAATTCGATCTCGATCCTCATCCGTGAGATTCTTATCTTCCAACCTAGCCCTCGCTAGCATCAATGCATCCAACTTCTTACGGTAAAGCACATAATCTTGGAGAACTTCTATAACCGGTTTCTTTTCATTGAGCTCTAGAAATTTTTGTTCTAGATTTTCTAAAATAGCTTCTTTTTGGTTTTCGGTTAAGGGTTTGATAGTAGTGGTAGGTGACGATGGTGTGTAATCATTTTTTGTTAGGAATTAGAAATTCCAGGTATTAAAGAGTCGGTCACCTCAAGTATATGTAATTGTTAGAAAGCTCGTAGTCGTAGTTATTTTAAGTTAAGTAGTATTTAGTTAAGTAACACCGTGGAGGACGGACGGGTCTTTACCCACTGTATGCCTGATCCACAGCCCTATGTGTGGCAATTTATGTAAGACTATAAATACTCTCTACCTCCCAAGGTAGAGAGTTGGAGCTCATAATAATATCTTTCACTTTCTCTCACTAAGTTCCCTAAACCTCTAACTTTCTCTCTCTAGAATTCCGCTTATACGCCACCTTGTTGTTATGGTTTGATGTGTATGTGAAAACTAATATCCTACAAATGGTATCAAGAGCCAAGGTTAGATCATATCTTGCACATCTTTGGATTTCTAGTGGTTTTTAGGTGGTTTTTGAGTTTGAAAAAGTTTAGTGGTTTTTGCATCATTTGGTTGATTTCTTGTGTTAAAGCTTGGATTTTGTTAGTACTTTTATGTTTAGAATCATCACAAGTGTTTAGGTTTTCATTTGGTAAGCTTGAATCATCTTGGTTGGGTTGTTTTTGGATTAAAAAGTGATGTTTATGTGGTTTCTCTTGGTAGCGACTTGATATACGGATTTATTTCTTCGTAGCGACTTGCTTCACAATTTTGTAGCGAGTTACAGCTTTGGAGCTAGCGACTTAGACCTAGCGATTAACAGTACAAGTAGTGGACTCTCCACTATGGGTAGCGACTTGGTGGTAGCGACTTGGTCTGTAGCGAGTTGCTCTTTAGCGACTTGTATCTCTAGCGACTTGAGTAGCGAATTGCTGCCAAAATTTTGCTAGCGACTTGAGGCTTAGCGAGTTACTACTTAGCGACTTGCTTTTGTCTAGCGACTTGGGACTCTAGCGACTTAGTGGTGTAGCGAATTAAGTGTTAGCGACTTAGTGCTTTATCTTCTAGCGACTTAGTGCATTATCTTCTAGCGACTTGAGTGATTGTTTACGGTTTTCTCTTGATTTAGTAAAATCCCGTGAAAGAATCTATTTCCCGGTTTAATCATAGAGTTATAAAATCCCGTATATTCTATTAACACGTCTACCAACGTCCCTACTATCATCTCCACTGTTGCCGAGGATGTACAAGCAGCTGGCTCAGATACTCGCCCACCCATGCTTGACAGAACTGACTATGATTCTTGGGCTCAACGAATCAGATTGTATTGCCTTGGAAAGGAAAATGGTGTCAACATTCTCAAATCCATTGATGAAGGACCATATCGAGTTGAGACGACTAGAGACATACTTGATACTAATGAAGATGGTACTCCTGTTTACGGAATGGACAGACCTAAGATGTATGATGAGCTTGATGATAAGGATAAAAAGAGATTCGATGCAGATATCAGGGCTTCAAACATTGTTCTTCAAGGTCTTCCTAAAGACATCTACAAGCTGATCAATCATAACACTGATGCAAAGGCAGTTTGGGATAATGTTAAGATGCTTCTCTCAGGTTCAGAATTAACTATGGAAGACAGAGAATCCCAACTCTATGACGAATTTGAGCACTTCAAGATGAAACCAGATGAGAATGTCTATGAGTACTATGTGAGATTTCATAAGTTAGTGAATGACATGAGGAACATCAGAATGACTATGCCTAACATTCAGCTGAACTCAAAATTTGTGAACAACATGAATCCCGAATGGCACAAGTTTGTCACCGCTGTGAAGCTCACTAAAGGATTGAAGAATACAAACTATGAGCAACTCTATGCCTTCCTCCTTCAGAATGAGAGACATGCTATGTTTGAAAAATTGATTCTCAATCAGTTCAAAACCAACCAGGGAGAGACAAGCTCGTCTAATGACTCAACAGCTTTCTACTCAAACATCGGAATCACAACCAAAGCATCACAAGTCATACCCTTGGGTAATGGTAATCACAAACTCATTCCTGATCCTATGTTCAAACAAGCTGATGCTGATGCTCACGTGGGTAACTTCATTAATCAACTAGCTCTTCTCATTAGTCAAAACATGAATTCTCTCCCACAAACCAACAACAACCTCAGAACTGCATCTAACCCACACAATCAAGCCACTGTTAAAGATGGAAGGATCGTGGTGCAACCAGTTCAGGAAAGACAGTATGATCAGGGAAGAGGTGGAGCCGGGAGAGGTTATGTTGGCAACCAGAATCGAGGAAGAAATGGTAACCAAGGTCAAGCTAAGCCAATCAAATGTTATAACTGTGGTGGTGAAGGACACATTGCAAGGAACTGCACATCTCCAAAGCGTCCACAGAATGCTGATTACTTCAGAGATAAGATGTTGCTGGCACAAGCTCAGGACAATGGTGCGGCTTTGGATGAAGAGGAATTGCTGTTTCTTGCTGAGGGCAATGCCAAGACCTATGATGCAGATGTGGATGAGCAGCCTATTCAGGAGATAGGTCACAATCATCAGAATGCCTTTCAAGTCGCTGACTGTGATGCATACGACTCTGATGTAGATGATGGACCTACTGCACACACAATTTTTATGGCTAGCATTTCTCCAATGGTTTCTCCCAAGATCTCTTCTTCACCACAAGCTGGCCCATCCAAGGACAAACTCATCTCAGAGGTATTAAAACTATACGATGATGCCGATGTGCAACAGATGCATGACAAAGTACAATCAACTGAAACTATTGAATCAAATGTTGAAAATATGGGTAATAACAATATTGTCCCATACGATCAATACATGAAACAAAGTGAAAGTGAAGTTGTACCAAGTGATGCATCTTCTGCAGTCAACAATGACTATGTCTTTGATGAATACACTGCATGTGCTCCTGATGATTCCGTAATTTCTGAACTAAATGCCTATAAGGAACGTGTTGCTATTTATGAACAACGTGCAAAATTTGAGTTGACCACTCGTGAGCAGGAAATGGATGACCAAGTGACTACAGTAATTAGAAAAAGTAAGTTTAGAGAAGAAGTATTGAAACAAGAATTACATTCCTTGCAAGAAAAACTTTCTAAAACAGCTAAGCAAAAACAAGAACTTCAAGAAAATATGAAAATGCTTAAGCAAGAATTTAATGCAAAGGAATCAAAACTCTTGAGAGATTTTTCTAATCTGAAAACTTTGAAAAACAAACTTGAAAACAAGTTGTACATACAAGGAAACACCATTCAGACTGCTCACATGGTCACCAAACATCGAGTCTTAAGCGATAAGCATAGCATTCCCCTTGTTGAGGAACCAAATCCAGAGGTAATTAAAAAGGCTAGAAATGCTCATAAGGTGCTTTATGATGGTAATGAAATCCTTAAGCCTAGGCAGAAACCTAGTTGCGTTGAGTGCACTGAGGAAGATAAGAAATCAAATGAAATCACTAGGGAAAAGATGAATAAGAAACAAAATGATCCCAAATGCAAAGAGAAAAACATAATTATCACTCCTCATGATTACAAGAAGGAAAACTGGATTTCCTTGAACAAGTTTAAGCCTCAGACTTTGTTGACTCCCGAACAAGTCTTCTGGAAAAAGGATTTAGATAAGCAGAAAGCGGAAAATATTGTTGAAACAAACCCTCCCCTTTGGAAAATGCCTAGAGCGACTGTGTATCCTCCTAATACACCAATGCATCTTGTACCTAGAACAATTGCTACTAAAAGCAAGACATTAATTAGCCAATACGTTATACTTCAACTATTTGTTGATTTTGAGAAAACTTGCAAGAAAAGGATCACACCCACTGGTATAACTGAAGGAGAAAGGGGTTTTGAACAAATGAAAGAATGTTATTTAACTGAGGTCATGCCCTTCTTTAAACTTCTAAAAGATCACTTTGAGAGTCTTAAAAAGGGGATAGAAACTGATATTAAGGGAATGGAAAAGGAATTTGATGCAATGGTTGTTGAAGTTAGTGACTATGAGCGTGCACTGAAATATAATGAGATTGAGAGAAAGAACTTACATACATTAAATGAGAATCTTATTACTGAATGTGTTGCTCAAGATGTGTTTTTCACTGCTTCAAATTGCTCAATTAATGCTTCCAAATTTCATGAACTATCTGTGGCCCTGAAAGTCTCCCATGATCGTGTCATTGAGCTTGAAAAAACTAATTCTAAACTAAACGAGAAAATTGAACTGGATGATCACGACAATTTCGTTAAACATTTTTCTAAATTAGAAGTTGAGCATTTTAATTTACAACTAAAATATCAACATCTTAAAGAAAATGTTAAAACTTCAAATGTCAAGACATCTTCAGATGCTCCAGAGTTTGATGCAGTTTTTCAAATTAACAAACGTGATGAACAGATTCAAGCTCAGTGCAACACGATCAGAAAGTTGAAAGCCCAAATCTCTTAATTAAAGGGTCAAACAAACAATATGACAGGCTCCCAAATGCCTCCTCCTTTAGATTCTCAGAATTCTCAAACGTTTCATCTTCAAAACCTAGTAAATGCTTTACAAAAGGAAAACGAAAGTTTTCTAGAAGAAAATGAAAAGGTTAAACGTCATTTCAATGAGTTATTTGAATCAATTAAAGTCACTCGTAACAAAAACAACGAACAAATAGCTTCATTGCAAAAGGAAATTGAGAATCTGAAGAGTCAGGTAAAAGGGAAAATGCCAATGACCAATGGGGAGAATGGTGTATCAAAGGTTCACTCTTGTAATAAATATGCGTTGCCTGTGACATATGTCCCTCCTCATCTAAGAAACAACAAACTAGCTATTCAAACATATTTTTTATCTCTTAAGGATTGCTTAGAATGCCTGCGTGAGATTGTTGAAGAGGATAAGCTAGAGAAACCTCATGATAATGCAATTGGACATGCATGCTTATATGCCAAACGATCTCAAGAAATCTTAGAATGTTTGATCACAATATGCCCAAAGACATTAGGTGAGAGAGTTAACCCTTTGATTCCATGCTTGATGCCTAATGCCAAATATGATATGCACTCGATTCCCAATGTTTTGAATGTGAACCGTAGTGTACCCTTGAGTAGTTCAGATTCTAGATCTGTCAATGCTAAGAAAGAGAACTCAAATGTGCCCTCTAGGAGTACTAATCTCAGTACCTCTAGTTTTAAGAAAGTGAAACTTAGTGCACCTGCATGTAGTTCAGATCCCAGCACATCTAAACAGGTGGTGCAAAGAGTAGTAAAACAAACTAATGTTCCCATTCCCTCTACAGGAGTAATCAGTGACATTAAAGGGAGCAGGTCAAAGTCTCAAGACAATACAAGGAATGATAGGACCTCGCAAGCTAAGAATGTGCACTGGAAAAGAGTAGAAGAACAATCTAGGAACTTTAAGTTTGAATCGAATAAAACGAATCGTGTTGATTCTAGTATTAGCCATAGGCGTACTGTAATTAATTCGAATTCTGATACTATTTGCAAACCTTGTACTGATGTCTGCTTGAATTCTGTTTCTAATCATGAATGTGGTGTTAATGTTCCGCCTAATGATGTTAATTGTCCAATTCTTATTGTTAATGCTAAAATTCATGCTAAGAAGGCTAAAAGGCAAAAACGAATGAAAGTTAGAAAACAGTGGAAACCCACAGGAAGAACATTCAGTAAAATAGGCTTCTATTGGATACCTGTTGGTCATAAGACTAATCAGATAATGCCCACTAGAAAATGGATGCCTACTGGTAGAACTATTCCTTTAAGAAGTGATCACACTGTGAACAGGGCTAATACAGACACTAGTACTGCATCTATTCACAATGATTCCATTGCCTTACTTTCTGATATGAATGCTTCTATTTCTGATGTGGGTGTTCCAACCATTGTAACTAACCAAATGGAACCCATTCTTGCATGGGGATCCCAATTATCCAGTTATCCATTCTTGTCTGTGTTCAACTGCAGATCGTTCAAATCGTTCTGTGGTACCTGGACTCAGGCTGTTCCAAGCATATGACTGGAGACCGGTCGCGGCTCATGAACTTCGTGAGCAAATTCATCGGGACTGTTAGATTTGGTAATGATCATTTCGGTGCTATTATGGGTTATGGAGATTATGTTGTTGGTGATAGTGTCATCTCTAGAGTGTATTATGTGGAAGGTTTAGGTCATAATCTGTTCTCTTTTGGTCAATTCTGTGATTCTGATCTAGAAGTAGCCTTCAGAAAACATACCTGCTTTGTTAGAGATCTTAATGGTAAGGAACTGTTAAAAGGAACTCGTGGCTCAAATCTTTACACCATCTCTATTGATGACATGATGAGGGCCTCTCCAATCTGCTTGTTATCAAAGGCTTCAAAAACAAAGTCATGGTTATGGCATCGTCGTCTCAATCACTTGAACTTCGGCACCATCAATGATCTTTCCAGAAAGGACTTAGTTGTAGGTTTACCTAGACTAAAGTATGAAAAGGATCATCTCTGTTCAGCATGTCAATTGGGAAAAAGCAAGAAGTATGCCCATAAACTCAAACCTACTAACTCTGTCACAGAAGTTCTTCATATGATTCATATGGATTTATGTGGACCTATGAGGGTGCAGAATATCTTTGGGAAGAAATATGTGTTAGTTGTGGTTGATGATTACTCTAGATTCACCTGGGTCAAGTTCTTAAAGACAAAGGATGAAACTCCTGATATCATCATCAAACTCATCAAACAGCTGCAGGTTCGACTAAACAAAACTGTCAGAATTATCAGAACAGACAATGGAACTGAGTTTGTCAACAAACAACTTAGTGAATTCTATGAAAGCGTTGGAATCAGCCATCAAAGAAGTGTTCCACGAACCCCTCAACAGAACGGTGTAGTTGAAAGACGAAATCGTACTCTTGTTGAAGCCGCAAGAACTATGCTTATCTACTCAAAGGTTCCAATGTTTCTCTGGGCTGAAGCAATTGCCACTGCATGCTACACACAAAATCGTTCCCTGATTCACACTGTTCATGGAAAAACTCCATATGAACTTGTCCACAACAGAAAACCTAATCTATCTTTCCTTCATGTGTTTGGTGCATTGTGTTATCCAACTAATGAGGGTCAAGACTTAGGCAAACTTAGGGCTAAAGCTGACATTGGAGTATTTGTAGGATATGCACCAAACAAAAAGGGATACCGAATCTACAACAAAAGAACCCGAAATATCATGGAAACAATTCACGTTACGTTTGACGAGCTGACCGGTCAAATGGCTCCTGGACACTCCAGCTCAGGACCCGCACTTCAAAACAGTCCCATTGGATCATCTCTTGTTCCAAACTCTTCTCAAGAAACTCCATATGTACCTCCATCTGAAGATGATTTAAAGAAATTGTTTGATCCTATGTTTGATGAACTGTATGATTCAATTACTAATGAGGTGTTGATCCCTACAACAGAGGATGCTCATATTCCAGTGAATGAAGTCAATCCTTCAGTCTCAATATCTTTAAGTCAAGAAGCACCTGCTGCTGATCCTTCAGTCTCATCAACAAATCATCATTCTTCAAATGTACATCATGGAAATGTTTCTGGCATCAATGATGAAGTTAATCCCTTTGCTACTCCTGAAGATGCTCCATTTGAAAACATATTTGCTACTCCTGAATCATCATCAGAACCATCTTCTTCAGGAGACATCGACTCAGCTACCTCAGTTCCTCAACAACTGCCACATGAACACCTCAGAAAATGGACTCACGATCATCCATTAGACAACATCATTGGAAATCCCTCTCGTCCTGTATCAACCCGGAAACAACTTGCAACCGATGCCTTATGGTGTTTCTTCAACTCCATACTATCTAAGATCGAACCAAAAGATGTTAAAACCGCCATGAATGAAGACAGCTGGTTCAATGCCATGCAAGATGAAATTCATGAGTTTGATCGACTTGATGTATGGGAGTTAGTACCTGCTCCAGACTGTGCTATGATTATTGCCCTTAAATGGATCTTCAAAGTGAAACTTGATGAGCATGGTGATGTGTTGAAGAACAAGGCCTGATTAGTTGCTAAAGGATATCGTCAAGAGGAGGGTATAGACTTTGAAGAATCTTTTGCTCCAGTTGCTCGAATCGAGGCAATCAGAATCTTTCTGGCTAATGCTGCTAGTAAGAACATGGTAGTATATCAGATGGATGTGAAGACGGCATTTCTGAACGGAGATCTTAAAGAAGTCGTCTACGTCAGCCAACCTGAAGGATTTGTGAATCAAAAGCATCCTACTCACGTTTATCGTCTGAAGAAGGCTCTTTACGGTTTAAAGCAAGCTCCAAGGGCATGGTATGATACACTGTCAAAGTTTCTTCTATTAACCGGATTCAGCAAATGAGCAGTTGATCCTACCTTATTCACCAGGAAGTCAGGCAAACATTTAACTCATGTTCAAATTTATGTTGATGATATTATTTTTGCCTCGACAGACCCAATGGAATGTGATCGTTTTTCTAATGAAATGAGCTCAAAATTTCAAATGTCAATGATGGGACAAATGTCATTTTTCTTGGGATTACAAATTTCACAAAGTCCCGGAGGCATTTTCATAAATCAATCTAAATATGCAACAGAGATTTTAAAGAAATTTGGATTTGATTCTAGTGACCCTGTTGACACCCCCATGATTGACCGAACCAAACTAGATGAGGACCACTCAGGGATCTTGATTGACCAAATTAAATATCGTAGTATGATTGGGTCCCTGATGTACCTCACTGCTAGTAGACCAGACATCTTGTTCGCTGTATGCATGTGTGCTAGATACCAGGCTAAGCCTACTAAAAAGCACCTTGAAGCGGTTAAACGGGTCTTTCGGTATCTCCAAGGAACCATCAATATGGGACTTTGGTACCCAAAAGACACCGGTATGTCACTAACAGCATATGCAGATGCAGATCATGCAGGGTGTCAAGATACTCGTCGAAGTACGTCAGGAGGTGCTCAGTTTTTGGGTGATAAGCTTGTGAGCTGGTCTTCAAAGAAGCAAATGTGTACTTCTATTTCCTCTACAGAGGCTGAATACATAGCCATGTCTTCCTGTTGTGCTCAAATCTTATGGATGAGATCTCAATTATCTGACTATGGCTTTGTATTCAACAAAATCCCTCTGTACTGTGATAATAAAAGTGCTATTGCTCTCTCATGCAACAATGTTCAACACTCAAGAGCAAAGCACATCGACATTCGACATCATTTCATCCGGGAACAAGTGGAAAAAGGTGTGGTGGAACTCTATTTTGTGAGGTCTGAATATCAGTTAGCTGACATCTTCACCAAAGCTCTTCCAAGAGAACGTTTTGAGTTCATTCTTCCACGACTTGGCTTGAAAAGCCTTCAACCAGAAACACTCAAACGTCTTCAGGAGGAAGACGAGGAGTAAAGGTCTTTCTTCTTCTATCTCTTGTATATATCTATTCGAAAAACAAAATACAAAATTATAAAACCTTCAAAAATCAAATAGAAAATTATAAAACTTTCAAAATCCATAAAAATTTGAAAAATTCGAAAAATCTTCAAAAAAATATTGTCATTTTGTCATGTTTCTCTCGATTCGATAATATCTACGGTCTTGATGTTGTCATTCAAAGAATGACACGCGACTTTAGATGTTGTTCGAATTTTTATATATAAAAAAAAAAAAAAAAAATGGGAGAAAGAGAAACAATGGTTTATTGTCATCTTCAGGCAATAACTCGGTTTTAAAAGAAAGAACAGAGCCATGTTTTATCATATTTTCAAAATTCCATGCTCTGATTCTATAAACATTTATCTGCTGAAAACTAAATGCTTTGAAAAATAACTCGATCTCTATTTCTGATAATCATCAGGACTTATTTGTCAAAATCTCTATCTCTCAATCAACAACCTATGTCATTGATTGAGGGGGAGAATGATTTCAATTAAATTAAAAAGTTATTTGGCATTAAATTGTTTTCAAAAGATGTACATGCATGTTTTATCAATGGAGTCGATCCTTATCAGTTCAAACGCTTTCATAATCAAGTCACAATTCTCCTTAAAAGCTTTCAAAATCAATTTAAATCTATAAGAGATCACAAATCTCAAATGATTTGATAATTGTGATCGGGGGAGAATGTGTGATTTAAATTGGTTTTAAACTGATAATTCGGTAAATGGTTTATAAGGATGTACACGCTGTCCTTCCCACATGTGTCAAACGATTTCAATTTTTCAATGCACATGTTGAGGGGGAGCATCTATCTTAAACCTATGATTTGAAACGTGATCATTTATCTCAATGTGCAGGTTCCCTCTAGTATGTGCAAAACTCTTTTCAAACCTCGAGGCACATATTGAGGGGGAGCAAACTTGTGGAAACCTCATCCTTCCTGAAAATGCTTTATCTACTTGATTTGATCAAGGAAGTGATGGTGATATCTTTTAGAAAAATGGTAATCAAAGAAGTAAAATTCTTCCTCTTGCCTCCGTGTGCAAAACGAATTCAAACATTTGATGCACATGTTGAGGGGGAGCACTTATTCTAAAAATATCAAAAACAATTCAGGTACAAAATGTTTTGATAATATATCACAAGTATCTGGATTGATTTTCAAATGGTTTTCAATTGGTTCCAATGGCAGATGAACAATACCAAATAGACCGACCAACTTTACTTTATGTACGGTGATATAAGGATGATAAGGTTAGGTATGTGTTCCCATGATCCGCCAAAACCGGAGGGATCTACCCAGGGACAATCCACTAGTTAGTGTAGAAGTCCTTAGGTATGATGATAAAAGGAGAAAAATGAGATATGGGAAGAGTGCAGACTAAGACTGAGCTAGTACTGGAATAAACCCAACAAGGTTCTAGCTATGAAGTCTCGGTAAGCACTGAAGGGGTTGAAGAATTAAAAAGAATTGAATGAGAAAAGGGTGAAAACAAATAGCCCTCCATTTATTCAACCTTAGGGCAGAAATCAGGTTCACTTCATATGCTACTGATGGTAACATCGGTATTGAAGACAAGACGTCATGGACCCAGTGACGCACTGCACTTCAACTTTCCAAACCACTCAAGTTCCTCTTAAAAGGACTTGTTTCATTCTCACGGGGAACCGACATTATCTATCGACTTTCTCTTAGAGATTGTTGATATTGAAGAAGGAGACCCTCTCCCTAGTCTCCGGCACAGGATCCAAATATGCACAAAATTGAGTCTAGAGCCACGAGATCATCAATAAATCTCATTAGGACACTTTCAATGAAGACTCTCTGTCTCACACAATGTGGAAAGAGAGATTATATCTTGAGTCCTACGCATTATCCTGGTGGTATTGCCAGAACATCTGAGTGATGTGTATACATATTCACAATGAAGATGGAAAACCTTCTGGAGCCATCATCAAACAAGCTCCTGGTAGGTGGCATGTGAGATCTATCAAATAGATCAACCATGTGACAACTGAACAGAAACAATGGGGAGATTCAATCTTTTGAATCAATCCTGGTTCAGGTTATGGATTGACGGATACCTTTGAAAAACCGGTCTTTGTACTTAATAACTCTTTTCTTTAGCACATAGACCGTGTACTAATTTTTCAAACCAAAAGGTGTTTTTTTTTTTTTATTGATAATTGATTTTCAATAAAACCTTCGTTGTATTGCAAAAACAATTTCTATTGAGCAATACACGATTGTTTTTCAAATCTCTTTTCATCAATCAGTGGACTTAACTTCGCTGGTTCACTCACTCCGTGTTGTCATCTTTGAGACATTCCGGTTTGAGAACAGCTAGAGCAGTTGCGAAACCCTGTCAAGGAAATTCTTCGGAATTATACCTAATCACAGGTAGTACATGTACTGATCAACGGGGAACCGTGGGCCGTGTACATCAATTCAACGAAAGTGATCAAAGACACTTTCGTGCGATTTATTGCTAACTATTGTATGCAGGTACACCCGACGTTTGCAGCTGATCAGAATGAAGCGGTCAATCCATAGCCGCATGCTCACTTAACACATTCATCTTAAAAGAAATCATGATTAGTGCATCAATGACTCTGATATTTTCACTCCATGCTTCTGCTACGCTGCTGCCAATATCATGATTCAACAAATGCTTCCGCTACTCTGATGAGAAGACATCATGATCCAGAATGTGAGCATGTCGGTCCTAAAGTCACAACACCACAAAGGATGTCTTAGAGATTTTTGATAGCTGATGATCTCAAAAGATGGCTCAAAATTATTATCACGTGGATCAGTAAAAGACCTCCACTTGGAGTATCCAAACATGCAATGTGAAGAATCAATGACTACGAGCTTAGAAGCAAAGGACTACATCAAGAATGCAAGAACAATTTTTTAATGTAATATCTATTTGTATTCTATATAATTTTGGTACATGTTTGAGGTGACCTCCCTTAGGGGGAGATTGTTAGGAATTAGAAATTCCAGGTATTAAAGAGTCGGTCACCTCAAGTATATGTAATCGTTAGAAAGCTCGTAGTCGTAGTTATTTTAAGTTAAGTAGTATTTAGTTAAGTAACACCGTGGAGGACGGACGGGTCTTTACCCACTGTATGCCTGATCCACAGCCCTATGTGTGGCGATTTATGTAAGACTATAAATACTCTCTACCTCCCAAGGTAGAGAGTTGGAGCTCATAATAATATCTTTCACTTTCTCTCACTAAGTTCCCTAAACCTCTAACTTTCTCTCTCTAGAATTCCACTTATACGCCACCTTGTTGTTATGGTTTGATGTGTATGTGAAAACTAATATCCTACATTTTTTGTGGTGGAGGTTGTTGTTGGGGTTAGTTTATTTGATGATGGTTTCTTTCGGTTTGCTTTTCCCATTTTAACCACTTCCACTTCTTTCTCTTCCATGTTTGCACAAACTTCCACTAGCATCTCTTTGACTCCTTTTCCTTCTTCCAACTCAGTTATATTAATCCGCATTTCTCCCATACCAAAATCTACTTGACACCTGGTCGTGACAAGAAAATCTCGACCAAAACACACATTAGGTTCATCCGCATTTCCTTCTTCTAAAACAACAAAATCAGTTTCAAAGATATGTCCATGAATATTGACCTTCAGATTTTTGACCATCTTCCTTCCATATGCTTCATAGTCCATACGAACATGACCGATTTCGTCAAGAACCTCTTCCAAGATATAATTCTCTCCATAAGCCATATTAAGCTGTGCATCCCAAGCACGTACTCCTTCCACGCTACAAGGCGTTCCAAATCTCATTAGCGGTGAATCATACACCGTTGACGGTGCTTGTGTAAACACTACGACTCTTTTGTTTTTGGGTAGTTGAACCTTGTTTTCACATACTTCTTCCATATCACCCGTGTCAATTCCCAATTCTTTCTTGCTTTCCTCCAAAATTCCTCCAATCTTTTCTAATGAACTTCCGGTATCCTTGAACATTTCATCCAAAGTACGAAGGTATTCCGAGATTCCGCTCAAACTATCCATGTTACTAGACAACTTAACAAAGCAAATCAAAACAAATCCCGAATGATTAGCGTTAAAGTTAGTAAAACAAGAACAAACTATAAAAACATATAATAAAACAAACTAAGACATCTAACAAAATTAAAAATCAAATAAAAACTCAAAACGTAAAAATGATAAATATCAACTCAGAAACTCCAACCGGATTCGGTTGGATCACCAACCGAATCGGTTGGTTAAAAATTTAAGACAGAAATACGAACCGGATCAGGTTGCGGGTTGCGACCGATCGGTTTGATCGAAAAAAAATTATTATTATTATTATTATTTTTTAAGAAAAATTATTAATGCAAATTAATTGTCATTAAGGTATACTAACTCCAGTTAATTAAATAAAACTCTTCATAAACTAATAATTAAATAACATATTAAATCTCATTAAAACCATAATTAAAATTAAAACTAAAACTAAATAAACTACCAATAAATTCTATCATTAAATAAACTATAACTGAAAATAAAATAAAATTACTACCTAACCATTACCATCAACTATTAATATTAAAATTAATTAAAACTTAACTAATAAATGACAAATGTAAAGAAAATAAAATAAATAAAAACAATAAATCTAAGAAATGATTAAACCACAAGAATTACTCTAGAAATCAAAACACAATAAACTAAAAAGATAGACAACTAAATTCGAACCAGAAAAATTTCCACAGAATGTCTAACCGGATTCGGTTGGCTAACCAACCGAATCGGTTAGTTTGTAACAAAAACTTTTTTTTTTTTTTAGATATTTCAAAACTACTAATTTCAAAGAAAATTAAAGAAAAATCTCCGGCAACGGCGCCAAAAACTTGATGTGCTCCGGTTGGTGCAAGTTTTAAAAATTTATAATCACGAATTAACTGTATAACCTATTAACACATACGAGCAAGTATACTCGTCCGCAATAGCAAAGTTTGGTAAGTCGAGATCGTCCCAAGGGATTTTTTGTTTGAAATAGATTTGATTAAAAAGTTTCTAACAAGAAAGCTTGTCAAGGCTTCCTCAAATAAGTGATCTGGCGAAAATACGAATCAAGAATATAAATATATACTTGTGTGTAGTCTTATAATCAACCATAGATAGTGTTCATAAAGGTTTGGTGTATACTCTTAGTATGATGCACAAATCATAAGCAAATGATTCCCCAACCATGGTATTTGTTTGTAAAAATCATTCTAAGAACAAAAACATTTAGGTAATCCTTTCGGTCCTTATCCCAATGATTATCCTATAAAAGTTCCATTTGTTTGCAACATGTTCTCATTAAATTTGTTCTTACGAATCTTTCGACCCTTCGTGATGAAAATGTTCCTAGTCTTGTTTTAATAAGCAAAACATGGTGGTTGTCAATCACCATATCCCCATACTAGTTTGTCACTTCACTTTTTGAAATAAAACACAAGAGAAATCCTTTCGGTCCTTTTTCTTAAAACATGTTTTATTGACAAATCAATCCAAGACTAGTATTTTTCCAACAAACTCATTTAAACAAGATCATATATACATGCATCACATTTTGAGAACACTATTATGATTAATCACATTCCAACACACAAGTATATCACAAACTACTCCATGAAAACAATCATATCTAAACACAAGTCATAACAAGGTAATTCAAACAATTCAAGAGAATAGATTTCCATAACAAAGTTCATAGAATACCTAAACTTTTGTGATTACAAGAATTAGAAATCATGGATTTTAGCAACCACGCGCCTCCAATCACCTAGGATCACCGCACAACTTCAAACTACCGAAACAATGGACAAGAATGGTTCCCTCCTTGCTCCTGGGCGTTTTCCAGTAAATACTAAGCTTTTAGGGTTGAAATAATAAGGGTAGTATTAGTTTTGGTGTAAACTAACACTCTTTGGTTGTGTCACACTTAGTATACAAGAAATGACTACGCTTCCATATCATTGAGTCCACAAGCTTCCAATCTTTAAGGGTAGTATTAGTCTTGCTTAACTGCCCAAAAAACGTTCTCTCTAAGTTAATATCAAGAAATGATCGGACTCCAATGATTATGGGGAGTTAAGGCAACAATAAATGCGAATTGTGTAACTGCAGTGCCAGAAACCGGATCGGTTTCTAGGCCGACCGAATCGGTAATAGCTTTGACCAACTGCCCAGCCGGATCCGGTTGCGGGTTGCGACCGATCGGCTGGGTTTTGCTTATTTTGACTTTTTGCTGACTTTTTCCTTTGCGCTTCATTCTTTGCTTACGTTGATGATTTCCAAAGCCAAACTTTATCTTTCCTTGCTATAGATGCTTAGAAATCACTACGCTTCCATATCATTGAGTCCACAAGCTTCCAATCTCAACTTCCTTCCTTGAGAATCTTCCAAATGTGTATAAAGACTTCATTTCTTCATTATTCGCGATACCTGGCTACATATACATACACAATACGCATCTTTGCACTTTTGCAACAGTTATGAGTAAATATAGCCGAATATCATGCACAAAACTGACAATAACGCTACTAAAAACATGTTCATTTTAGACGTTATCAGTGGCGTTTTATGTAAGACTATAAATACCCTCTATCTCCCAAGGTAGAGGGTTAGAGCTTATAATAACACTTTTACTTTCTCTCACTAAGTTCCCAAACCTCTAACTATTTCTCTCTCTAAAACCTTATACTATACGCCTATATGTGATCATGATTTAATGTGTTTGTGAAATCCAATATGTTACAAGTTTATAAGAAGTATATGGTGGAACAGTCTATATAAGAATTATGAATCTGAAATTGGATAAGAGGTATTGATTGTTTTGTCTGCATTAGGGGTATTTGGGATAAGCATTGTTACGACCCATACACCTCTGTTGTGATTTGCAGAAGTGTTCAGAAGTTTATGGAATGTTTTGAGACAAAGTTTTATACTTCTAAAATGTGTTCTTGCAGACCACTACAATGTCACAGTTCCTTGTACCTTGGAGTTTCTTTGGTATGATTGTACCTATGTGATTCTCATACTCTTTTCCAAACTTGGCCTTGGGAGGAAGTTTGGCTAGATATGATTTTATCAATATGAGGTCAAAATTTAAAGAAATGTACCATAAAGTAGGGTTGTGCATTGTGAAGGGTAAGTGGTTTTTTTTTTGGGTAAAGAATAAAGAGAGGAGTGAGAGATGATCCTTCTTGGTCCATCCAATACACCACCAAGGAGGTAATGGTTGGTCTTCCCTCAAGGTGTGCATTCCCAAGTATTTGAAGCCATTTTAAGAGATGGAAATGTATATTACTTGGCATAGCCCTTGATTGGAAGGGTAAGGGGTTCCTAGTGATGCGATTCACCTATACTACTTTGATTACTGTGGATGTTGGTTGAGTGATCTTGCTAGGAAGGTGCAATGGAAATGTAGCTAGATGGTAAGGTGACACTTTTAATGGTGAACTTTGATCATGAGAATGGATTTTGAAGGCCGAGAATGCAATGTGCTATGTATTTTCTCTGTTTTGACAAGCTGTCTAATCAGTATTGACAGACTTGTTTTAGACCTTTCAGATTCAGATGTATATGTTTAGTATCTTGTATCTACATTGTTTGATGTTTCTGATTTGGGATAATGCCCAAATTCAGTCTATGTTATATCTCATGATGTACAAATGGTTGGAAGTAATATAATATGATTCACCTTTGTACCAAAAATAAATGTTCATGTATGTATGTAAAGAAAGGAATCAATGGACTATTTTGAGAGATGTTGTTTTGCTTGTGTATCTAGGTGACAAGCGACTCAATATTGCTCTTTGATAATAACTTGATAACGCATATAAGTTTCCAGTAAATTATGTTATGTTTTAAGTCATGTCAAATTTGAATTCTAGTGTTAATTGTGTATGTACAAGCTTGTGCCATGGTTATGTTCAATATAGGTTTCAGTAGTTTTGTAGAGTTTCAGGTCATATCATTGTGTATAAGTATGTTTTTAAGATTTTCTGTAGATCATAAAGTTACTAGGTCTGTTTTACCAGTCGATGTGGCTTATCCCAGCTTTGGGGATACGGCGAATTGTACTGATAATCCGATACGGCCTATTCCAATCAGAGAATACAGCGTATCAACACAACAGTTTAAAAAGAAAATTGTCTATTACGGGCGTTTCAATTATGTTCACATCGGATGCAAGATCAACTAATTCATTGATGTACCTTAATTCCCCTAGACTACATGAAACCATAAAGTTACAACTACCGATTTGTTTCTTAACAACTCTGTTTCTTAGAATCGAATTATATAAAGGACCTACCGGAAAAGACTCATACGTATCATGATCCATTTCTCTTATGAAAGCTTTTCTCAACGAATCATTGTACTTATTATTATTTATGAGATGATAAATTATTTTCTTGTTAATTTCGTGTTTTAAATAGTATCTTATGGAATGAGATTTTGTCATTTTTATCATTTTATCCGCATAATTTCCCATCATCTCCATCTGATCCTTCTACAATGACCTTTTTATCCTCCACAACATCATTGTCATCAGTAACTCGTTTGTCCATCTTTTTGCCCTCTTTTTCAATAACGAAAATGGTGTTTACGTACTTAACATTGTGAGCATCTTTCTCTTCTCTCGCCAATACTTTCATTAGGGCCTTTCCTTTCGTATATTTGTTCACCATCTTTCATTATTTCTTCCATCTTACTATTAAACTCCTCCATTTGCTTGTAAATGTTTTCTTCAAACTTTTCCATCCTTTCCGAATGAGCCGACATCTAGCTTTGTATTTGTCTTTCTAAGCTCGCTTCAAGTTCAAGCAATTGAGGCTCTGAGTAGGCACAATTTTCAAAAATGAATTTATTTTTACTGCTTTTAGGTTGCTCTAAATAACATGATTGGTTTTGTTTTAAAGAAGTGAAAATAACACATGCTTAATTGATTGGAGTTTGTTTTGAAATCTTTCGATGGGTTAGATGGTTTTGAGGTTTTTGGGGTTCTCATCAAGTAATCCACTTGATCTGCAAGCTCAATGAGTCGACGTTCAGAAACGCTGGAGATGTTAGAGATTGGTTTTACCGGCTTACCAACGAGTTCACGTGAGTCACTCCAACTTTCGTTATCATAGAGGGCTAAGTCCACTATAATGGTCCACGAATCTTTGACATTCTTATCACAAAGCTTAACACCGGTTGCACTGTCGATAGCTCGCTTAGTTAAATAATTGACATGGTCGTAAAATATTTGGTTTTAAAGCCAAATATTGATACTGTGATGAGGGACTTTTTGAAGTAAGTCCTTGAAACGAGTTCATGCATCGTAGAGATATGATGTTATTGGAATATCAAGATGTCATTTCAAAGTTTAGTAGTTCATCCCAGTGGAAAAACTGGGCGAGGAAATGGGTTGTGAGATCATCCCAATTCGAGATTGATATCGCGGCTAGATGCTCAAGCCAATTACTAGCTTGATCACGAAGTGAGAATTGAAATAAATGCAAGCATGTAGTCTCTCTAGAGGCACCGTTAAGGTTAATGGAATCAATTATTTTAAAAAAGTTCTTAAGGTGTTGGTCTGGGTCTTTGGACCTAAGTCCGTGGAATGCACATCCATTTTGCACCAATAGATGGTATCGGATCAAAAGTGCCTTACATTGGCCGTTTCAGGTAGCTCAATTTTGTTACGATAGCCATTGTGGCTAGGAAGGGAATACTCACCTAAAGTGCGAGCCCTAGGTTGTCTGACTGTTAGAACAGGTGGTAGATTCGCATCCCCCATGATGGCACAAGAAAAGGAAAACGATGTGAAAGTGAGAAATTAGAAAATAAAGACACTCACTTGATAGGAATCTTGTGAGTTAGACCAAAAACTTGATGTGTATGCGAACACCAAAGTTTTACCACCCCCAGGCAATGTACGTAATCGTGATACTGTAGTAAAGGTAAGACTTGAGGATTGATCGTTCTCTAGGGAAATAGTGAGGCAAGCTCGCAAAGTATGACAAGTTGATCTAAAAGCCGGAAGATGATTATATTTGGTATTTTTATTGATTTAGTAAAGCAAGTAAATAATTGGGGTTTTGAAGATTTGATTTTAAGACTAATACTAATCTAAAAAGACAAATAAAATAAATGCCTAGGAAACGTAAATTGGTGAAACCTTATATGATGATAAATTGTATTTACTTAGTGTGCACTACTCTCTAATATTACCTGGTTGCCTATACTGAATCTATCACGCCTTAATTTTTTTACCGAGGATATGTCTATATTAGTTTAGTCCATTGGTCTTGCTCCTACACCTTATAATAACTAGCCTAGTGCTTTAGTACAGCTCCTATAACCAACTACTACCTCCGTCTCATAATAATTGTCCACTTTGATTTTTTTAAGTCTTTTTTGTTAAACTTTGACCTTAAATATTCTTATTTTTGTAATATAATACTTGATGAAAAATATATGAATAGATTGAGTTTTAAATGTATTTTCATTTGGTATAATTTTAATCATGTATTATATAACGCAAATAAAAATATTAGTGGTCAAAATTGAACAAGAAAGACTAAAAAAAATAAAAGTGGATAATTATTATAGGACGGAGAGAGTATTATACAAGTAATTATCAGCCTGTTAATGTCTCACAATCCAACTACATTGGCACATAAAGTACAAATAACCCTAGGTGACTCAGCTAGGCCAATAACCTAAGAAACTTCTAAGGCTTATGTTGCTCTTAGTTCGACTACAAATAGTTGTCATGTTATCACTGTTGAAGATCTAATCAATTCGCCAAAAAAAAAAAAAAAAAAAAAAAAAAAAAAAAAGGTAGATTTCTTGCAATACTAAGTAAACATAAAGAGTACAAAGACAAGTAATAGACATAATCAAGCAACAAATGATAAACATAATCAAATGATTGAAGAATAAACTTATCTTGATGATATACTTGAGTTCATATGATAAAAAGCATTAAAAATCTCCTTAAATTCGTTAAGGTTTGTTCCCCAAAACTTCTACAATTATGAAAACATAGCAATATATATATATAGAGTTAAAATCAAATAAGAATATTACTTAAAATAAGAAGGAATAAGAAGAACTATAACCGCAAATCCGAGATGCACCGACCTAAATTAGATGCACCCTATAATCTTATATGCATTATAACGCACCATAGTGTGTTTTCTAGCTTTTAATCAGATGAATATACGTATATTAGATGCATTTCATCATTTCTCTTGTTTTTTGTTCCTCTGCAAGCGCCGAAATCATGAAAATCAATTTGCACCGTCTATACATCAAATTAACTTTCGAAACTCAAGATGTTGCATCTATATGAATAGAAATGCATCTAATGCAAGTCGTTGCATCTCAAATGCGTGGTTTTGGTCACTTCTCACCACTTCTTATTTTAATTTACTTCTCACTTGATCCCTACTATATATATATATAAACAGGGTGTGACAGCGTCAGCTTATGGTTGTGACGTTGTCACCTCACCGTCATCGATTTGGGGTTTTTTTCTACCGACTTCATGTGATGGCGTCAATCTTTGATGTGTGACGACGTCACCTTGGGGTTTTGATTGTGTCACTATGCCCGTCTCCACACACGGGTTGGTCACGAAAAATTCAAAACGCTACTTTCTGGGCATTTCTAACGACTGCGTCAGGCTTGCCAATCACGTTTTTGCAACTTTTGTCTTTTTCTTCCAAACTCGTCCAAGTGAGGCCATAACTTTTATGTTTCCAGTAAATACATAGTCAAAGGCCTAAAAATCAAATAAAGGATTTTAGGTAATAACAAAAGTAAAATGATATAAAATGCACGAAATGGTGGGGTAAATGACCCCAAAAATCGCTACCAATTTGCATCTCATCATTACCAGTGGATTGCAGTTTTGGACGGAGTGAACAAGTATTTTTGGAAAAGGAAAAAAAAAAGTTTTTGAACTTCTAACTAGCCATGATAATTGTCAAAATATCAAAAGCCACAACAGTTGGGAAATCAAATTCTTATAGAACTTGTTACTATTATTCGTGAATAAATATTCGTTATTTTTTATGAAACACGGCACTTTCTTTAGTAAAAGGGTTACCCCGGTAAAATATTATTACTCCAAAAAAAACACGGTGCTTTTGTAAACACAATACTACAAAGAGAACTTAGAACACACTAATGCTTCTTTTCTTTTCTTTTTTTCTTTTTATGTGTATCAATATTATGACCACTGATTATAAATTGTTATCATCATATTTATGAAGAAGAATAGAAAAAAGTTGGTTTCTTTTATATCCATTATCGGATATAAAAGTTGGGCCTATTTTCAATCATAAAGAGCTGGGTCATCCAAGGTTGGCCTAGCTATGATCAATTGCTTTTCTCCAACACCCTCAATATAGTAATAAAAGTTATCACATCAAAAATCCAGAAAACTTCAAAATGACAACCAATGTTGTTATATATGACACAAACTATTGAAAATGAACTAACAAATGAACAAAAAAAGTAGCCATTAATTAAATGTAATTTTTCATTCATTTCTCTTAATATAAGTTTCACAATAATGGTGAAAAGCGTATTGGATTGATCATTAGCATAAACATCGTCATCAAAAAAAAAAATTGAACAAATCGTTATCAAGCTTTATCAGATAAAAAAAGATCAAAAGATGTAAATAAAAGTATAGAGAAAAGAGACATGCTCTTTTGAAAAACTAGAATACTATATATGAATGCTTTATCTTTTGTGTGTATTATATTGTGATGAAAAACATATCAATCATTCATCTATAGCTAGATAAATGTTTATCATATAACTGTGTATGCTGTACAAAGATATGAAGTCCTACAAGCCCTAGATTTTCAAAGCAAGTGAAATCATGACAAGAAGTTGTTGCAAAGTGTATTACCAAACATTTATGCACATACCACAAGAATGTCTCCATGATAGAGCAAGACAGTGATGGAACCAGGATGGGTCCCGGGACACCCATCGATTTTTATGTCATAGTGTTAATTTTTTTTAAAAACCCCGATTTTCTATAAATGCACCCGGTCTCAGCAAATTTAGATGTAGTCTTGTTTGATTTTCCCTAAATGCACCTGATGATTTTTTATTCTGATTTCGTCTGTGCTAACAGACGCTAGATACATTATTGCAAAAGATAGAGAAACATTAGATACAAAAATATGTAAATTGCGATATAACTTGACACTGGATCCCTAAACAATTGATATAAATTGGTCCTGAAGGTGTGCCAAAGCGAAATAGCGCATTCGAGTAGGTGCAAATATAACCGAGACCTTTCCATTAGTTGGCTTGTATTCACAGTATTCCATCCCCTTGTTCAAAAGTTACGGTTGATTGAACGTGACGTAATTTTCTTGTTTTCAATGTTACGTATACAAATCAACCAACTGCAGTATATGTTCGACCAGAATCTACACAATGGGGCATAACAAAGAGATCCCAAAATTGTTTAAACGTCCCGGTCATCTTCAATAAGTGGATGGTGGTGGCCATATCTAGAAAAGTTAGCACTTAAATGTGTTTTTATATAAATAATTCAACTTGAGGAGGGTGAGCAAATAAAGCAACAAAAAAGCCAAAATATAAAAAACCATCACTCTCCCCACTCCTACCTATCACATCATTCACAAGCAAAGAGGCAAAAAGGAAAAGGCTAGGGAAACATTTCAAGGCTACTACTGTTGAGCCATAAAAACTCTAGCATTCTCAAATGTCTACCACAAGTATGCTAAGACTACTTACAGATCGGAAAATGATTGAGATACCTAAATATGTGACTAATTTTATGTTTAAATGGATGTGCAAGTTGTTTATTGGTTTGTGAAAAAGTTTGTCCATTTGCTGTCACCAACAGGACGACACACAAGATTATGTATGACAATCAATGCTCTTTACAGATCAAATATAACCTGGGTCAACATATACATGAATAAATGAGTCGAAGTTGCAACCTCTTGCGAAAAACATATCATCGTAAATTTGTGGCTAGTAGAATCATACAAAAGATAAAACTTAACCGATGCTCGGACACGTCTAATTGGCCTCTAATTGACCTATACCAATCCACACAAATTGCTGAAAAAGATAAACTCTTTACACTTTCTTTTTGCTCCTTTTACATTAAAAAGAAAGAGGGAGTTTGACTTCTACAAGTAATAAGTAGTCCTATTATTGAATTCATTTTGGGCACATTGTAAAATGTTAATCATGACCGCACTAGATGAATAAGAATAAATTGCTTTTTTGCTGAAAGGAATGTCTTGCTTTCTTAAATTAAATATTAAGGCCACTTTGTGGCACTGTCTCTCTTTTGTTGTTAATTTAATTGAAAGCTGCAACTGTACCCAGTATGGAGTATTTATGTTTTTTTTTTTCAATTCATGATTTCCTTCCATGTAGAATGTTGATGTTTGTTGTAAATTTAATCCTTTTGCATGGCAAGAACTGGAACTGGTGCACTTCATATGTAGCACAATGATGAATGAAACGCGGTTTCATCATCTGGTAAATTCATCTTTCAGATTATTTACTAGAGTTCTTGCTGTTACATAGCTAGCTAACGAAATTATGTACCTTCCTATTTTCCTTATTACATTTCTAATAATCCCAAATACATGCAATCCCATATGTCGATCTTTAGCTTAAATGGATGAAGAGAATCCTCATTGGAAGAAAACGAGAGAGAAAAAAGCTAAAACTGTATTTGGTACAATGTCAAAATAAGAGACGGCCAACCTAAGGTTGTTAAGATTGAATTGTTTTTGTCTTTGCAAGATGAAAATTGTAGGATATGAGGAGAAAATTTAAACATAGGTTAGGGATTAAGTGTACTTTCTAATTTAGATTAGGACTAGACTATAACTAGGATTAGTTAAGCTTGCCTCGCAAGGAAAGGAAGGCTCATGTGGCCGGTTTCATGGTGAGGTCGGTTGGGGAGACTCCTTAGCCGACCATTACATGGTTTCCTACCCCCTCATCTCTATAAATAGAGGTGAGGGGATGCTAGTTACACATTCTCCTTCCTCGTTGTAATAGCTTTATTAGGTGATTTAATAAAGGTTTTGTTTGAGAGTACTTTACGTGTGGATATAATCTTAAACTTTGCATTCTAATTCTTCTTTGTTAAAGTTTAAAGGGTTATTTGAAGTTCGCGAATTATATTCGAGATCCAAGTCTAGATTCTGCATTCGTCTTCACATTTGTTGGTTTGTTTGTCCAACAAGTGGTATCATAGCCACCGGTGTTGTGGTCTTTGAAGTCTAAATGTTTAAAACAAACAAAGCAATAAAGGATAGTACGATTGGATGATCTCCCAGTCAAAATGTTTAATCTCTAGTAACTATTGTATTAACCGTATTAGAAACAAATTGTATGAATAATTGACAAAGAACTTTTGATTGTAACTGATGAGAGTACTCGATATAGAACTCCATCATTCCAAGGAAAATTAATATCCACACGTGGAGGCTAAAGTTGGATCGTTTGCCTACACGCTACTCTTTGGATCTTCGCGGAATTGATCTAAACTCGACTCGATGTCTGGTATGTAAAATGACAACATCGAATCCTTTCATCATTGTTCGTTGATTGCATTATTGCAAAGGATCTTTGGGTACTATCCCAAAAACTTTTCCGAATTAATTAATCTCTTTGGCCGACTCATCCAACCTCAAGGAGCTACTGAAAGCTTGTTTTGATGGGTTGTGCAAACCAATTTTTGGATTATTTGACGTTTTAGGAACAAAGTTCGTTTTGATTTAAAGCCGCCTCGTAAAGACATGTTGTGTGAGGATATCAAAACGCTTTCTTTCTCTTTGATTGTTAATAGGAGTAGGAAAATACGTCTTGCGTGGAGTTACTGGACCCGTGATCCAAAATACGCTTGTAATTCGTTGTTGTAACTGAAAGGTTTTAATGGATATTTAAATAATAGTATGTCCGGATTCGAACTCGAGACTTCGGGATTGCACACATTACGTATGAGAATTGATGTACATAATTAATATAAATAAAACGTTATTGTTATTAATTATTAATCACTAAATAAAACATAACGATAGTTAAATAATTAACGAGGTTTGGTTAACGGTCGTTAAATATTAACTAGAAGGACTAAGAATGAAATTAGATATCGGGAAAGTTCTAGAATCCCTTTTGGGATGCTTGGCCGATCGTTTGGGGGGTTTCTAAACCCAATCCCACTCAAACTTGGACTCCAAGATATGTTAACTATAAATACAATTCATTGTATTCATTCATAACCTAACCTTGGATTACCAATAACCTAAATTTCTCTCCTCCTCCTCTCCTCTTTGTGTGGCCGGTCGAACATCCCTAACCCCTAGGGTGTTTCGATTTTGTCTAGCTCAAAGACACAAGTGTTTGGTTTATTAGTGATTCAAGGAACTAGCTTCTCCACATCAAATCGCTATTAGTACGTGTGTACAAGAACGAAGTACAAGCACACTTGAGCTTGTAATCCTTGGTGGTCGATTTTTTTGGGTTGGACGATTTGCATAAACCCTAGTTTAGGGTTTTGGGTTTTGTTACTTGATCACATAATCGTTTGATTGCTTGAATTGCTAAAAGGTACGCACTTTCTTGTTTGGTTAATTAATTACATATATTATTCCTATAGTCTTCCGCTGCTTGCTTTGATGATGTATTTGTTTTATGTATAATTGTTATGAGTATAAAATTCCAACAGTGGCATCACGAGCCGTTAATATGATGTAATTAATTACCGAAACACATAAAAATTGGATCTTTGTGATTAATATGCATGTTTTTTATGGTTTCTAGGGTTTTGAATTCGAAACCCTAATTTTTTATATAAGGGTCGATTACCCTTTTATTTATTTATTAGGTTTTAATTTTGTAAAACTTGTAGAAACCCTAGGATTGCATGCTAATTTTATGTGGTTAATTAATGAATAATTGTTATGTGCCATGTAATATGCGTATCTTGGGTGATAATTGTTATGCGGAATCCATGGTGGAACATGCATGTTTTGCCATGGAGTATTGTTTATTGTATATTGATTAATTGTTAAGTGATACACACATGTTTTATTTATTTAATAATTATAAAATTGGGGAAGACCTCAATTATAACTAATAAAATTCGTTATGTGCTATTTGGTATACTATTAACTTCGGCTTACGCAATCGACTTGTCGATGTATGTGGCTCATCTACCTTGCGAGATGAAAGTCCTAGTTAATGTATGCATTTATTTACGCCTAGAATTGTTATTAGAGTTTATTGAAATAATTATGCATGTGGCTAATTGTTTTTTACATATGTTAAATTGTTTAGTTATATGTTTATATTATTTGAGTGTGTTTAATTTTTATTAAAATGCTTTTTTGTTTATATATTGTTTGACATGTTAGTAAGCAAAAAGGGTTTTTTATGAATAGAAAATTAAATGGACTAAATAATGGTGAAATTGATTTATCTAAGAATTATTCTTGAACTTTTAATCGACTGATGCGACTGTACTAAATGGTTAGAACGGCTCACCCACTAGAACAAACTATAAAGGGGTATTTAAGAAGTGAGCATAGTCTCACTGAATGGATGTCTAAGGTTATGCTTCAGCGCTTACCTGGTCCTCTGCCCCCTGTGCGTTCGATTGGAGCTACCTAGTATAACCATTCTATGTACGAAGCATCTTAGTGCAAAGTTGTAAGTTTCTCAACGCATCGATTAAAACTTTGTAGAATTCAATCTTAGCAATTAAAATCTTTTAGTAAGTTTTTTCGAAAATTTTATGTTATAAAGTTGTATGCATGCTTCTTTATACATAAGTTTTGATTACACATCAAAAATTGTACCCTTTAAAATTTAAGTTTATGCCATCTAATGATATGAAACACTTGAAGTTGTAATTTAGTTATGTGAGACCTTGATCTAGATTACAATAACGAGGTGAATTATTTTGTTGTGTGAGACCTCAGCTTTATGATTTGCAGTTTCTAAATTAGACAACTTAATTAAGTTAGTTAGTGAGACCTATAACTTAAGGCATAAGATGGGATGAAACATGCTTACGTTTTGCATTAATTGTTTTGGCAAAATTGTAAATCCCATAATTTTTGGAATTGAAAACTTGTTTGTCAATTATCGTTTTTCAACGATTACCTATTCTATACTTTCACCACTAGCAGATCAACTGATGTGGTGGAACTATGATAATGAGGATCCAAAATTCAAGGAAAATTCTATGGTTAATATGAATATTGACCAAAGGGTAATTTTATTTTCTTGAATGTTTACTTATCGAAAGTACTAACTTTTGAACTTATATTTCTGTAGAAATGGCTCAAGCTGAATCTACTGCACTAGCCTCGTCGTTCAAATCTATGTTTGATCGAGAGAAATTGACTGGTAGCGCAAATTTCAATGATTGGTATCGGCAACTCAGAATTGTCTTGAGGGTTGCCAAAAGAATCAATTATTTGACTACGCCTTGTCCTCCTGAACCTGCAGCTGATGCTACTGCTGAAGCACGAGCTGCATGGCAATCTGAGTATGACAAGTATAATGAGGTCGCCTGCATTATGCTCGGGAGTATGAACTCAAGCTTGCAAAAGCAATTTGAGAATTACTTCCCTAATCTCATGCTGGAAGAATTGCAAAAGTTGTTTGAAAAGCCTGTGACTGTAGAGCTGTATGACTTGATTGATGCTCTTCATAGTTGCAAGCAAGGAGATGGGAAACCTGTAAGCGCCCACTGTCTGGAAATGATGAATTACATGGACCAGTTGGGGCGTTTGAACTATGTCTACCCTAATGACATACAAATTGGCCTGATCAACAGATCCCTTAACAAGGAATTTGATGGTTTCGTGCGCAATTATAATATGCATTGCACGGGGAAGACAGTCAGTGAGGTACATGCAATGCTCATTGATTACGAAAAAGGTTTGCCCAAGAAGGCCTCTACACCTGCGGTTTTGACCATCCAGAAGGGTAGAATTTCTAAGCCTAATAAGCCGCTAGCGAACAAGAAAGGGAAAGGTAAGGGTAAAGCTGATAAGGGAAAACAAGTTATGACTTATCAGCAAGAACCCAAGAAGTACCCTCCCAAAAAGCGTGAGAATCCGAAGAAGGATCAGGCTTGTCATCACTGCACCGAGGTTGGACACTGGAAGAGGAATTGTCCATTGTACCTTGATGAGTTGCGCAATAAGAGGTATAAAAATACTGGCACTGTGGCCAGTACTTCAGGTACTCTTTTGATGATAGAATTATTTGCTTTTCCTCATAAAATAAATTCCTGGGTATATGATACTGGATGTGGTATTCACATATGTAATACACTGCAGGGACTTAGAGGAGCAAGGAAGCTTGCCTATGGACAGCAATACCTGCACGTGGGTAATGGAGCACATGCAGTCGTTGAAGCTATAGGCACGTTTGATTTAGTTTTACCTTCGGGTTTAGTACTGTCATTAAACGATTGTTATTACGCACCTTCCATTGTTAGGGGTGTCGTTTCTGTTTCCTTGTTAAAAGATATTGGTTTCGTTCATACATTTACTGATTATGGAATTTCTGTTTCTTTAAATGATGTTTTTTACTTTAATGTTATTCCAGTAAATGGTGTGTTTGAAATTGATTTGCATGATAATGTGAATGATAAAAATAATTCTGTCTTTAGCATCAATAATAAAAGAATCAAAAGTGATTTGGATTCTTCATTTCTTTGGCATTGTAGACTTGCTCATATAGGCAAGAAACGCATGCAACAGCTGCAACACGATGGGCTTTTGCAAGACATCAATGATGAATCATTTGATAAATGCGAATCTTGCATATCTGGGAAGATGACCAAGAAACCTTTTACAAATAGTTTAGAAAGGGCTTCTGATCTTCTTGGTGTGATACATACTGATGTATGTGGACCACTAAGACATGTGTCAAGAAAGGGTGCTAGCTACTTCTTAACCTTTACTGATGATTTCAGTCGTTATGGTTATGTTTATTTACTTAAACATAAACATGAAGTCTTTGAAACATTTAAGGTTTTTAAGAGTGAAGTAGAACTGCAACTAGGAAAGAAGATTAAAGCTCTTCGATCTGATAGAGGTGGTGAATATTTAAGCCAAGAGTTTAAAGATTATCTAGCTGAGTGTGGTATTGTACAGCAACTCACATCTCCTTATACTCCACAACAAAATGGTGTATCTGAGAGAAGGAATCGTACATTGCTTGACATGGTGCGATCGATGTTTAATCTTACGACTCTTCCCTTATCCTTTTGGGATTATGCTTTGGAAACTGCTGTTCGCATATTGAATATGGTTCCAACTAAGAAGGTTGATAAGACTCCTTATGAAGTGTGGTATGGGAAACCTCCCAACTTGTCTTACTTAAAGGTTTGGGGTTGTGAGGCGTTTGTTAAACGTGACTCTGCTGATAAGCTGCAACAAAGATCTGTTAAGTGTGTCTTCGTAGGATACCCAAAGGAAACGATGGGTTACTACTTTTACTTTCCACCTGAAAACAAAGTAATTGTTGCTAGGTATGGAGACTTTCTTGAAAAGGATCTCATATCTCATGAATTCAGTGGGAGAGTATATGATCTGGAAGATGATCAAGAAGATACAACACCTTCTGAGAACACTAGCCAACCTCAAGTAGAACCTGAAAGTCTGGGCGTTCCACCTGAGATTGAAGTGGTTCCCATTCGTAGATCCGCAAGGACTACGCGTGCACCTGAGCGTCTATGTCTCAACGTAGAAGCTGAGGAAAATATGTTAGGGGATCTTGGTGAACCTGCTAACTATAAAGCTGCCATGATGAGTCCTGAAAAGGAAAAATGGCGAGTTGCAATGAATGGGGAAATGCAATCCATGAAAGACAACGAAGTCTGGATAGAGGTTGACTTACCTCCAAATGCTAAGGTAGTTGGAAGTAAGTGGCTCTTTAAGATAAAGACTAACATGGATGGCAATGCACAAACCTATAAAGCTCGTCTTGTAGCTCAAGGTTATACTCAAACCTATGGGGTAGACTACGAGGAGACATTTTCTCCTGTAGCAGACATTAGAGCTATTAGGATTCTTATAGCCATAGCTGCGTACTATGACTATGAGATATGGCAAATGGATGTAAAAACTGCCTTCTTAAACGGTCGCCTAGATGAGGACATCTATATGGCGCAGCCTGAAGGGTTTGTAAATCCAAAGTTTCCGAAGCGTGTATGCAAACTTCAAAGATCCATTTATGGGTTGAAGCAAGCATCAAGGCAATGGAACAAGAAGTTTGATGAAGAAATCAAGAAATTTGGTTTCACTCAAAATCTTGATGAGCCATGTGTGTATCACAAAGCTAGTGGGAGTAATGTTATTTTCCTTGTCTTATATGTCGATGACATATTGATCATGGGAAAAGACATTCCAAGTATGCAAGATGTAAAGTCTTATCTTGGAGAGTGCTTTTCTATGAAGGACTTAGGGGAAGCAGCATTTATTCTGGGAATCAAGATCTACAGAGATAGATCAAGGCGGTTAATTGGACTAAGCCAAAGTGCTTACATTGATAAAATACTGAAGAGATTTAGTATGCAAAATTCCAAGAAGGGATATTTGCCGATGCAAGTTGAACATGGCTTAAGTAATAGACTATGCGCGTCAACACCTGCTGAGGTGGAATACATGAGGAAAGTTCCTTATGCTTCGGCTGTAGGATCTATCATGTATGCTGTGAGATGTACAAGGCCTGATGTGGCGTTTGCACAGAACATTACCAGTCGGTATCAACAGAACCCAGGTGTGAAGCACTGGCAAGCTGTTAAGAACATTCTTAAGTATCTAAGGGCTACTAAAGAAATGTTTCTAGTGTATGGAGGAAATCCAGATGCAGAACTTGATGTTACAGGTTTTTGCGATGCGTCATTCCAAACTGATAAAGATGATACGAAGTCTCAGACGGGTTATGTCTTTGTCATTAATGGAGGAGCAGTTGACTGGAAGAGCAAGAAGCAAACAACGGTTGCGATGTCTATTACAGAAGCTGAGTACATAGCTGCTTCAGAAGCTGCGATGGAAGCTGTTTGGATTAGGAAATTCATTTCGGGACTCGGAGTAATGCCCTCAATCGAATTACCTTTAAATGTGTATTGTGACAACTCTGCTGCAATAACATTTGCCAATGAGCCTGGAGTCATGAAGGGCGCCAGACATTTTCCTCGTCGATATCACTATGTTCGAGAACAAGTCGACATAGGTGAAATCAATCTACTCAAAGTTCATACAGATGAAAATCTAGCTGATCCCTTTACGAAGCCTTTGCCAAAAGATAAACTTACTGACCATGCTGATGGGATAGGACTTCGTTTAGCTAGTAGTTTCATGCAGATCTGTGATTAGTATTTGGATAAAGGATGTTATGAACAAATATTACTTTAATGAAATAAAATAGTTGTTTATGTTTATTTTTCATTTTCTTAATATTATATCCTATATTTGCATGTTTAATCCGTGAGTAACTTATGTTATTCTAAATAGTCCGTTGTCAATCAATGATGTGGGAATGTCATTGAATTAAGACAAATCTGAGTTTTGGTAGAATATACTTTTAAAGTATATTGATGCGTGGGACATACCAGATTCACATGATATTCAATGAATTGAATATAGGACTCATCCCAACTTTACATGATGATACTTTTGGATTTTATCATTAAGTATATCATGAAGTGTTTATCCTCAGACTTGAGATACCAGATAACTGATATGAATGTAGTGCATTTGTGTAAGATAGTCTAACGCTATCCGTAACTGGTAGTTATAAGGGCTATTTTCGGAAGTGTTGCAAAATTCATGAGTTATGTTTGTAGTCAAGAGAATTTGTTCCTTTGAATTTGTTTCAAAGCATAATACTATATTTGGGCCCCTCGTAGGGTTGACAAGATGTTTGTATGGCCATACCCAAGATCTATCTGGAATACGTTCAGATGATTTGGTAATCTTGTTCAATCATATACAACGAGAAACAGAATATTAACTTATGAAATGACTTGATCCATATTCATAGTTAATGTAGTATTAGTAACAAAAGGATAAGTAAAAATGATGAATCATTAAATGGTTTTTTCCAGGAGACCATGCTCGATTCGATCTGGGGGCGTTGGTGTGTGAAAGCTAGACTCACCAATGTCATTACTATATTTAGTAATATCCAAGTGGGAGCTGAAAGGTTTTAATGGATATTTAAATAATAGTATGTCCGGATTCGAACTCGAGACTTCGGGATTGCACACATTACGTATGAGAATTGATGTACATAATTAATATAAATAAAACGTTATTGTTATTAATTATTAATCACTAAATAAAACATAACGATAGTTAAATAATTAACGAGGTTTGGTTAACGGTCGTTAAATATTAACTAGAAGGACTAAGAATGAAATTAGATATCGGGAAAGTTCTAGAATCCCTTTTGGGATGCTTGGCCGATCGTTTGGGGGGTTTCTAAACCCAATCCCACTCAAACTTGGACTCCAAGATATGTTAACTATAAATACAATTCATTGTATTCATTCATAACCTAACCTTGGATTACCAATAACCTAAATTTCTCTCCTCCTCCTCTCCTCTTTGTGTGGCCGGTCGAACATCCCTAACCCCTAGGGTGTTTCGATTTTGTCTAGCTCAAAGACACAAGTGTTTGGTTTATTAGTGATTCAAGGAACTAGCTTCTCCACATCAAATCGCTATTAGTACGTGTGTACAAGAACGAAGTACAAGCACACTTGAGCTTGTAATCCTTGGTGGTCGATTTTTTTGGGTTGGACGATTTGCATAAACCCTAGTTTAGGGTTTTGGGTTTTGTTACTTGATCACATAATCGTTTGATTGCTTGAATTGCTAAAAGGTACGCACTTTCTTGTTTGGTTAATTAATTACATATATTATTCCTATAGTCTTCCGCTGCTTGCTTTGATGATGTATTTGTTTTATGTATAATTGTTATGAGTATAAAATTCCAACAGTAACATCTTAAAGTGCGTGCCTCTAGTTTCTTGCTAGAGCTCTATAGTTTTTAACAGTAAAACTTCCGCGGTTAAAAAAATTATATGAATAATATGATAAACTGACTAAGGATTCAATATATTCTAAACAATAAAAGTAAGAAAGTTGACACAGCTCATAAGAACTTGGATTACTAAATTAGGTTATTTATGGATTTAGATTTTAGGGCTATGAATATAGCATCAATCCACTTTGGATTGAATCCAAAAAATGCTTGTTTTAACCCCTTGTAATCTTGTATTCTACGTTCACTAGCTTTTTGCTAGTGGTTCTAATGAAATTCGATGTTATAAACAAAGCTTAAAGACAAAAAAATAAAGATGAATAACTTATAAAGATTACTTTTAGACCGGTTATTATGGTCACAAACTCATCGCCTCTATGTCAACGCCACATTACTATTCAACACACTACCAAACTCATTACCAAACAGGTGTTATACCACCAAACCAAAAGTATAAAAATATCTCACTTTATACAAACATACCCTATAATACATCCTAGTATCCCACAAACACACACACACACACACGCAAAAGTGCATCAGTTAGGTGGTTTGCACCACCAAACAAATGCAAAAATTCAGGGACTGCGTGAGATAATTGGTGATGCTTTTTTTTCTCTTTTAAACAAAGTTTATTCATGTGTAGTTTTTTAGTTAGTGCATTTGATCTAAGCAAGATGCATATAGGAAAGGCAATGGGGCGGGTTTGGGGCGGGGCGACCCATCCCCATCCCCAAACCCGATTATAAAAATTATCCCCACACCCGCCCCAATCCCCATTTGGGATCTTATCGGGGCGCCTCGTTGGGGAGAGATGCTCCCCCAAACCCGCCCCATTCCCTATTGGGGTCTTATCGGGTTTTCTTTTTTGAGTGCGATCCTCCATCATACTCATGCCATTCCCCGTTTGTTCTTATTTTATGCTCTTAACAATATGATTTTACGGAATAACTTAAAGAATCCAGAACCCATTAATAATATATTAGGCATTAGAATAAATCACAACTTTTTTGCCATCCCTCGATGCATGGGGTCGAGATTTTGTGGTCTTACATCAAGATCGCGATCATATGTAACATCCTGATAATTATTACAAATATCATATTAAAAACGTACTCGTTTTTACTAAGCATAATCGTATATCATAAGATGATGAAACTTGATAGCAAGATCGGGATTTTCACAAATTCACATGAAACGCAACTAACTTTTCGAAAAGTACTACAGTTAGATATTAGCCTATTAAGTAACGTAATGAAAGAGTTTGAAAGTTACCGCCACTTTTTTCCTAGAAAATTAGTGATGGTTACATTCCGTGAATGGCAAATGTAATCGTTCTCTTTATTCAGATGTAAATTGCCTTTATTTTTGTTAGAGATTCATGAAATGATTCAAATGTCCCACCATTAACTTTTACAAGTATCCCACCACCACAGTGAAATAAATATGAAAAATGAAGATCTCAAACAAACATTTGTATGTACTATCGACTCATCAAGTATGTTCTTTTGGTCACCTTTAGGTTCATTCTGGGAAAGGAGTATCCTTTAATGGATCATCATTTAATAGAAAAATGATATGTATGTAGCATGAGTGAAGGTTCAAGTTTATGGCATGATGTGCCCTCAATATGCCCAGTAGTTCACAGTCTATACATGTACATTTGTAGACACAATGATGGTCCTACAAAATACTTTAGAGTTTAGTAGTGGGTGTTTGAAATTGCTTATTTTTTTTCTAGCTTATGCTTTTGCTTTAAAATAAGTACTTATAAAAGAAGTACATTTAGAACTAGTGTTTGGATTTGCTTATTTTATAAAAAACACAATATATTTGTAAACGTTATAAGTTTAATAGAAATTTACAATCAAGTTCATTTATAAATGTATTTAAGTTAAATATGAGTAAAACATTATTTTGATTCAATATCAAATAACTAACACGAAATAAGCAGCTCTTTACCGGCTTATTAAAACTGTTGTTCTCCTTTTTCTAAAGCGGAAAAGCAAGCACTATTTGGATGAAAAAATATATATTTTCTGCTTAAAAAAACAGATAAGCAGAAAAAATAAGCAATCACAAACACCCTCTTGGTGACTTCAGCATAAATGTTCTAAAAAGTAACGATGAACATTTCTAAGGACATTACAATGTGACTTAGAAAGATTTAAACTATTTGTGGAAATTATGTGAAAGCAAGCATTCCTGAATTTAAAAGCTTCAAAAAGATTAGCAAATAAGTGTGAAGATAACCAAATTTCCATTAATTAGGTGTGTATGAGCACTTTTAATCCTTTATTGACGACATGAATTGATTTTAATACAAGACACTTTGTAGTAAAAGAAGTCTTTATAAAACTGCTACAGATTATTATCTTCTTTTAATTATACTATAACCGTATTCAGGGTCCCAGATCATACACTTTGGTTAATTTGCTACATTGTCACGTTTAAGAAATGTGAGGATGTGAACCGGGATAGGTAATCCGAGATTAAGCTACCAAAATATGTAAATTATTTAAGTACCACAAGTAAAATATGTGAACAACGAGAGACTTTTCTGACCTGGTATTGTCAAGCACGGATCATCATCACTCCGGTTATGTTTGGCATCAAACATTTGGAGCGTTTTAATTGAAAGCTGCAACTGTACCCCATATGGAGTATTTATGTTTTTTTTTTTTTTTTTTTTTTTTTTTTCAATTCATGGTTTCTTTCCATGTAGAATGTTGATGTTTGTTGTAAATTTGACCTTTTTGCATGGCAAGAACCGGAAACTGGTGCACTTCATATGTAGCACAATGATGAATGAAACGCGGTTTCATCATCTGGTAATTTCATCTTTTAGATTATTTACTAGAGCTCTTGCTGTTGCATTAAGGTCTTCACTTATGCAGCTTAATATTTGTTTATCCCTAACTTTTTTTTTGTAAAGAGTTTCCTTGGTAAATTTATTACTCCGAAAAATAATTAATTACAACAAATTTGGGTGAATCCCACATCACAACCCAAAACTAGGTGAAAACAAATGCTTCAAACCTAGCCTATCATAAGAATGGCATGCCACATTTATGAGACCTACTAGATAAGTTGATCACGAAGACTAATGTCAAAGGCATTAGCAAATTGCATTTAAGCATCAGTCAAACTAGGATCATCGAAGTCATCATTATCGTACGGGTCTTCATCATAAATTTCCGTCCATTGTTCGTAGTTCGTACAAGCTTTTATGTCACCCTCTACCGCCACTTTAGAAGCTTTATCCCTAACTAGCTAACGAACTTAAGTACCTTCCTGTTTTCCTTATTATATTTCCAATAACTCCAAACATACGCAACATAAATCCTCTTAAACTTAAATGGATGAAGTGAATCCTCATTAGAAGAAACTAGAGAGAAAAAAAGCTAAAACAGTACCTGGTACGATGTCAAAATAAGAGACGGCCAACCTCATGAAGTGGCATATGACAAGGTTGTTAAGACTGAATTGTTTTTGCCTTTGCATGAGAATCATAAAGGATGGTAAGATTGGATGGATCTCCCAATCAAAATGTTTAATCTCTTTAACTATTGTCCATATTAATCCGTATTAAAGACAAATTCTATGAATAATTGACAAAGAAATTTTGATTGTAACTGATGAGAGTACTGGATGGAACTCCATCATTCCAAGGAAAATTAACATCCATGCGTGGAGACTAAAGTTGGATCGTTTGCCTACACGCTACTCGTTGGATCTTCCTGGAATTGATCTAAACTCGACTCGATGTCTGGTATGTGATGACAACATCAAATCCTCCCATCATTGTGTGTTGATTGCAATATTGCAAAGGACCTTGTGGGGTTTTGATGACTATCCACAAAACTTCTCTAAATTAACTAATCTCTTTGGCCGACTCATCCAACCTCAAGGAGCTATTGAAAGCTTGTTTTGATGGCCGTTGTGCAAAACTGCAAACCACTATTTGGATTATTTGGCGTTTAAGGAACAAAGTTTGTTTTGATTTAAAGCCGCCTCCTAAAAACATGTTGTGTGAGGATATCAAAACGCTTTCTTTCTCTTGGATTGTTAATAGGAGTAGGAAAATATGTCTTGGTGTGGATTGACTGGATCCGTGATCCAAAATACGCTTGTAATCCGTTGTTGCTATAGCTCTATAGTTTTTAACAAAAAAAATTTCGCGGTTAAAAAAAAATATATGAATAATATGATAAAGTAACAAAGGATTCAATATATTCTAAAACACCGTAACATAAGAAAGTTGACACAGCTCATAAGAACTTGGATTACTAAATTAGGTTATTATGGATAATTAGATTTTAGGGCTCTAATCCACTTTATATTGGATGGATCTATGATCCAAAAAAATGCCTGTTCTAACCCCTTGTAATCTTGTAGTCGACGTTCACTAGCTTTTTACTAGTGGTAGTAATGAAAGTCGATATTATAAAAAAGCTAAAAAAAGAAAAAGATGCAGTTGATTAACTTATAAATTAAGTTTACTTTTAGATGAGGTGTTATGGTTATTAAATGCATCACTTTCACGTTAGCGACACGTCGCCATTCAACACACTACCAAACTCGCCACCAAGTAAGTGTTATAGTCACCCCCAAATAGAGATGGCAAAAAAATCCGTACCCGATGCCCAAACCCGATTTTGACTGGGGAATCCCCGAGTTGACCGGGGATAGGGACAGGGATGGGGAATCCCCAAAATATAAAACCGGGGATGGGGATAACATAAATCCCCGAACCCGACCCCGACTCTGATCTTTCTAGTGTATAAGTATTTAGAATTTATATGTTATATCCATACTCGATTAACTTGTATATGCATATGTATATATGTTTATGAGTATCGACATGTATATTTATATGCATATGTGATATTTATAGAATCAAGTACCTTTAGAATTAGAAACATAAGCACCAACAACGTACTACTTATTATTTTTTCCGAATAGACACATGATACATATTGTTTTTATATTATATGTGATGTCACAATGTTGAGGATGCTTTAAAGTTGAATTGAAATCTTAATGAATCATACTATGTGTGATGTACGCACGCTTCTTGAAACACTTAATGAGTTAACATTCTTTATATTTTAGATGAGTTGGTGGAAAATTTACGTTAGTTCATAAGGATTGAAAATCCCCGAATCCCCACGGGGATCCCCGATCCCCATTGGAGGCGGGGATGGGGATGTAAAGCAATTTCCCGATGGGGATGGGGACGGAGATGGGGATGGGGACGGAGATGGGGATGGAGAGTGAAAACCGGGATGGGGATGGTAAATACAATCCCCGATATTCCCCGCCCCGTTGCCATCCCTACCCCCAAACCAAAAATATAAAAATATCTCACTTTATAAAAACATATCACACAGTATATCTCACAAACATACACACACGAAAAAAAGAGGGTGCACTCATTAGTTAGGTGATCTGCACCATCAAATCAATGCAAAAATCTAAGGATCGCACATGATAATTGATGATGTTTATGGGAAACCCGCGTGAAGATTGAAGGTGGTGGTATTCCTTGTAGGGAAACATGTACACTTTTATTAATAAACCAGATTACAAATAATAATAACAAAAAATAAATGACAGAAATTTAAATAACAGACAGAATGAAGTAGAAGCAGAAGACGGATACTATTTAACAAGAATTAAACGAAAGCAAAAAAACAGTGGCACGAGGCTCGTGTTTAACACGATTCTCTTAAAACAGATTCGTCGTCTGTTTCCCAAGGCACAACGTACAAAGCTGTTGTACAGCCGGACTTGACAACTTGCCTGAAAGATCACGGAAAACTTGTGTGTTTCTGATCAAAGAGATTGCTGGAATTCGTCTGTATTGGAGCTGTATTTTTCTGTGTGTCGAAAACTGAATGGCAGGAGTTTATTTTATAGCCTAAGCCTGTCTTGGTCACCAACACAAGATATTCGCTGAAAAATAAACAAATACGCAAATCCGTTAAAACAATAACACGATTTGATAATTTTTTATTATTAACACAAAATATTCTGTCAATTTCTTTACTAAGTTTCAATCTATTCCTGAAATAGATTGATACAGAATTGGAAACTCAGACCTGAATCTGCAGCAAAAAGATACGCATGTATGCGAAGTTTCGGAGCTGCATTCGTATCCGCAGGTCGCGCATGAGTTCAGAAGCTTCGCCCACTTACAGAGTAGGTAGGTAGGGGTTTTTTTTTTTTTTTTTTTTTTTTTTTTTTTTTTTTTTACCAAAGTTTATTCATTTGTGGTTTTTTAGTTAGTGCATTTGATCTTGCTGGGATCGAGATCTTGTGGTCTTACATCACTATCACGTACGATCGTATGTAACATCCTGATAATTACTACAAAGATCATATAAAAAAAAAGACTCGTTTTTACTAAGCATATATAATCGCATATCATTAGATGATGAAACTTGATAGCAAGATAGGGATTTTCACAAATTTACATGAAACACAACTAACTTTTCGAAAAGTACTACAGTTCGATCTTAGCCTATTATGTAACGTAATGAAAGAGTTTGAAAGTTACCGCTACTTTTTTCCTAGAGAATAAGTGATGGTTACATTCTGTGAATGGCAAATGTAATCGTTCTCTTTATTCATATGTAAATTGCCTTTATTTATTTTTTTTTGTTAGAGATTCATGAAATAATTTAAAGGTCCCACCATTAAGTTAAATGTGCACTTTTACAAGTATCAGTGAAATAAATGTGAAAAATGAAGATCTCAAACAAACATTTGTATGTACCATCGACTCATCAAGTATGTTCTTTTGGTCACCTTTAGGTTCATTAGGGGAAAGGAGTATCCTGTAATGGATCATGCATTTAATAGAAAAAATGGTATGTATGTAGCATGAGTGAAGGTTCAAGTTTATGGCATGAAATTGCTTAGTCAGTGGGTGTTTGAAATTGCTTATTTTTTTTTCTAGCTTATGCTTTTGCTTTAAAATAAGTACTTATAAAAGAAGTAATGTTAAATTTTGGGGTATTAATATGTGGCAAACATGTCACTTTATCAATTGCTAATGGCTTTCAAGTTATGATCATTGCAGGACTATTACAGGGGTTAATCATGGACAAAGCATAAATGGTTTAAAGTTCCAAAACGTTCATTTCTGCTGAAGCTTTTCTTGTTTCTGCTGATGAGTCATTTATAGCCGTTAGAGGGGTCTTAGTGTATCTTTATCTCCTATTTAATAAGTCCCTTAATCTAGGGTTAGATACACTTGCGTGTGCAGTCATTTTCTCACACTCTTCTCTTCTCTTTGATCATTTCACTGATCTTGTCTCTTCTTTGTATTTGTATGATTATTGTCTCATTGACATTAATCTAATCTTGTAACATTTTGGATACTATTGTTGATATAATCTAAGCCGACTATTGAGGCTTAGGTTTGAATAAAAGTTCTTATGTTTACTTGTTGTTGTTGATACTTTCGTACATGGTATCAGAGCTTCAGGCTCATAATCATTATTGATTCTACATCCAAGGGTTTCTTTGTGGAAACTTGGGGACATCTCTTCAGCAACAACTTGGTGGTATGTGGTTATTGCTATTGGCATAATCACTGGTTATTTAAATACTGTGATTTATTCTTTCCGCTGCATATTGCTCTGTAAGTCTAAGTCTAATCTCTTCTTCAAACAAACAGTACTTAAGTCTTTGTGGGTGCAAACGGGTAAACTAACATCTTGATCTGCCACCTCTGAGTGGTATGAATACTTGCTCTGGTTTACCCCAGTTCACAGGCTTGGTGCTTGTTGTTTCTTAATTACAAAGTCTTATTTATTTCTTTATCTGTCTATCTGCTCTTGTTTTTATTTCTGTCTGTGTTTTTGTCTATCTTATTATATATGTCTGTCTTATTGTTTGTATTATGGCTATTGGTGATGATAATATTGGTGGTGGTGGTTCTTCCACTGAGAAAAACTTATCATTTGGTGATGCTTTGTATTTCCACCCCAATAACACAAATGGTACTCCCATTATTACTATCAAACTCACTGGAACTGAAAATTACAAAATATGGAATATGGCCATGACCTTTGCCTTGAGGAACCATAATAAATTAGGGTTTATTGATGGTACTTGCATAAGAGATGATTCGAACCCTAGTCTTGCTAATCAATGGGATACCTGTAACTCTGTTGTGGTTACTTGGATTCTTAACTCTCTCAGCCCTGAACTATTTGCTGGTGCTATATATGCTAAAACTGCTTATGAAATGTGGAATGATCTTAAAGATACCTATGATAAGATTGATGGTTCAGCTATCTTTAATTTGCATAAAAATATAAACTCTCTTAGTCAAAGTGGGTCCTCTCTTGCTGATTATTATAACAACCTTAACTCTTTATGGAAACAATTTGATTGTATGATTAGCTTGCCTCCTTGCACTTGTGAGGCTGCAAAACATTTTGAAAAACACAATCAGCTAATCAAGTTAATGCAATTTCTTATAGGTCTTGATGACTCCTATGTTCCCATCAGAAGCAATATTTTAACCAGAGATCCTTTGCCTAATGTCAAAATTGCTTTCTCTGTTGTCTCTGGAGAGGAATCTCACAGAAATGTTTCATCTGGGAATAGCTCTGCTAAACCCAATGCTACAGCTTTTGCTGCAAAAACTTCTGATGGTGGAAAATTTTTTGATAACAAAAAAGGATTTAACAACAACAATTTTAAAGTTCTGGTTTTAATGTTGGTAACAGCTCAAACAACAGAGGACCAAACATGAATCTCAAATGTACTAACTGCAAAAAACCTGGTGATTGGATCCAAACCGTCAAGTTTATTACACAAATTAACCACTTGTGAATGGTCAACCGTAATAAAATTCAAACAATCTAAAACCAATGCAATGAAGATCTAGAGGGGTATAGTGTTTCCCTAGGTCGTTAAGTCCCACGGAGATTGAATGGTGTTTTAAAAACTTTCAGATGTCGAATGATCACTAAGGATAATGATCAGTAAGGATTTTGGAATATTTATACCTAAAGAAAAAGTTTTGTAAATTACAGGGGCTTAAATGCAAATTAAAGAAAATTAAAAAGCTAAATTATATTAAATAAACGCTATCACTATTTTTAAAATGATGTTTTTGTGATTTATAAAACAAAATAACTTAAATAAACTATTTTAATTAAAGCGTAAACCTAAATTATCTAAAAACGTGACCTAGAATGAAAACATGCGTTATATATAAAAGTTACGCGAGTGCGCAAGAAAAAAACGTAAAATTTGTAAAATAAAAGTCCTATGAGTGTGAAAACAATTTTCTTACTTACTATATGACAAAAGAAAATTTTAGAAAAAAGATTTATATTTTTTTGACTTTTATATTTTTAATTATGAATTAAATACTATTTTAAACTAATTAAATGATTACAAATACTAAAACTATTTAGAAAATTCTAAAACTTTTTTGTAAAATACTTTATAACAATACAAATCTAAGAAAAATATAAAAGGTGCAACAACTTATTGTAATAAGCTGTAAATAAGCTAAAGAGTACGAATAAGCTAAATAAAAAACAAGGGGTAAGTATTAAATAATGCAAAGTAATACCAGTCAAAGACCCAAGGGCAGATGGTAGTGTGTGTATGTGGTGAGCTGGGTGGCCAAGGTTCGAATCCCAGCAATGGCTTTTTTATTTTTATTTCTTTTTGGACTTTTTCTTTTTGAAACTGATTAAGCTAATGATAAATAGCAACTTTTAAAACTAGAACTTTTTACAAAAACAACTAATAAGCTCAGTTTGAGCTTATGATTTCTTAACAGTGGCAAGAAATGGAATAAGCACAAGATTAAGCCAAGTGGCTACTAAGCTAGTAAATAAGCAAAATGTAACTGAAAAGAAGCTAAGCAACTGTTAATAAACCAATATGAAAACTGAAAAAGCAAAATAACTAAGAAATAAGCACTGAACAAACTACAAATAAGCACTAGCTTAACTAGTTGCACAGGGAACTTTTTGGCTTTCTAGGTACCTTTAAGCTTATATTTAAGCACTGTAACAAGTTAGGAAATAAAAACAAACACTGGAACTAACAAGCTAACTAGCTGAGCTTTCCAAAAATCTAAATTACAAAGTTTGGCTTTTACTAATAAGCTTGTGAGAAGCTTTTGAAAAAGCTGGTAAACACTGACTAATTGGTGTACACAGGAAATGGACAAAACAAAAAGCTATTTGCAAGCTTATTAAATAAGCTAGAAATGGAAAAACTAAACTTGGAACTTTGAGATAGCTAGGTGAGCTTCTCAAAAAGCTAAGGTAAACAAGTTTAAGCTAACTAATGAGCTTTGTGAGAGCCTGTGAAATAAGCTAGTAAATCTGTGCACAAGGCATGATTTTAAAAAAAATACTTAAAAGAGACAAAGAAATAAGCAGTTTATAAGTTAAGTAGATATAAACTAATATTTTTCTAATTAAGATGAGCAGCTAAACTTTAATATCCCAAAAGATTATAAGCTAAAACTTGGTATTAAACACACACTAAAATTCGTAAGTTTATTCAAAAACTGCTATTAAAAAATTTTGACTTTTTGAAGAAATGAACTAAGTTGACTTTTATGAACTTATGATCAGCTCTACTCACTAATTATGTTATATTAAGCTGTAATAAGATAAATTTAAGCTAGAGTAACAGGTTATAAGCAACTATGATGTAATTTGTACTCCAAATTCCTAGCAGTTAACACTTAAGATAAAATTAAAGATGATTTTGACTTTTTATTGAACAAGCACTGGATTTTAATGTTGAACTAAGTTATATTAACCTAATGTAACATGTATCAACCAAGAACAAAGGCTTTAACAAACTTTACCTCAGTTAAACAAGCAAATCCAAACAACCCTTATTAAAACTGATTTGAAGCTTTACAAAGCTTAACACTGATTTAAGCCAAGAAATTGATTCATACAATCATTTGATGATAAAAGAAACTGATTTAAGCATATAAATACCAATGATAACATCAAAGACCTCTAAATTACTAAATTACAATATTGACAGTGAAATGATGAAATCTAAACAACTGAGAAAATTAATGAACAAGCTAGCAATTTTAAGCAATAATATTACTAACATACACTAAATAAGCATAAAAATCACAAAGATAAGCAGTGATAAGCAGTTGAACAGTGAAATGCCAAATTTAAGGATTGAGCTTACAAATTGCTTTAATGCTCAAAACTGAGAACTGAGATCCAAGGACACTTCCTATAGCTTTCCACAAAGCTTCTAAACCCAAGGGCAATCCTGTATTCACCCTGCTCCAGCTTTGACCTTCATTTCCATAGATTTTTTATTTTTAACTGATTTTTTTGTATTTTTTTTTTTGGTATTTTTGCTTTTTGATTCTAAACTGATTTTTAAAGTTTCTAAAAGCTTAAATAAGCTATATAGTAGCTTATATGAGCTTAAGAGTCCAAGATAACAACTAAAAACAACATTCGAACTATCATGAGATTTTTAAACTTGAAATTTTGCATAAACTTGAAATGGAACTTAACACTGAAATTGATGTTCACAAAAGCTTTATTATACACTAAAGACTTGAAATACAAAGCTTAAAAGCTTAAACATACACTAGAATTTAAAAACCAACTAAAACGACATAAGCTAATTTAATTTACTCTAGATATTCATCCACATTGCTTCTCTCTTGCTTTATAAAGATCTTTTAGACTCTGTCGACATCCCTGATTGTTTCCCACTTCATCTTGACCATTGAATCTTTCAGAATCATCATATTCGTCCATTTGGAGTTTTGGCGCCAAAAAAGTCATGAGCAGGTTTTTGTTATTAATGATTTTTGGTGGATGTGGAGGTGGAGGGGAGTTGTTATACAGCTGGAAAGGTGGAAGAAGCAAGTGGAAAGGTGGAAACCAGGGTGGTTTTGGTTTAACAGGTGATGGTGAAGGAGATGTACAGTATTTCTGGTTTGGCGGGGTTTGACTTTATTTGACCGAATGATATTAATAAGTGGGGGTTCACAATGGGGGGGTCACAGGATATTGACAGGGGGTCAAAGGGTTTGGCTGGGGATCAAAATACACAAAGGAAAGGGGGTCCATTTGGTTTTTAATACACACGGACTAATTTTGCAATTTCGGCAAACTTGAGGGACTGAACCTGTCACTTTTCCAAACTTATCACAAGGACCTATCCTGCCATTTATGAATAGTGCAAGGACCACTATTTGATAATTTTTCATTTTTAAATATCCGAGGACTATTTTTGACATTTTTCAAAGTTGAGGGACCTTTTCTGCCATTTGCCCAAAGATTCATTCAAGGACCATTTTTGACAATTTAGAATATTTCAGGGACCTTGAATGATAAAACTCCATATTTTTGGATTCCAGGGACTAGATTTGACAATTTTTAAAACTTGAGGGACTAAAACTGCCAATTATGCAAACTTGATATGTTTTTTATCTGATTTTGGAATTTTTGCATTTGAAACACATAAAACACTTATTTGTGATATTTTTATCATTTTGATGCATTTCTGAGTGTTTTCAGATGTTTTTGGCAATCTAAAAGGTATAAAAATGATGAGTATTTAGACACTCATCAATCCCCCACACTAAGATATTGCTAGTCCCTAGCAATCTTTTAGAAAACTTAATGGATTTGAATCTCTTTATCAAAAGCCATTACTTCTGGAGTAGCCAATTGTTTAAGTTCAAGTAAGAACCTTAGTACAATGATAACCTAATGATTTTGAGCAAATCACCAGCTTTCAACAGTTTTGATTTGTCTTTACCAGAAGCCGTTTGCTTCTGAACTAGCCAACTCTTAGATAAATTATCAATATTATCTTTGGTGAGCCGATTACCAATTATGGTTTTCCAACTACCTTTACCACAAGCCATAAACTTGCTGGCTAGCCAACGTTTCACTAATTAAAGATATGGTGAGTTGAACACCATACAATTTTGGGCAAATTGCAAGCCGTAAACGGATTTGAGATATCTTTACCAAGAGCCGTTTGCTCCTGGATTAGCCAATCCTTATGTGTGTTAGACATGGCGGACTGATTACCATTTGCTGAGTAAGTGTAAAACACTTACTCCAAAAAAAAATTTTGGCCAAAAACGGGGGAATTGGGTGGTATAATTACATGATAAAATTCGTGAGAATTCCCCCCCACACTAGAAATGAATATTGCCCTCAATATTCAAAGTACCGGCGGTTATGCCAAAACATAGAACGTAAAAGGGAAATACTACGGCATTTATTTTATTTTTGATATATACACAATTTTTTTTTTAAATAACTTGAGGTTTATATACAATAGCGGGGGGCAACTCCCCCACACTAGGGTGGTACTCACGGGTGAAAACCCATGTGGTGTTTGCTACTGTTTTTGATTACCGAGTCGCTAGCTTGACTCGATCCCCGCATTCATTGGTTAATGGGGAAAGTAACGTGGAAAACCAATCTCGATCGGACTTTCATTCACAGTGTTAATAAACATATGAACATCAGAAAGTTCCACTCCGACGAGATACAACCGGTATTTTTAATAGTAGAAACTATAAAGGATAATACCGGGGTCAAAGATGGTGTCCTCATTCCCGAAAGAGAAAAGGGAAAGAGCAACCACGCCATCCGTGAAGAATGGAATAAAGATGTGCATCACAATGCATGTCCATTCCTCATCAGTAAGAAGCAAATCACCATTTTTGACATTTTTAAGCTTAAACTTGAAGCTTGTATGGTGATTGTCAAAGGAATTTCCGGTAGGGAGGTTTGGAAACGGTTCTTCAATCAACAGAATTTCCAGAAAAAGGATGTCCCCCTCCGAATCAAAGTAAGTATTATCAATTCCTGTTGGAATCGACTCATCACTAAGAAAGGCATCGACTTCATTCCAAAAGTTGGCATCTTCCTCATCCGGAGTGAGAGAAGGAATGGAAAAGTCGGAAACGATAAGACTCGGAGATGATGGATCATTTTTGAGCAATTCTTCAATGGGAAAAATGTCTCCCATTGGATCACAAACATCATCATCCAATCCAGATGAAACTGAAGAGAGTTTGGTTTCATCCACAGAGTTAACAAACTCGATACGATAAACTGATTCCGGATGTGGGACAAGTGGTGTGCTCTTAGAGCTAGCAATTTCCACTACTTCCGATAAAGTCTCCGATTCTAGATCATCATCATCAAGAATACTCTTGACTTCCTTGGTACAACTTTCAAACCATTTGTTTGAACCAGGGTTGATTTTCAAAGCTTTTAGCTCAGCACGTTTTTGGTGACTCCTCTTAACCGTGAAATTTGAGAGTGTTGCATTGATTCTTTCAGATTTTTTATCAATTGTGGCAACACTATGTTTGGATAGAGGTTTGGAGTTCTGGTTGATATTAAACGTGAGTTCTTCGTTGTCAACCCGTATGGTCAACTCTTCAGCAAATACATCAATTAGAGCACGGCTCGTTCTCAAGAAAGCTCTCCCTAAGATGAGGGGAACTCTAGGATCTGCATCAAAGTCTACTACAACAAAGTCAGTAGGAAAGTGAAACTTTCCTACTTTCACCACGACATCCTCGGCTATCCCAAGTGGACGAGTTATGGTACAGTCCGCTAGCTCAAGTGTCATACAAGTAGGAGTAAGTTCAGGAAGAGACAGTTTCTTCCATACTGAGAGTGGCATGAGGTTAATGCTAGCGCCAAGATCGGCCAAGGCGGAGCATTGAACCATCCCCAAGAAATCACACGGGATTAAAAACTTGCCGGGATCTTCAAGCTTTTTAGGAAGCTTCTTGAGAAGGACCGCAGAGCATTGCTCATTGAGAGGGGTTTTAGCCATCTCAGATAACTTATCTTTGTTGCTCAGTAAGCCTTTAAGCGTGGATGCAAATTTGGGCATTAAAACGAGAGCATCAACGAAGCTTATATCAAAGTGCAGTTCATTGAAAATTTGGAAAAATTTTTCCATTTGCTCTTTGGTTTTGTCTTTGAGCTTCTCATCATGCAATCTTGATGGGTAAGGAAGTTGACTAGACTTTTGAGCCGGGATGGAAGTCATTTCTGGCTCAGAATTTGTCTTCGGAACTTCGGGTTCCGGACTTAAAGCTTGGACTACCGAAGGTGGGACGTGTGCGGTACTTCGTGGGCTTGAGAAATGCACCTTGTCCGTTGTATCCTTGGTAACTTGACTCATTGCTCCTGGTGGAGGAGGCATTGGAGTCGAAGGTCCATTGTGCGTCTTAGGTTCACTTTCTACTACCTTTGGGAGAGAAGAAGAAGAGGTAGTAGGAATAGCGGGTCCATCGTATGATACACCACTTCTGGTTGTGATCGCCTTTGCGTCGCCCCTCGGGTTAGCGATCGTGTTTCTCGGAAGTTTTCCTGAGCCCGAGGGTTGATCATTTAAAGACTTCTTTAGATCAGCGATCTGACTGACCAACAACCTGTTCATTTCATCTTGGGATTTCATAAATTGCTTCAATAACTCATCAGATGATGGTACTGGAGGATGTGGAGGGAAATTTTGAGGTCGTATGTTTTGATTATGACCTTGTTGTTGAAAATTCCCTTGGTTAGGATTCACATTTCCCTGAAATTGATTCCCTCGATTGAAATTGTTTTGATTAAGGTTTCCTTGATGTTGAAAACCTTGATTTGGTCCGGGATAGAAATTACCTTGGTTTTGATAACCTTGGTTCATTCTAGGTTGGTTCTGATTCCGGTTTTGTATGTTAGGATTCTGGTTAAAACCGGGTGGTGTCATACTGCTAGGTGCACGGTAGTGAGGATCAGCTTGTGTTCGGTATTGATTACCTCCTTGATGTGAAGTATCGGCTATAGCATTGGCTTCAACCGGACTACCATCGGTGGCAGTGCAGTTGTAGTATGCATGAGGGCCACCACAAGTAACACAGACCTCGACTTTCTTCACTTCACCATGTGATGGTGTCTGTGTGAAAGTGACTTTCTTTTGGTTAGCAAGAACCAAAGCCTGAACAATATCCGTGAGTTTGTCAATCTTAGCATCGGTGCTAGATGTACTCACGGGAGATGAAGTAGAAGGTCCTGCATTAGACTGAGACTGATATGTCTTTGTTCGGAAAGGGCGGACCTGGGACTTGTTTTCAATGATTTGCAAGGCTTCTTTTGTGGTCTTGCTCAGGAAATTACCTCCCGCGGAGGCATTTAAAGAGTCTTGGTCAGCTTGTCTCAGACCATTGTAGAAAGTATCCATTTGCATTAACTCGGTAAAACCATGATGTGGACACTTTCGGAGCAACTCTTTGTAACGATCACATGCCTCACCGAATGATTCATCAAATCTTTGAGAGAATTTCATTATCTCATTCTTAAGACTTGTAGTTCGAGATGGAGGATAGAATTCGTTAACAAATTTGGTGACTAAATCCTCCCATGTTTCAATGGAACGAGGGGGTTGTTTCTCAAGCCAATTCCGGGCTTGTCCCTCTAGAGAAAATGGGAACAGAAGAAGCTTAATTGCTTCATGTGGGACATTCTTGTATTTGATGGTAGATGCAATCTTATTAAACCATCGAATATGTGCATGAGGGTCGTCCCGCTCAAAACCATAAAATTGGCTTTGGGTCACAAGATTAAGCAACCTGGTTTTGAGCTCAAAGGTATCAGCCACGATGGCTGGGACAATGATGGCATCTCCGTAACCCTCGATGGGTGCTTGGAGAATCTCATTCATCGGTTTGTCTTCTGCCATTACGACAGGGGGTGGTTGTGCTAGACGTTCCTCAGTCACGGCTGAAGGAGCAGAACGTCCTCTACGTCTACGAGGAATATTTGCAAGCTCAGAAAGTGGACTTGTAGAGCTGGAAGAACGAGTGCGCATGCACTAAGTATAAAAATCAGTTTTCAAAACAAATGCGAGGCAAAACGACAAGTGAACTTAAACCAATAATCACAAATGAGATGGCTTCTTTGAAAAAGGTACACCAAATCACAAGGACACAAAGGTAAGTTTTGATCTTTAAGATTGGGAACTTATTAATGTTCACACCCCCAGTTGGTAGGTGTACTGCCTTGATTTGCGGTGGTTGATTTTTTTGTATTTATTAAGTACCACTGAAAAGACGTAGGTATGGATTTGTGCTAAGGGTTTAAAAACTTTTGGACAATATTTTTGGTATCGTCTCGTTTAACCAAATCGTATCTCTTTAAGAATCACCTTAAAGAAAATTGATCTGTGCTAAACCGTCAAGTCAAACAGACTTAAAACTGCTCAGACACAAATGCAATGAAGTCCTAGAGAATAATGACACAGAATTGTGTGTTTAAAACAAACTGATTAGAAATTATCAATGGTGTGTTTAAAACAAACTCAGAAGATGGAATGATCACTAAGGATAGTGATCTGCAAAGGTTTTGATTAGAAATTAAACTATTGATTGATTTGGAATAGAATTGGACACAGAATTGGAAAGCACAACAATCAGATGAAAAAAACGTAAACGTAAGTTTTAAAAACTACGTATACGTACAAAATAAAAAGTAAAAGACCTAAAAATATAAAAATGACATTTTTGGAATCCTAAAAATAAAAGAAAATTATTAGAAAAAGAAAATTATTTTTAACACTATTTAATTAATTATTATTAATTAAAAACTATTTTAACTATTTAATAAATACTCTAAAATAAAGGAAAATAGGAAATAAGGCTAGAAAAATAAACTTATGATTCTGAAAAATCTAAAATACTATAAAACTAATTTTAAAATTAAAAATATATTTTTCACACTTTTTATTTAATTATTACTAATTAATAACTATTTTAAATACACTTAATTACTAGAAAATATAAAATAAACTTGGAAAAATAAAATTTTAACTTGGAAAAATCTAAAATATGATAAAACTAATTTTAAAACAGAAAATATATTTTTTAGGCTTTTTAATTATTTATTACTAATTATTTATTATTTATTAACTATTTATAATTATAATAAATACTAAAAAGATAGAGAAAAATCTGAAATGTTTTCTAAAAATCCTATATGATGACAGAAACCTAAGAAAAAGAGAAAAACAAGATTTGCTTATTAATAAGATGAAAAGAAAAATCAAAAAGCTAAAAAATATTAAATAAACGCTATCACTATTTTTATATTGATGTTTTTCTGAATTTTCTTTTTGAAAACTACTTAAATACTAATAATATGAAACTTTAATAAAGACAAAAAATTTACAAATCACAAACAAGCAGATTTGATGGCTTATTGATCCAACAGTGCTTAAATGAGCTTATTTGGGTGTAATAAGCTCAAACAAGCTTGCACACTGAAACAAAGGATGAAATAGGATACAATAAGCTGAAAACTACTCAAATAAAGCTAAAAGGTAAGAAGAAGCAAACTGATAAGCTAGATTAAAGACAATAAGCACTTGGCTTTTTCACAGAATTGGGACAAGCTTTAAGCTCTTAGCAGCCCTAGCTAACAAGCTCAAAAGTGAAAACTAAGACTTGACAATCCAAGAGGACCAGGTTGGCTTTCCAAAGAACTAGAGAACACAAGATTTGAGCAATTAATAAGCTCAATGCAAGCTTATCAATTTGGGCACAATTTATGTGCACAGGGCAGATTATTGAAACAGGTACTCTCAATAAGCTATAAAATAAGTACTCAAAAACCTGAGAAACCAAGAACTAACATTTTTGTAATTTTCTCTAGCAACTAAACTATAATTCCCCCAGAGTTTATAAGCTGAATCTTTTTAATAAACCCACAGTGAAATTCCAAAGTTTATTCAAAAACGACCTTATGAGATTTTGACTTTTTTAGAACAACTAAAAAGTTGACCAAAGTGGATTTTGATCTGACCTTAAGCACTGATGATGTTGTATTAAGGTATGTTAAGACTGAATAGAGCAAGATTAACAACTTTTAAACACAAAATCAAGATTCTATGTCCTAAACATCCAACAATAACTGCACAGATAAGGATTTGAAGAATTTTTGACTTTTTGCTATCAAGGACTTGATTTTATGACTGATATGAGTTGTTTAAAAAGAGTTAGACATATTTCCAACAAGACCAAAGACTAGAGCACCTTTGAATACAATAAACCAAACACCCCTTTCACTTGACTGTATTGAAGTTTTTCAAACCAAATCACAATTAGAAACCATAAACTTAATTGCAGACTCTCTATTATCACTAATTATGACTAATGAAACCTAAAACAACAATCAAAACAACATCAAACTCAGAAATGATGATTATGCCATTTCAACTGTTAAGACCAAATTTTTACAAACTATAAATTGAAAAGAACAAGCTATTGATTTTAAAGTTTAGAAACACTTAATTATGACTAGATATCACAAAGAAACAGAAATATAAGATAATTAACCACTACAACAGTAAAATACCAAATTTATCAAAAAGCTTACAAATGCTTCCAAGCTTCAAACTGAGAACCAAGTTCAATGAGCACCCCTATAAGCTTACCACTAAGCTACTAACTCAAGGCCATCCACTATATACCCTGCTCCAGCTGTGAACACTTCCATGGAACTCTTTTTTATTTTTTTACTAATTATTTGGATTTTTGGTGAATTTTCTATTTTTTCTTCTAAACTGAATTTTAGAGTTTCTAAAAGCTTGCTTAAGCTTTCTAGGAGCTTGAGTGACCTATTCTAGTCCATACAAACAACTGAAAACATCATTTGATTCAACATGAGATTTTGCTTAATCATGAAAATTTACATAAACTGAAATTTAACTTGACACTTGAATTAAAGGTTCACAAAAGCTTTATTATAGCATAATAACTTGAAATACAAAGTTTTTAAGCTTACAACATAAACTGAAATTGAAAATTAAACTAAAACGACATGAAAAATAAATATTACACTAGATAGCTTTCTTACAATGCATCCCTCTCCCTCTTTATAGACTTTCTTGCATCTCTGATATACTCTGAATCTATCCCACCAAATTTGAGCCCTTGGATCACTAAAAATAATCAGAACCGTCCACCTTGCATTTTGGCGCCAAATATTCTTCATAGCAGTTTTAAGTAATTAATGGATTTGGTTTGAGTAATTAAGAGTATTTGGAGTGTAGAGGAGGTGGAGGGGACATGGAATGGGAGGGGGTTGAAAATGTGGTGAAAACCACTCTGGTTTTGAATATCTGCTGGGGAAGAGAAAGAGCTACAGTAGCTCTGGTTTTTGAGCGCGTTTCTCTGGGTTTGACTTCAGTTGACTGTGGATTAATAACAAAGGGTCCAAATTGGTTGTGGCTGGGGTTCACAATGTATTGTGGCCTGGCTCAAGGGTCAGCCAAAGGGGGTCAAGGGCCAAGGGATGTTGGGCTAGATATTGGACTTGGATTTTGGGCTTGGTAATTATATTGTGTCCGTTTGGTTTAAGTATTAAACAAGGACCAAAAATGCAAATTTGCCAAACTTCAAGGACTGAAAGTGTCATTATTCCAAACTTCTCACAAGGACCAAATTTGCCATACATTGATAATACAAGGGCCCTTTTTGCATAAAATCCATTTTTAAAGGTCCAAGGACTAATTTTGTAATTTTCCAAAGTTTAGGGACCTTTCTTGCCAATTGACCAAAGAATCATTCAAGGATCATTTTTAACAACTTAAAATACTTCAGGGACCTTGAATGATAAAATTCCACATTTTTGAATTCCAGGGACTAGATTTGACAACTTTTAAGACTTGGGGGACTAAAACTGCCAATTTTGCAAACTTGAATCATTTTTCATCTGATTTTGATATTTTTGCATTTAAAACACATAAAACACTGATTTGTGATAATTTGATCATTTTGATGTGTTTCTGAGTGTTTTCAGATGATTTTGCAGTTTAGATTATACAAAAATGATGAGTGTTTAGACACTCATCAATCCCCCACACTGAGATATTGCTAGTCCCTAGCAATGATTTGAGAAAACCTTGATGGATTTGAAAAACTCTTTACCAAAAGCCATCATTTCTGGAGTAGCCAATTTTTTTGATTCAAGTAAGAATCTTGGTACAACGATAACCAGATGATTTATTGGCAAATCATAAACCATATAACGGATTTGATGTGTCTTTACCAGAAGCCGTACCCTTCTGGACTAGCCAACTCTTAGATAAATTATCAGAATTATCTTTGGTGAGCTGAATACCAATTATGGATTTTCCACTGCCTTTACCACAAGCCATAATCTTGCGGGCTAGCCAACTCTTCACTTTTTAGGATATGGTGAGTTGAGAACCATACAATTTTGGGCAAATTGCAAGCCATATAAACGGATTTGAGAAATCTTTACCAAGAGCCGTTTGCTCCTGGATTAGCCAATCCTTTTGTCTTACAGACATGGCGGACTGATAACCAAATGAGAAAGTGCAAAACACTTACTCCAAAAAAAAAAAAAAATTTTTTTGGCCAAAAACGGGGGAATTGGGTAGATAATATATGAAATTCGTGAGAATTCCCCCCCCCCCCCACACTTAGAAATGAATATTGCCCTCAATATTCAAAGTACCGGCGGTTATGCCGAAACAAATAACGTAAAAGGGAAATATTACGGCCATTTATTTAGAAGAAGATTTTTTTTTTTTTTTTTTTTTTTTTTTTTGAATTAATGAGAATATACAGCAGCGTGGGGAGACTCCCCCACACTAGGGTGGTAGAAAGGGGGTAAGAAGACAGAATTATGGGTGAAAACCCATATGGTGCGTGCTAAAGTTTTTGATTACCGAGTCACTAGCTTGACTCGATCCCCGCATTTATTGGTTCATGGGGAATGTTTGTAAATCCGGGACAACCACAGGGGGAATGTCCTCTCCAAAGTAATGCTTAACTCGATGACCATTCACTTTAAAATTAGGACCATCGGGTTGAGATAACTCAACGGTACCATAAGGATAAACTTTAGCAATAGTGAATGGACCAGACCAACGGGACTTGAGCTTTCCCGAGAAAATCTTCAATCTTGAATTGAAAAGAAGGACTCGATCCCCAACGTTGAAAACGCGGTTTTTGATCTTGGAGTCATGAATCTTCTTTGTCTTTTGTTTATAGATTAAAGAGTTCTCGTAAGCTTGATCACGAAGTTCATTTAGTTCATTCATTTGAACTTTTCTATGATCACCGGCTGTCTGTATATCGAAGTTTGCATGTTTTAAGGCCCAGTATGCCTTGTGCTCTAACTCGATCGGAAGATGACATGCTTTCCCGTACACTAGCTTGTATGGAGTACACCCGATGGGCGTTTTGTAAGCTGTACGGAAGGCCCAGAGTGCGTCATCAAGTTTATCCGACCAGGATGCACGATTTTCGCCTACTGTCCTTTCAAGAATCCTTTTAAGACCACGGTTTGAAACTTCCACCTGCCCACTTGTTTGGGGGTGGTATGCAGTAGAGAGACGATGGGTAACACCATACTTTTGCATGACTCTTTCAAATTGGTCATTGCAAAAATGTGTACCGCGATCACTGATTATCGCTCTCGGAGTTCCAAACCTGGCAAACAGAGATTTCAAAAACTTCACAACAACTCGGGCATCATTGGTGGGTAAAGCTTTTGCTTCAACCCATTTTGACAGATAGTCAACAGCCACGAGTATGTACTTGTTACCACGAGAAGATGGAAATGGCCCCATAAAATCAATACCCCATATGTCAAATATCTCACAAACTTGAATGGCATTTTGTGGCATTTCATTCCTTTGAGAGATATTACCATGACGTTGACAAGCGTCACAGGTTTTGACATAATCGTGGGCATCTTTATAGATTGTGGGCCAATAGAACCCGGAATCAAACACCTTTTTTGCGGTGTAGTTTGGACTATGATGGCCCCCGGTGGGTCCAGCATGGCAAGCTGTGAGAATGTCAACAGCTTCCTGTCCATAAACACACCGTCGGATGACTTGATCCGCACAGATTTTGAACAAGAAAGGGTCGTCCCAGAAATAATGTTTAACATCTTTGAAGAATTTGTTCTTCTGCTGGGTCGACATCCCTTTCACAATGAAGTTACCCGCATGGTAATTTGCAAAGTCAACAAACCATGGGGTGGTAGAATTTCCACGAAAAGAAACCGCATTGAGTGTCTCGAGAGGAAATGTTTCATTTATTTCCTTTTTCTCGAAAACATCTTGGTGAGGGTTTTCTAATCTGGACAGATGATCAGCAGCTAGATTCTCAGCTCCTTTTTTATCACGTATAATGATATCAAATTCTTGGAGGAGGAGAATCCAACGAAGCAATCTCGGCTTTGCATCTTGTTTTGCAAAGAGATATTTAAGAGCCGAGTGATCCGTGTACACTACGCATTTGGTCAAGATAAGATACGGCCGAAACTTCTCAAAAGCATACACCACGGCTAATAGCTCTTTTTCTGTGGTGGTGTAATGAGTTTGAGCCTCAGTCATAGTTTTGCTTGCGTAGTGAATAGGCTTAAAATGTTTATTTCTTCGTTGCCCTAGGACTGTACCGATAGCAAAATCACTTGCATCGCACATGAGCTCAAAAGGCAAATCCCAGTCGGGAGCAACGAGAATGGGTGCTTCTGTAAGCTTTTTCTTCAATGTTTCAAAAGCTACGATGCACTCGGGTGAGAAGATAAAAGGAGCATCCTTTTCAAGAAGATGGGTCATAGGCCGGGCGATTTTAGAAAAATCTTGAATGAATCTACGATAGAAACCGGCATGACCTAAAAAACTCCTAATACCTTTGACGGTAGTAGGATGAGGCAGCTTAGCAATGACATCAACTTTTGCTCTATCTACCTCAATCCCGTTCTTTGAAATCTTATGGCCAAGGACAATGCCTTCTTTGACCATAAAGTGACTTTTCTCCCAGTTTAGACAAAGATTGGTGTCTTCACACCTTTGAAGCATTTTATCTAAATAGGAGAGACATGATTGAAAAGAATCCCCAATGACCGAGAAGTCATCCATAAACACTTCCATTGTTTCCCCGATCATGTCGTGGAATATGGCCATCATACATCGTTGGAACGTGCCAGGAGCATTACATAAGCCAAAAGGCATACGTTTGTAGGCAAAAGTTCCGTATGGGCAAGTGAATGTGGTCTTCTCTTGATCCTGTGGATCAATAGGGAACTGAAAGTAACCCGAGAAACCATCAAGGAAGCAATAGTACTCATTCCCTGCTAATCTCTCAAGCATCTGGTCCATGAAGGGTAGAGGAAAATGGTCTTTACGGGTGGCGTCATTCAACTTACGATAGTCGATGCAAACACGCCATCCCGTAACCAATCGAGTTGGAATTAACTCATTATCTTCATTTGTGATAACAGTAATGCCACCCTTTTTCGGGACACAATGAATTGGGCTGACCCAAGGACTGTCTGAGATCGGGTAAATCAATCCTGCATCAAGAAGTTTGATAACCTCTTGTTTGATAACATCATGAATTTTTGGATTCACACGTCTCTGATGTTGAACTGCGGGTTTGAAGTCATCCTCCATCAAGATTTTATGAGTACAAAACTCAGGGTTTATACCTTTGATGTCGGAGAGTTTCCAAGCAATTGCTTGCTTGTGTGACTTCAAGATTTTAATGAGAGCAGCTTTTTCATCTTTACTCAAATCTCGAGCAATAATGACGGGTAATTTATCATCACCTTCAAGGAATGCATACTCGAGATGAGGAGGTAAGTCCTTAAGCTCAACCTCAGGAAATTCTTCAGTTTTCTCAGCTGAATTGACTTCCTCGTTATGAAGTTTGATGGGAGGGAGAGGAAAAGAAGTGTCCAGATTTGACACTTTCTCAGGAAGAATATCTCACTCCAGATTAATCTCATTTTGATTAATCTCAACTGGGATTGAATCACTAGGATGAGGGGTTGATGATGGATCATCGTTGAGCAACTTCTCAATAAGAAGTATGTCCCCCTCAATATCAATTGGAGCGTGATCAATTTCCCATGGTACAGAATCACTAGCCAAGTATGCTTCAATCTCATCTAAGATGAAGTCGCTTCCCTCAAACGGAGTGAGAGAAGGATTAGAATTGGCTATGATAGGCTGAGAAGATGTGGTGGAATCCCCACTCACAGAATTATGAGAATAACCAAGAACTTCTTGAGAGTACTCGTCAGAAGCAACATCGATGATATCTATTCGGTTAACTGATTCAGAATCATAATTTGCGGAGTACCTCGAAGTTTGGTCAAGGTTGAAGGTGACAGCTTCATTACCAACACGCAATGTGATTTCTTGCTCAAATACATCTATGAGAGCACGGCCCGTTCTCAGGAATCCTCGACCAACAATGAGAGGAACCCGATGATCGGCATCAAAATCAACAACCACGAAGTCAGCTGGGAAATGGAACTTTCCTACTTTTACAAACACGTCCTTAGCAATGCCAAGAGGACGGGATATGGAACGATCTGCAAGCTCGAGAGTCATGCATGTAGGAGTGAGTTCCGGAAGAGAAAGTTTCTTCCACACTGAATATGGCATAAGGTTTATGCTTGCACCAAGATCTGCTAGAGCAAAGCATTCAACCATCCCTGGGAATACACAAGGTAAGAGAAATTTCCCAGGATCTCCAAGCTTTTCAGGAAGCTTCTTTAGAATAACTGCTGAGCAGTTCTCGTTAAGAGGAGTCTTAGCCATTTCAAACAGCTTTTCCTTATTGCTTAACATGTGTTTGAGAGTCGATGCGAACTTGGGCATCAGCATGATAGCATCCACAAAGCTTATGTCAAAATGTAACTCTTGGAAAATTTGGAAAAATTTATCCATTTGATGACTAGCTTTCTCGCGGAGCTTTTGCTCATTCAAACGTGATGGGTAAGGAATAGAAGATTTGGATTTCTGATTCTCAATAGGAGCTACAGGAGGTTCAAAAACAACTCCTGGATTAGACTGGGGTTTCTGGACAACTTGAGGTTGGACTACCGAAGGTAGGACGTGTGCGGTACTTCGTGAGCTTGAATAATGCACTTTGTCTGTAGTATCCTTGGTAACTTGACTCATTGGCACTGGTGGAGGAGGCATTGGAGTCGTAGGTCCATTGTGTTTTGGAGGTTCACTGTCCACTACCTTTGGCAGAGAAGAAGAAGAAGAGGTAGAAGGAACAGCAGGTCCAGTGTATGAAACACCTCTTCGGGTTGTGATCGCCTTAGCATCGCCCCTCGGGTTAGCGATCGTGTTGCTCGGTAAAGTACCTGAGCCCGAGGGTCGATCATTTAAAGACTTCTTCAGATCAGAAATCTGACTGACCAACAACCTGTTCATTTCATCTTGGGATTTCATAAACTGCTTCAGTAACTCATTAGATGATGGTCCTGGAGGAGTAATGACGGGAGGAGCTGGAGGGACAATTTGAGGCCGTATGTTTTGATTATAGCCAAAATTCCCTTGATTAGGATTCATATTCCCATGAAATTGATTCCCTCGATTGAAATTGTTTTGATGAGGGTTTCCTTGATGTTGGAAACCTTGATTGGGTCCAGGATAGAAATTACCTTGGTTTTGATAACCTTGGTTCATTCTTGGTTGGTTCTGATTCCGGTTGTGCATGTTATGATTCGGATTAAAACCAGGTGGTGCTTGATTAGTGTTAGCACGGTAGTGTGGTTCATTTTGAGGACGGTATTGATTACCTCCTTGCTGTGAACTACCGGCTAAAGCATTGGCCTCAAAAGGACTACCATCGGTGGCAGTACAATTGTAGTAAGCATGAGGACCACCACAAGTGACACAACTCTCGACTTTCTTCACTTCAGCATGTGTTGGTGGCTGAGTGAAGGAGACTTTCTTCTGGTTAGCAAGAACCAAAGCCTGAACAATGTCTGTGAGTTTATCAATCTTAGCATCGGTGCTAGATGTACTCACGGGGGATAAAGAAGAGGAAGGTCCAGCATTAGACTGATATGTCTTAGCTCTGAAAGGACGAACTTGAGATTTGTTCTCAATGATCTGCAAGGCCTCTTTGGTGGTCTTGCTCAGGAAATTACCTCCCGCGGAGGCATTCAAAGAGTCTTGATTGGTCTGATTGAGACCATTGTAGAAAGTATCCATTTGCATTAACTCGGTAAAACCGTGATGCGGACACTTGCGAAGCAACTCTTTGTAACGATCCAATGCCTCCCCGAACGATTCATCAAATCTTTGAGAAAATTTCATTATCTCATTCTTAAGACTTGTGGTTCGGGATGGAGGATAGAACTCGTTAACGAACTTGGTGACAAGATCTTCCCATGTCTCTATAGAACGAGGGGGTTGTTTCTCAAGCCAATTCTGGGCTTGTCCCTCTAGAGAAAATGGGAACAGAAGAAGCTTGATAGCTTCGTGTGGGACATTCTTGTACTTGATGGTAGATGCTATCTTGTTAAACCATCGAATGTGTGCATGAGGATCATCCCGCTCAAAACCATAGAATTGGCTTTGGGTTACTAGATTGAGCAACCCGGTTTTGAGCTCGAAAGTGTCAGCCACGATGGCTGGAACAACAATGGCATCTCCGTAACCCTCGATGGGGGCTTGGAGAAGCTCATTCATGGGTTTGTCTTCTGCCATTTCGACAGGAGGTGGTGGTGGTAGACGTTCCTCAGTCACGGCTGAAGGAGCTGAACGTCCTCTACGTCTACGAGGAATGTTTCCAAGTTCGGAAAGTGGACTTGTAGAACTGGAAGAACGAGTGCGCATGCACTATGTATAAAAATCAATTTTCAAAACAAATGAGGCAAGACACAAGTGAACTTAACCAATAATCACAAATGAAATGGCTTCTTTGAAAAAGGGACACCAAATCACAAGTGACACAAAGGCAAGTTTTAAATCTGATGTTCGGGAACTTATTAATGGTCGCACCCCCAGTTAGGTAGTGCACTGCCTTGATTTGCGGTGGTTGATTTTTATGTATATTAAGTACCACTGAAAAGACGTAGGTTAGATTTGTGCAGATGGGTTTAAAAACTTATGGACAATATTTTTGTTATCGTCCCGTTTAACCAAATCGTATCTCTATAAGAATCACCTTAAAAGAGAATACAAAATAGAAAACGTTCCGATTGTTTTGTTGTTTTATATTTTTTTTTTTTTTTTGTGTTTTAACACTTTAGGAAAAGTGCTAATGAACTTTTTGATTTTCTTATCTTTACAAAAACTTTTTACAAATGATGGGTATGTGCAACAATGGATCTGAAAATGGCTAAACACACGCTAAAGCCTCCCCGGCAGCGGCGCCAAAATTTTGATCTGTGCTAAACCGTCAAGTCAAACAGACTTAAAACTGCTCAGACACAAATGCAATGAAGTCCTGGAGAATAGATTGAATTCCCGGGTCGTTAAGTCCCAAGGAGACTCAATGGTGTGTTTAAAACAAACTCAGAAGATGGAATGATCACTAAGGATAGTGATCTGCAAAGGTTTTGATTAGAAATTAAACTATTGATTGATTTGGAATAGAATTGGACACAGAATTGGAAAGCACAACAATCAGATGAAAAAAACGTAAACGTAAGTTTTAAAAACTACGTATACGTACAAAATAAAAAGTAAAAACTAAAAAGTAAAAGACCTAAAAATATAAAAATGACATTTTTGGAATCCTAAAAATAAAAGAAAATTATTAGAAAAAGAAAATTATTTTTAACACTATTTAATTAATTATTATTAATTAAAAACTATTTTAACTATTTAATAAATACTCTAAAATAAAGGAAAATAGGAAATAAGGCTAGAAAAATAAACTTATGATTCTGAAAAATCTAAAATACTATAAAACTAATTTTAAAATTAAAAATATATTTTTCACACTTTTTATTTAATTATTACTAATTAATAACTATTTTAAATACACTTAATTACTAGAAAATATAAAATAAACTTGGAAAAATAAAATTTTAACTTGGAAAAATCTAAAATATGATAAAACTAATTTTAAAACAGAAAATATATTTTTTAGGCTTTTTAATTATTTATTACTAATTATTTATTATTTATTAACTATTTATAATTATAATAAATACTAAAAAGATAGAGAAAAATCTGAAACTTTTTCTAAAAATCCTATATGATGACAGAAACCTAAGAAAAAGAGAAAAACAAGATTTGCTTATTAATAAGATGAAAAGAAAAATCAAAAAGCTAAAAAATATTAAATAAACGCTATCACTATTTTTATATTGATGTTTTTCTGAATTTTCTTTTTGAAAACTACTTAAATACTAATAATATGAAACTTTAATAAAGACAAAAAATTTACAAATCACAAACAAGCAGATTTGATGGCTTATTGATCCAACAGTGCTTAAATGAGCTTATTTGGGTGTAGTAAGCTCAAACAAGCTTGCACACTGAAACAAAGGATGAAATAGGATACAATAAGCTGAAAACTACTCAAATGAAGCTAAAAGGTAAGAAGAAGCAAACTGATAAGCTAGATTAAAGACAATAAGCACTTGGCTTTTTCACAGAATTGGGACAAGCTTTAAGCTCTTAGCAGCCCTAGCTAACAAGCTCAAAAGTGAAAACTAAGACTTGACAATCCAAGAGGACCAGGTTGGCTTTCCAAAGAACTAGAGAACACAAGATTTGAGCAATTAATAAGCTCAATGCAAGCTTATCAATTTGGGCACAATTTCTGTGCACATGGCAGATTATTGAAACAGGTACTCTCAATAAGCTATAAAATAAGTACTCAAAAACCTGAGAAACCAAGAACTAACATTTTTGTAATTTTCTCTAGCAACTAAACTATAATTCCCCCAGAGTTTATAAGCTGAATCTTTTTAATAAACCCACAGTGAAATTCCAAAGTTTATTCAAAAACGACCTTATGAGATTTTGACTTTTTTAGAACAACTAAAAAGTTGACCAAAGTGGATTTTGATCTGACCTTAAGCACTGATGATGTTGTATTAAGGTATGTTAAGACTGAATAGAGCAAGATTAACAACTTTTAAACACAAAATCAAGATTCTATGTCCTAAACATCCAACAGTAACTGCACAGATAAGGATTTGAAGAATTTTTGACTTTTTGCTATCAAGGACTTGATTTTATGACTGATATGAGTTGTTTAAAAAGAGTTAGACATATTTCCAACAAGACCAAAGACTAGAGCACCTTTGAATACAATAAACCAAACACCCCTTTCACTTGACTGTATTGAAGTTTTTCAAACCAAATCACAATTAGAAACCATAAACTTAATTGCAGACTCTCTATTATCACTAATTATGACTAATGAAACCTAAAACAACAATCAAAACAACATCAAACTCAGAAATGATGATTATGCCATTTCAACTGTTAAGACCAAATTTTTACAAACTATAAATTGAAAAGAACAAGCTATTGATTTTAAAGTTTAGAAACACTTAATTATGACTAGATATCACAAAGAAACAGAAATATAAGATAATTAACCACTACAACAGTAAAATACCAAATTTATCAAAAAGCTTACAAATGCTTCCAAGCTTCAAACTGAGAACCAAGTTCAATGAGCACCCCTATAAGCTTAACACTAAGCTACTAACCCAAGGCCATCCACTATATACCCTGCTCCAGCTGTGAACACTTCCATGGAACTCTTTTTTATTTTTTTACTAATTATTTGGATTTTTGGTGAATTTTTTATTTTTTCTTCTAAACTGAATTTTAGAGTTTCTAAAAGCTTGCTTAAGCTTTCTAGGAGCTTGAGTGACCTATTCTAGTCCATACAAACAACTGAAAACATCATTTGATTCAACATGAGATTTTGCTTAATCATGAAAATTTACATAAACTGAAATTTAACTTGACACTTGAATTAAAGGTTCACAAAAGCTTTATTATAGCATAATAACTTGAAATACAAAGTTTTTAAGCTTACAACATAAACTGAAATTGAAAATTAAACTAAAACGACATGAAAAATAAATATTACACTAGATAGCTTTCTTACAATGCATCCCTCTCCCTCTTTATAGACTTTCTTGCATCTCTGATATACTCTGAATCTATCCCACCAAATTTGAGCCCTTGGATCACTAAAAATAATCAGAACCGTCCACCTTGCATTTTGGCGCCAAATATTCTTCATAGCAGTTTTAAGTAATTAATGGATTTGGTTTGAGTAATTAAGAGTATTTGGAGTGTAGAGGAGGTGGAGGGGACATGGAATGGGAGGGGGGTTGAAAATGTGGTGAAAACCACTCTGGTTTTGAATATCTACTGGGGAAGAGAAAGAGCTACAGTAGCTCTGGTTTTTGAGCGCGTTTCTCTGGGTTTGACTTCAGTTGACTGTGGATTAATAACAAAGGGTCCAAATTGGTTGTGGCTGGGGTTCACAATGTATTGTGGCCTGGCTCAAGGGTCAGCCAAAGGGGGTCAAGGGCCAAGGGATGTTGGACTAGATATTGGACTTGGATTTTGGGCTTGGTAACTATATTGTGTCCGTTTGGTTTAAGTATTAAACAAGGACCAAAAATGCAAATTTGCCAAACTTCAAGGACTGAAAGTGTCATTATTCCAAACTTCTCACAAGGACCAAATTTGCCATACATTGATAATACAAGGGCCCTTTTTGCATAAAATCCATTTTTAAAGGTCCAAGGACTAATTTTGTAATTTTCCAAAGTTTAGGGACCTTTCTTGCCAATTGACCAAAGAATCATTCAAGGATCATTTTTAACAACTTAAAATACTTCAGGGACCTTGAATGATAAAATTCCACATTTTTGAATTCCAGGGACTAGATTTGACAACTTTTAAGACTTGGGGGACTAAAACTGCCAATTTTGCAAACTTGAATCATTTTTCATCTGATTTTGATATTTTTGCATTTAAAACACATAAAACACTGATTTGTGATAATTTGATCATTTTGATGTGTTTCTGAGTGTTTTCAGATGATTTTGCAGTTTAGATTATACAAAAATGATGAGTGTTTAGACACTCATCAAAAATACAAGAAAGAAAACGTTACGATTGTTTTGTTGTTTTATATTTTTTTGGTGTTGTTAACACTTTAGGAAAAGTGTTAATGAACTTTTTGATAACTTTACAAAAGGTGGTATATGTGCAAGAATGGATCTGGAAATATTTAAAACACGCTTACAGCCTCCCCGGCAGCGGCGCCAAAATTTGATTGGATCCAAACCGTCAAGTTTATTACACAAATTAACCACTTGTGAATGGTCAACCGTAATAAAATTCAAACAGTCTAAAACCAATGCAATGAAGATCTAGAGGGGTATAGTGTTTCCCTAGGTCGTTAAGTCCCACGGAGATTGAATGGTGTTTTAAAAACTTTCAGATGTCGAATGATCACTAAGGATAATGATCAGTAAGGATTTTGGAATATTTATACCTAAAGAAAAAGTTTTGTAAATTACAGGGGCTTAAATGCAAATTAAAGAAAATTAAAAAGCTAAATTATATTAAATAAACGCTATCACTATTTTTAAAATGATGTTTTTGTGATTTATAAAACAAAATAACTTATATAAACTATTTTAATTAAAGCGTAAACCTAAATTATCTAAAAACGTGACCTAGAATGAAAACATGCGTTATATATAAAAGTTACGCGAGTGCGCAAGAAAAAAACGTAAAATTTGTAAAATAAAAGTCCTATGAGTGTGAAAACAATTTTCTTACTTACTATATGACAAAAGAAAATTTTAGAAAAAAGATTTATATTTTTTTGACTTTTATATTTTTAATTATGAATTAAATACTATTTTAAACTAATTAAATGATTAAAAATACTAAAACTATTTAGAAAATTCTGAAACTTTTTTGTAAAATACTTTATAACAATACAAATCTAAGAAAAATATAAAAGGTGCAACAACTTATTGTAATAAGCTGTAAATAAGCTAAAGAGTACGAATAAGCTAAATAGAAAACAAGGGGTAAGTATTAAATAATGCAAAGTAATACCAGTCAAAGACCCAAGGGCAGATGGTAGTGTGTGTGTGTGGTGAGCTGGGTGGCCAAGGTTCGAATCCCAGCAATGGCTTTTTTATTTTTATTTCTTTTTGGACTTTTTCTTTTTGAAACTGATTAAGCTAATGATAAATAGCAACTTTTAAAACTAGAACTTTTTACAAAAACAACTAATAAGCTCAGTTTGAGCTTATGATTTCTTAACAGTGGCAAGAAATGGAATAAGCACAAGATTAAGCCAAGTGGCTACTAAGCTAGTAAATAAGCAAAATGTAACTGAAAAGAAGCTAAGCAACTGTTAATAAACCAATATGAAAACTGAAAAAGCAAAATAACTAAGAAATAAGCACTGAACAAACTACAAATAAGCACTAGCTTAACTAGTTGCACAGGGAACTTTTTGGTTTTCTAGGTACCTTTAAGCTTATATTTAAGCACTGTAACAAGTTAGGAAATAAAAACAAACACTGGAACTAACAAGCTAACTAGCTGAGCTTTCCAAAAATCTAAATTACAAAGTTTGGCTTTTACTAATAAGCTTGTGAGAAGCTTTTGAAAAAGCTGGTAAACACTGACTAATTGGTGTACACAGGAAATGGACAAAACAAAAAGCTATTTGCAAGCTTATTAAATAAGCTAGAAATGGAAAAACTAAACTTGGAACTTTGAGATAGCTAGGTGAGCTTCTCAAAAAGCTAAGATAAACAAGTTTAAGCTAACTAATGAGCTTTGTGAGAGCCTGTGAAATAAGCTAGTAAATCTGTGCACAAGGCATGATTTTAAAAAAAATACTTAAAAGAGACAAAGAAATAAGCAGTTTATAAGTTAAGTAGATATAAACTAATATTTTTTTAATTAAGATGAGCAGCTAAACTTTAATATCCCAAAAGATTATAAGCTAAAACTTGGTATTAAACACACACTAAAATTCGTAAGTTTATTCAAAAACTGCTATTAAAAAATTTTGACTTTTTGAAGAAATGAACTAAGTTGACTTTTATGAACTTATGATCAGCTCTACTCACTAATTATGTTATATTAAGCTGTAATAAGATAAATTTAAGCTAGAGTAACAGGTTATAAGCAACTATGATGTAATTTGTACTCCAAATTCCTAGCAGTTAACACTTAAGATAAAATTAAAGATGATTTTGACTTTTTATTGAACAAGCACTGGATTTTAATGTTGAACTAAGTTATATTAACCTAATGTAACATGTATCAACCAAGAACAAAGGCTTTAACAAACTTTACCTCAGTTAAACAAGCAAATCCAAACAACCCTTATTAAAACTGATTTGAAGCTTTACAAAGCTTAACACTGATTTAAGCCAAGAAATTGATTCATACAATCATTTGATGATAAAAGAAACTGATTTAAGCATATAAATACAAATGATAACATCAAAGACCTCTAAATTACTAAATTACAATATTGACAGTGAAATGATGAAATCTAAACAACTGAGAAAATTAATGAACAAGCTAGCAATTTTAAGCAATAATATTACTAACATACACTAAATAAGCATAAAAATCACAAAGAGAAGCAGTGATAAGCAGTTGAACAGTGAAATGCCAAATTTAAGGATTGAGCTTACAAATTGCTTTAATGCTCAAAACTGAGAACTGAGATCCAAGGACACTTCCTATAGCTTTCCACAAAGCTTCTAAACCCAAGGGCAATCCTGTATTCACCCTGCTCCAGCTTTGACCTTCATTTCCATGGATTTTTTATTTTTAACTGATTTTTTTGTATTTTTTTGGTATTTTTGCTTTTTGATTCTAAACTGATTTTTAAAGTTTCTAAAAGCTTAAATAAGCTATATAGGAGCTTATATGAGCTTAAGAGTCCAAGATAACAACTAAAAACAACATTCGAACTATCATGAGATTTTTAAACTTGAAATTTTGCATAAACTTGAATTGGAACTTAACACTGAAATTGATGTTCACAAAAGCTTTATTATACACTAAAGACTTGAAATACAAAGCTTAAAAGCTTAAACATACACTGGAATATAAAAACCAACTAAAACGACATAAGCTAATTTAATTTACTCTAGATATTCATCCACATTGCTTCTCTCTTGCTTTATAAAGATCTTTTAGACTCTGTCGACATCCCTGATTGTTTCCCACTTCATCTTGACCATTGAATCTTTCAGAATCATCATATTCGTCCATTTGGAGTTTTGGCGCCAAAAAAGTCATGAGCAGGATTTTGTTATTAATGATTTTTGGTGGATGTGGAGGTGGAGGGGAGTTGTTATATAGCTGGAAAGGTGGAAGAAGCAAGTGGAAACCAGGGTGGTTTTGGTTTAACAGGTGATGGTGAAGGAGATGTACAGTATTTCTGGTTTGGCGGGGTTTGACTTTATTTGACCGAATGTTATTAATAAGTGGGGGTTCACAATGGGGGGGTCAAAGGGTTTGGCTGGGGATCAAAATACACAAAGGAAAGGGGGTCCATTTGGTTTTTAATACACAAGGACTAATTTTGCAATTTCGGCAAACTTGAGGGACTGAACCTGTCACTTTTCGAAACTTATCACAAGGACCTATCCTGCCATTTATGAATAGTACAAGGACCACTATTTGATAATTTTTCATTTTTAAATATCCGAGGACTATTTTTGACATTTTTCAAAGTTGAGGGACCTTTTCTGCCATTTGCCCAAAGATTCATTCAAGGACCATTTTTGACAATTTAGAATATTTCAGGGACCTTGAATGATAAAACTCCATATTTTTGGATTCCAGGGACTAGATTTGACAATTTTTGAAACTTGAGGGACTAAAACTGCCAATTATGCAAACTTGATATGTTTTTTTATCTGATTTTGGAATTTTTGCATTTGAAACACATAAAACACTTATTTGTGATATTTTTATCATTTTGATGCATTTCTGAGTGTTTTCAGATGTTTTTGGCAATCTAAAAGGTATAAAAATAATGAGTATTTAGACACTCATCACCTGATCACACGGTTGATAGATGTTATGATCTGGTTGGTTATCCTACTGGATATGTCAAAAGGAATTTTAATTCTAAACCCTTCAGCAGTAACAATGTTTCTGCTGATACTAATCGTACCACTGATAATAGTACTAGCAACTCTAGCAACTCTCCCGTCTCTTTGTCTAATGAACAGCTCTCCAGACTTATGAGTCTTCTTAATGACAATAATGTATCTTCTGCTAATGCCAACATGGCAAGTAAAAAAATTTCAGGAACCTTCTTTAATGGCAGTGTTAAGTTTAACATAAACTTCAACAAATTTTTCAACAACAACACAAAAACTTTATCTGGAAACATCAGTCTTGGTTGGATTGTTGACTCTGGTGCAAATCAGCACATGACTGTATCTGCCAAATTTTTAATTAATGTTGTTGACATTTCAAATCTTCTAACTGTTGGACATCCCAATGGTACTCAGGCCCTAATCACTAAAATTGGTGACTTAAAAGTCAATAAAGACCTAACTCTTTTTGATGTTCTGGTTGTTGTACAATGTTAGTCTGCTGTCTGTTCATAAGATTGCTAGAGACAATAAGATGTTTGTTGGGTTTAATGAATCTAATTGCTATATACAGGATTTACATCAAAAAAGGATTGTGGGGATTGGTAAACAATGCAATGGGTTATATATGTTTGATATTGATTCTACATGTAAGATTACTTCTAATAACTGCATTTCTGTTTGTCATGTTTCTAGAAATCTCTGGCATCAAAGACTTGGTCATCCCTCTGACCAAGTCCTTCATATCCTTAAATCCACCCTTAAACTTGATAGCTCATCTGAATTTGACCATCTTTGTGATACTTGCAACAAGGCTAAACAAACCATGGAACCATTCCCTCTAAGTGAACATAAGTCAACTAAAATTGGTCAACTTGTTCATCTAGATGTATGGGGACCATATAAAGTCACTAGTAGAGATGGTTACAAATATTTTTTAACTATTGTTGATGACTATTCTAGGGCAGTGTGGATTTATATGCTTAAGGGAAAGGATGATGTTTATGTTTCCATTGTTAATTTTACTCATATGCTATTAAATCAATTTGAACACAATGTTAAGACTTTCAGAAGTAATAATGGGACAGAATTTGTTAATAATAAACTTCAACACTTCTTTCATGAAAAAGGAATTCTACATCAAACTTCTTGTGTTTATACACCACAACAAAATGGTATTGCAGAAAGGAAACATAGGCATCTCCTTAATGTAGCTAGATCCCTTATGTTTCAGGGGGAATTACCTTTATATCTTTGGCCTGAATGTGTTCTAACTGCTGCCTATGTCATAAACAGGTTACCCTCTTCAGTTCTGTCTGGCAAGTCCCCCTTCTCCCTTGTGTATGGGCATGACCCTTCACTCTCTCTCCTTAGAGTCTTTGGTTGCTTATGCTATGCCACCATTCTCAACATCTCTGATAAATTTGGTAGTAGGTCTGAGAAAAGTGTCTTTATTGGTTATTCAAATGAGAAAAAAGGTTATAAACTTTTGAGCTTAGAAACAAAAAATATCTTTTATTCCAGAGATGTCAAATTTTATGAAACTGTTTTTCCCTTCAAAATGAAAAATACTTTGTCAAAACCTTTTGTTGAAACGTATGTGCCTAAAGATTTAAATCATAAAAATTTCTTTGACTCACAAACAAGTCCCAATGATGAAGGGAGAGTGACATCCTATGATGATGACACAGTGTTGAGTCATCCTTCTAGGGATGATGAACCTGTTGCAACATCTATAGATGATAATACACACCCTGAGGGCACCATATCACATGAATCACATCCTGCTGATGCATCTTCTGATTCTGCTGATACATCATCTGATTCAAATCAGAACTCTGAACAAGAAAGAGGCTTGCCAGCCACCACTGCTAGAAGGTCAACCAGAGTTTCTAAGTTGCCCAGTAATCTTAATGACTTTATTGTAGAAGGGAAAGTCAAATATGGTGTTGAAAAGGTTGTTAATTATTCTAATTTAAACAAAGATAATTACTGTTTTGCTTCTAGTCTTAATAAAAGTATTGAACCTACCTGTTATGAAGAAGCTATCCTTGATAGTAATTGGGTTGATGCTATGAACTCTGAAATTGAGGCCTTAAATGAAAATCATGCTTGGGATATAACTGATCTCCCACCTAATAGAACTCTCATTGGTTACAAATGGATCTTTAAAATCAAATATAAAGCCAATGGTGAAGTTGATAGATACAAGGCTAGATTAGTTGTTAAAGGTTATAATCAAAGGGAAGGAATAGAATATGATGAAACTTTTTCTCCTGTTGTGAAAATGTCTACTGTTAGATGTCTTATTGCTTTAGCTGTGAAAAAATAATGGCCTCTTTTCCAACTTGATGTTAACAATGCTTTCTTGTATGGAGATCTTGATGAGGATATCTATATGACCATCCCTAAGGGGTTCTGTAATGAGAACAATAAAAATAAAGTTTGCAAACTTGTCAAGTCCCTATATGGCCTAAAACAAGCTTCCAGGAAATGGAATGAAAAACTTGTCAGTGTTTTAAAGGAAAATAATTTTGCTCAATCTGTCAATGATCATTCTTTGTTCACCAAAACAGAGAAAAACAAGTTTATTGCTCTGCTTGTTTATGTGGATGATATAGTCCTCACTGGAAACTGTATTGATGAGATAAACCTATTCAAAGAGTTTCTAAAATCAAAATTTCATATCAAAGACTTGGGAAACTTAAAATACTTTCTTGGTATTGAGGTTTTAAAAACTGGGAATGACATTTGTCTCTCCCAAAGAAAATACTGTCTTGAACTCCTCAAAGAATTTGGTCTTCTTGAGTGCAAACCTGTGTCCACTCCTATGGAACCCAATTATGTCCTTCCATACATTCCCACTGCTGATGATCCCTTACTTGTCAACATCACTGGTTATCAGAAGTTACTTGGGAAACTTATCTATCTCACCCATACAAGACCTGACATCTCATACTCAGTTCATTGTCTGGCACAATATGTGCATTCTCCTCTTAAATCTCATCTAGAATGTGCCCTCAATGTTCTGAGATATCTAAAAGGAGCTCCAGGAAAAGGTCTAAGGTACAATTTCAGCAACTCTGAAAATCATCTTGAAGGATATAGTGATGCAGATTGGGCCAAATGCAAGAAAACCAGAAAATCTGTCACAGGTTATTGTGTTTTCTTTAATGATTGTTTGATCTCATGGAAAAGTAAAAAACAAAATACTCTTTCAAAATCTTCCACAAAAGCAGAGTATAGATCTATGTCTACTGCTGCCTGTGAAATCATATGGATCCAAAAAATCTTAAAAGATCTAAAAGTTGATATCAATCTCCCTGATAATCTTTTTTGTGATAACAAATTTGCTTTACAACTTGCTGTCAATCCTGTTTTCCATGAAAGATCAAAACACTTTGAAATTGATGTTCACTTCATCAGGGAAAAAATTGCAAGAGGTGTTATAAGTGCCAAAAAGATTGGCTCTTCAAACCAAACTGCAGACATACTTACAAAGAACCTTCCTGTTTATCAGCATAAATTTTTGTATGAAAAATTGATATTGTTTGATATGTTTGCCCATCAGATTAAGGGGGAATGTTAAATTTTGGGGTATTAATCTGTGGCAAACATGTCACTCTATCAATTGCTAATGGCTTTCAAGTTATGATCATTGCAGGACTATTACAGTGGTTAATCATGGACAAAGCATAAATGGTTTAAAGTTCCAAGACGTTCATTTCTGCTGAAGCTTTTCTTGTTTCTGCTGATGAGTCATTTATAGCCGTTAGAGGGGTCTTAGTGTATCTTTATCTCCTATTTAATAAGTCCATTAATTTAGGGTTAGATACACTTGCGTGTGCAGTCATTTTCTCACACTCTTCTCTTCTCTTTGATCATTTCACTGATCTTGTCTCTTCTTTGTATTTGTATGATTATTGTCTCATTGACATTAATCTAATCTTGTAACATTTTGGATACTATTGTTGATATAATCTAAGCCGACTATTGAGGCTTAGGTTTGAATAAAAGTTCTTATGTTTACTTGTTGTTGTTGATACTTTCGTACAAGTACATTTAGAACTAGTGTTTGGATTTGCTTATTTTATAAAAAACACAATATATTTGTAAACGTTATAAGTTTAATAGAAATTTACAATCAAGTTCATTTATAAATGTATTTAATTTAAGTTAAATATGAGTAAAACTTTATTTTGATTCAATATCAAATAACTAACACGTAATAAGCAGCTCTTTACCGGCTTATTAAAACTGTTGTTCTGCTTTTTCTAAAGAGGAAAAGCAGGCACTATTTGGATGAAAAAATATTTTCTGCTTAAAAAAACAGATAAGCAGAAAAAATAAGCAATTCCAAACACCCTCTTACGGCTCTTAGTGACTTCAGCATAAATGTTCTAAAAAGTAAAGATGAGTATTTCTAAGTACATTACAATATGACTTAGAAAGATTTAAACTATTTGTGGAAATGATGTGAAAGCAAGCATTCCGTCAACAAGATTAGCAAAAATAAGTGTGAAGATAACCAAATTTCCCTTTATTAGGTGTGAATTGATTTTAATACAAGGCACTTTGTAGTAAAAGAAGTCTTTATCAAAATGCTACACATGAACCGGGATAGGTAATCCGAGATTAACCTACCACAATATGTAAAATTATATGATCCGGTATTTTCATCATCATCACTCAACAAAAGGAAATCGTATTTAAATGTGTACCGGGGTTCCCAATCCAATGCACTTTAGTATAACTAAAACAAGTATACCATTATTTGCAAAGAGTAAATTGCAAAAATCGTCCCTAAATTTTGGTCAAATTGCACGTTTCGTCCCAAAACTTTGGAAAGTGCAAATATCGTCCCTGTGGGGAAACTTTGGGTCAGAAATCGTCCCTGGCCTAGATCAAATGACTAAAATACCCTTCTCTCTTTATTACTTTTCAGTTTGTTGAGCAAATGGTCCCTGGGTTTCGCCAGATTTTGCAAATTTAGTCCTTTTTTTTTTTTTTTTTTAATTAACTATTAATATTAGTATTATTTTTTTTACGTTTTCGTCTGATTTTTTACGTTTTCGTCTGATTTTTTACATTTTCATCCGTTTTTTTACGTTTTCGTCCGATTTTTTACGTTTTCGTCCGTTTTTTTACGTTTTCGTCCGTTTTTTTACGTTTTCGTCCGTTTATTTACGTTTTCGTCCCATTTTTTACGTTTTTTTACGTTTTCGTTCGGTTTTTTACGTTTTCGTCCGTTTTTTTACGTTTTCGTCAGATTTTTTACGTTTTCGTCCGTTTTTTTACGTTTAGTTCATTTTTTACGTTTTTGTCCCTTTTTTTACTTTTTCGTCCGTTTTTTTACGTTTTCGTCCGATTTTTTACGTTTTCATCCGTTTTTACGTTTTCGTCCGTTTTTTTACGTTTTCGTCTGATTTTTTACGTTTTCGTATGATTTTTTACTTTTTCGTCCATTTTTTACGTTTTCGTCTGATTTTTTTACGTTTTCGTCCGTTTTTTTTACGTTTTCGTCTGATTTTTTTTATGTTTTTGTCCGATTTTTTACGTAAACGTAAAAAATCGGACAAAAACGTAAAAAAACGTAAAAAATCGGACGAAATTTAAAAAAACGCACGAAAACGTAAAAAATCTGACGAAAACGTAAAAAATCTGACGAAACCGTAAAAATCGGATAAAAACGTAAAAAATCGGACAAAAACGTAAAAAAACGGACGAAAACGTAAAAAATCTGACGAAAACGTAAAAAAACGGACGAAAACGTAAAAAATATGACGAAAACGTAAAAAAACGGACGAAAACGTAAAAAAATGGGACGAAAAAGTAAAAAAATGGACGAAAACGTAAAAAACGGACGAAAACGTAAAAAATCGGACGAAAACGTAAAAAAACGGATGAAAACGTAAAAAATCAGACGAAAACGTAAAAAATCAGACGAAAACGTAAAAAAATAATACTAATATTAATAGTTAATTAAAAAAAATGACTAAATTTGCAAAATCTGGCGAAACACAGGGACCATTTGCGCAACAAACTGAAAAGTAATAAAGAGAGAAGGGTATTTTAGTCATTTGATCTAGGCCAGGGACGATTTCTGCCCCAAAGTTTCCCCACAGGGACGATATTTGCACTTTCCAAAGTTTTGGGACGAAACGTGCAATTCGGCCAAAGTTTAGGGACGATTTTTGCAATTTACTCATTTGCAAATGTTTTACTTAAGCTCGGGCACTTCTCAACAATTGAAGTGAACTCTAAGTTTACATCCATCACTCTGTACAAATAGGCCTCGGCTTCAAATTGCTAGTTTGTGACACGATATTGTTGATATAAGATTAATTTGACTTACCCAAGTGAATCTTCATCAAGCAAAGTAAAAATGTGTTTGCTCATATTATAGATAATTGGGCTTTAGATACCGTGTAAATTCTATCATAGATGGACTTGTTTGTAATTTAGCAATCTCTTCGATGCTTGCTAATGTTCATAATAATTAATGCAGATCGCTGATTTCAAATTTTTTCTAAAAAAATAAAAATAAATAGACGTTGTTATAATACTATAATCTAAATTCTAAAGAATGAAAGTGTAAAGGTTTTTGGATCGGCTTAAAGCCCAAAACTTGAGATGTGACCCTGTCAAATTATGCAAGGGGCTGGGAGTTTGAAAATGAACCGAGCCACCTCACGGGCCCCTTACTTTGGGCTCTTCCGTGGGTTCATGCTATGTACATGGGCTCTTCCGTGTAATCGATATTACTTGAACTCTTACCATGTGCTATATAGCATTTTAAATGTTCTTTGGAAACGTATAATTCATAAAAGAAAAAATCTATAATTTATTAGATGAAATAGGCTAAAAATGTGTATTTTGGGTCATAGTTTATTCAAAACACAAATATCACCTGCAAAAACAAAAGAAGTTTCGACTTTGTCTCCTTAGGTCCTTAACCTCTCGATGGCATCTGTTTTTTAAATCAATAACAAAATTTAGATATTTATATATCATCCTCTTCTTATCCGGGGCCGTCTTTAGGAGAGTGAAAGATTGTCATTGCACACGGCCACCGTTTGATGAGGTCACAAAATTTCATGCACTATAAGGCATGGACTTAATTAGTTCGTGCACTATACATGTGTATTTTGTGTATATGTTTAAAGGTCTACTTGTGGTGATGGCACGAGGCCACCGACTGAATCTTAAGAACTCATTGGACGAGAGTTTGCTCTCACTTGTCCAACCCATAATGGGTCTTAACGAGCCCCATTATGCCAAAATTTATATGTCAATCAAAAGCTTCCAACTATTAAGCATTGAAGATTCGTCATAACCCAAAACTTTTGTTAAGTATAAGTGATCAGTTAGTTATTCAACTTATTGACTGCTTGAATAGACCATATTTAATCATCTTGTTATCGAACATAAATACAACCTGAAGCTAGCTATAAGATTGTGGGCACTGCCCATATTCTAGTGTACCCAAAAAGATGATAGAAAGTCGATTATGTCTTTTCTTCCATCTTCGTGATCGAGGACCCTACCGCTATCGATCTACTTGACAAAGCGATAAAATGTTCTAAACATGGAGTCACCTTTTGCATTGTCGAATTTGTTTTTTGTCAAGTATTAAAGAAGATTAAGACCGGGATAGATAATAAGATGAAGAATATATTCATATTCAATGTTCTTCCACAACAAAAAAAGTATATAAACTACCCCACAAATATGATGGCAATAATACATTTGATGCACATATATTCAAGTTTATCCAAAACTAGAATCCTTGCAATCGGCCATTTGCTCTTGATAGTGAACCATACATACATTGTGAATAGGGTTTGGTCCTACCATGAAAATGATACTTTTTGTTAACGACAATTATAGATTTATACTTTTATAGGAGTAGTATTCAATGTGACATATAAAAAATAGATATTTGTTATCTGAAATTTAGTGTTTCATTTAACGTGTATAAAGAGAAGCAAGATGTTGTAATTAAGAAGTCCATTGAAACTTTGCTCGTCATGATATCAATATGAGTAAGTTTAACAATTTGACGACATGTTTGCACACCTAATTTTTGTCGATCTAAATTCACATCAGCAATTTATAAAGAGAGGTGGCAAAATATGCTCGTATGCAAAAAGTTTGGCTGTTTTTATAAAGTATGTAATTTTTTAAAAGTAAGGGGTTTTTTTTGGCTGGAATGGACAGTTACAATGAGTCTGACTGAGTAAATAATGGACAGTTACAATGAGTCTAACTGGGTAAAAATAATAATAAGCTTTATTAATAACGAACGTAATGGGCGATAAATTCCAGCTAGTTTACTGGTGCGGTAAAATCAATATAATGGTTTTCTTTTCTTTTTTTTTTGTTATAGTTTATGTTTTTCTTTTGTTTTATTAATGTTTTTAAACTTTGTAAAGCGTATATATATATAGAGAGAGAGAGAGATAGAACTTTTTTGCTCGTTTTAATTTTTTTAACGTAAATTTAGCAATAAAGTTTAGTTTATTAGTTATAGTTAATAAACGAAGATGAGATCCTTTTTTTCTAAATAACACTGAATTTTTAAAGCTGCCCGTTTTGTCCCGTGCACGTTTAGCTCATGACCATTTGTCCCATATTTCAACTTTGAAACGGGCCGTTAGGACCCCGGGCCCGTTTGGCTATTGCCTGAACCCAACCGTCCAGCCCGTTTTACCATCTCACCAAAGACATAAGCGGTCATCTTTTCCCTCAACATACAAAGACCATGTTTTGCTTTAAGTGACTTGGCAAGTACCTAATATTAGGACACTCTAAATCTTACTAAACCAAACCTGGCCTCTTTGTTAGACAATGCATGCATGCACATTTCAAATTATCAAGGCGTCTCATCCTCTATAAACAAAAGCTTTCGCAACGAGTAAACTTTATACATATGATCATAACTTACACGAACTTCACATGTTCCATATAAATGAGTAATTGTTACACAAAAGAGTGATAAATAGGACATTTGTGAATGTATTAGAAAGTTTTGAAAAACAGAAGTTTGATGATTGTACTATTGTGTAAAAGATAAAAGGGTTTTTCTAACATGTGCTCCGGGGGCACATGTTAAGCACAAAAAAAGGACGGTGGGACTCACGAAAAAGGACGTCCGGACCCACAAAAAATATATTTTACAAATAAAATATGTGAGTGCAAACATCCTTTTTCATGGGTCCCGCCGTCCTTTTTGTCTGCTTAACATGTGGCATGCACATGTTAGAAAAACCCAAGATAAAAATAGAAAAGATATGATGGATAAGAAGTAGGCTCCAGAATGCTGGCTCGTTTCCATGAAAAATATGGATTGAACTCTACTGTACCAATGGCAGGCGCTCATGGACGTGGAACCCACTCTTTATTTTAATAATATTTCTTCTTAACCGTATGACTTGACTATATTTTCCTGAAAATATGAATTTAATAATGAAAACTCTACACAAGAACAACATATGTTTTTATTTGAAAAGAAATTATATTATATCTCTAATGTAAAGAGCAACGACGGTGGATTTTATAAAAAGTCGGTTATGTCGGTGCATCCTTGGGCCGTTTGGTTTTGAGCCTATTTGGGTCGTTTGGTAAAAAGGGTATAACGGGAGAGGCCCGTTTCTTATTTCAACCGCCTCACCTCATGTTAACACGTGTAGTGATGACTCTTTTTTTTTCTACCGCCTCGTGTTAACACGTGTTGTGATAACTTGATGTTATCATCTCTTTGCACCCAATCTCGGAGTAAATCTTCGATTGTTACAGAATTTTTTCAGGTTTTCTTTTGATCCGATGGGTTTAGATCAATTTTTTGGGTGTTATTGATTTTGATATGCGTTCTTTGCGTAACCGAATGTGGCTTGCCCATGCCCGTATCTTGGCGGGGTAGCCATTTGGTTGCAGCCATGATGGGTTTCGGGTACAGTCTTGGTGTCGTTGGACATAAGAGGCGATGATGGATTTGCATTGGTTTTATCAAAGACGCGAACCTCTGCACCTTGGCGGGGCAAACAATCACGTTTGCAGCCATGGCGGATGTGTTCGGTTTTCGAGATTACTAATCAATCTGAGCCTTGAGAACTTGACAACCGACGATGGTGGCTATTTAGTATTTGCTTTCCTAATGGTCGGTTGCTAAAACAACTTTCGATTAGATCATGGTCGGTTTTTGGGACGGTTTTTGTATGTTCTAGGCCTTTGGCGCGTAGCCACAGTGTATGAACGGCCTGTTGTCTCTACCTATACGTTTTAAGTGAGACGTTTCAGTTTCGTTATAGAATAATTTGTGCTACGTTTCTCTACACGGGGGTAAAGTTGGTAGGTGGCGCATATCTCAGATTTTTTTAGGTTTTTGCTATATGTTTCTGCTTCTGTTGCTTTTGATTAGGGTTTTCTCTAGGATTTTGTTGCAATACGTTGCTTTCAGTCTCGTAGAACTGATGTGGATGTTGTTGTGTATGACTCAAATGTTTATGTTACCTTTGTTTAGGCTGCATGTCGAGATATAAAGAGCATCGACGGTGGCATTTTAAAAAAAGAAATAACATCTTTGGTTGGTCAGTTGGTCTGTGTTGTTGTTTTATTTCTGCGCCGCCTTATTTGTTGTATAATAGTATTGGTTGTTGTAACACCCCCAAAATTATCGCAGCGGAAGATTGTGTCACTGGGGTATTACTTCATAGTTCACAGCACAAGTTACAGAAAACGACTCTAAATGAGACATTTTGAAATGATTATCATTCGATTAAAATATCAGAGTTTACAAACCGGTCCCACAAGTTTGTACAATCATAAAAAAGTACAACATAAAAGTTGTAATGTTTTTCAAATGATAATATATGCATTCTCTTCAAAATGTTTTTCCGTGCGCCTTCACATGCCATGCCATCTAATTCCTTTCGAACCTGAGATAACATGCTAAAAGGTGTCAACACAAAGGTTGAGTGAGTTCATAGGTTTGTAAGTACAATAGTTTGATCACAAGATTTCAAGTTTAGTAAAACAGTGGTGGAGAATATAGTTTGTAGTATAATTGCAATGTGTACAATTATCTTCTTGAAAGTTATTATTGCTCTAAGCTCATGACACTCATGACTGACTGTTGTATATATATCACCGGACGATATATATATAAATAACTTGCCCCGGGTAAGTATTTTGCCATATACCTGGGTAATCTCAAATATAGTGCGCCTTGTTATTTCCAATAACATAAACGGGTTCGTCAATTCCGATAGGTCTATCCACAATATTTGCGCTCACTCCCAGTGATTAGTGGTCCATGATGTTGGGGACTTTTGGCAAAAACAACTTAGGCATGCAATAATACAGTCAAGGCATTCATTTTGCAAGTAATTGTCCATAATAAAGCATTTTAGCATGTAGTAAAAGCAATAGCATGTATCTCCCCCAAAAGAGTTTATAAAACAGTTAAACAAAAGCTGGGGCTATGAAACTCACTGTAGTGATCAGCAACGGAGTGTAACGATATAATGTTTATCAACGGTAGAGTATGACAAGATCACGATCTTTAACGATTACCTACGAAAGCATAGTAATCGCGTTTTAGTATAGTGTACGATATAAGTGTACAAGTATATGTAGTATGTTGGCTTATGATGTTGTACATAAATCTTAAGTTGATGTAACCCTTAAGTGTTGTTTGGCTTATAGCCCTTTTATAATTAACCTCGTACCGTCGTTCGGGCTATCAAAATCAAGAGGTCGTGTAGTGAACGTATGAAGAGCCAGGACACTTTAAATCGTAAATCCACAACTCGTCGATACGACACCCCGAAGAGGCCTTTTATAATTAACCTCGTACTGTCGTTCGGGCTATCAAAATCTGTGTCATTTATGACAATTTGTTTGACCTAAGTTAGTTTGACACCCGAGACAAATTTAACTAGTCATGGGGGTTCCATGTCCGTATCAGTGATGCACCTCTGATATGACTCTAGGGCAGTAGAGTGATGTTCTGCCACGTCCCTTCTCTGTTATTTGTTATGAGCTCAGTTGGTATTATATTACCTATATTTGTCTGTGGGGCGTATGGATGCATCCTAGATCTGATCTGTTATCCGATATGATTTGTCTGGTGAATGATGTCGTGTGCAATACGCGTCTTCACAACTTCTGGGAGCTAGCTACTCCAAATGATTTTCTAAGATTATTTTTATAAAGTATGTTGATTCTGATATGATATGTTCTGGGCTCGAGGTAGTTAACTAAATCTGTATTTGTTATTTCTATGTTAAGTTCTGATTATGTTTTGGTATGTTGATGCTTATGATTATGTCTTCGGCTTATTATATGCTATTATATGTGTTTATGCTTTTGTATGTTTAGGTGACTACCGTCTGCTATGCTAAGATATGATTGATATGTTTTGATATGATTCGCATGTTGTTATCTGATGTCATGTTAGTTTATCTTTACGTGAATGCGTTGATCTGTGAGATGAATGTGTTAGTGTGATAGTTAATATTCTACAAGCTTAATATGTATAGTTTGATCAGTTAATTTTGGGAACTTTGCTTATATGTTAGTGTTTTATTGCCTATGGATCTGCCATGTCTGAACTCTGCTGATGTTAGGATTTGATCTGAGAATTGGTTTAGCTTATGATATCTGTTTGGATAATTGCTAATGGTTATGCTATGTTTTGTTTGGTCTTTCTAATTATAGTTGTCTGCTATGTTTCTATTTGTTTGTGTGACTGCCATGATTTGAACTGCTATTTCCGCTGCTGCAATATTGAATTAAGTACATTAAATGTTGATTAATTGATTTGTATGAATGCCATGTTTATTTTGCTAGGAAGTGTTTTCGTTAGTTTTAGACTTTTCGTTTGGTATATATGAAACCTAATTGCTCTTGATATGTTGTATGTTTGGTTGTCCTGATGTGTTTGTGTATGGGTCTTTAATGTGTTGTGTGATGTCTATTTGTTATGTGGTTGTTTGGATTTCTGTATATTTGTGCTTCCGCAGAATCCTGAAAGATCCTTTGCCTTTATTTCATTTTATTTTGTTATTCGTATATTTGTTTTGCTTTTGTTTCGTTATATCCGTTCACTGAGCTTTGTAAGCTAAGCGGCACTTTTCTTTTCCTGCGGCAGGTATTAAGCGTTCAAGATAAGCTTATGGGATAGCTGATCTGGGTTGAGAGTAGAGAAGAGAGCAAGACTTTGACCATAGAGATCTTAGATTTATTTTGAATATAAGTTATTTATATTATCTTTTGTAAGTTTTTGTAAAGGCTTCCGCTTTTGTACATTAGTTAAAGTTCTGATATGAAACCGTATTGTGATATCTTTACCCTTGTCGGGTCGGGGTGTTACAATTTATGGTATCAGAGCCTAGGTTTTAGGACCCTTAGAGCTTAGGCTATGACCTGTGAGAAGTGGGTAGATTTAGGATTTTCCTTTCTGCGTACTTCTTTGCGTACCCTATCGTATTTAAGTTTTGCTGATAGTTGGAATTTCAATTAGATGGTTATTCCCCGTCGCGCTAGTTCATCTGATAGGAGTAATCGAGGACCGGCTAGGCAACATAAGGAGAAGACGAAGTGGGCCGTTATCATTGCTAAGGGCTGCACGAGGGATGGTAAAGTGAAAAGGACTAACAAGAGGATAAAAGTTCCGGCCTATATGTGGCCATGCACGATCGAGGAGAAGCTGACCCTGAAGGAAGTGGACGGGAAAATGGTAGAGGATTATGAAACTAAGGTGGTTGACAACGAAGGTTTCACTACTACATATCATGATAGGTGCCCCAAGTTCGTTGAGGATGAAGGAGTAGGACGAGCTGAGAGTCGCGATCTGTATGCCTTCGTGGATCGTGTGCCAGAGGAGGAAGAGAGGAAGCGTAAAGGTGGCTTTGCTAGTGGCTTACTACCACAGCCTGAAGGAAACAAGAACGGATGGATAAGCGAAGAGGAAGAGGAAGAAGAGGAACCCGAGGAAGAGTACGAGGTGGAGTCGGAAACGGAGTCTACGGCTACTAGTAGGTTCAATCCGACACAAGAATAGGAATTGTACTCCTGAGTAGTTGCCCTCGTTATGAGAAGTTTTGACATTGATTTTGGGTTAGGTCCCTTTTGTTTCATTCGACAATTGAATCTTAGGATATTGAGTTTTATTTTTGGAGTACATTTTTGACGATTTTGGAGGTTTGTTTGATTAATGGAATAAACAAAATTTGATAATATAGTTCCTGCTCGTTGATTTCTTTCTGATAGATTCGTTGAGTTTCCATTAGTCCTCATCAGTTTCGTCTGCTATTTATTTTCTATATGATGATGTTTTTTATTATTGTTTGATTAGGTATGACCATTATGATGGTATACTCATGTGGTTTTGGCCTGTTGTAGTAGGATTATTTGTTATCTGTATATTATCTCTATATGGTTTGTTTTGCTATGATATTCGCTATGTGTTGTGTCATGACCCGAGACCAAGTATAGTGACAATAAGAACTTGTTATGTGATGCAAGTATTATGACGCCTGATCAACGTAATAATACTGAGATCACATAATCTGAACTTATTGAAGGTATACGACGTCTGGGAAATGCCTGTGATTGAAGTGTGTAGAGACTTTGATTGGTATCTGTTATTTGGTGTTTCTCATGTTCGTTTGAATTTTGTACCTATTTGTGAGATTTTCGTCGATATCTGTTTCATATAAGTTTTGTACGCTTGAATCCGAAGATGTTATGATCCGTACGAACCTCTAGATTGCTATGATCACCTTAACCTTATATGTCTCCCCATATTTCTGCGACTATTGAGGCCGATAGGATTTATTTCGTCTATGCATATGATGTCCTCATCATTAGATATCTGAATAAGTTAGAATTTGTCGTTTGATTTTCTGCGTCTCATCTGTTCTCCGCCATTATTCTAATGAGTATATAATTATCTATTATAAGTATTTGACTATTTATTTGATTTCTGAATAAGTATGAGATTGAATATTCTGATAAGAAATCCATTTATTCCAAGATAAGATTAACGTTCGATATATTCCTAGAAATTCTGAAATCCGATTCGTTTTCTGCTCTGTTCCGTCTTGTCCAATTTCGAGGACGAAATTTTCTTTTAGAGGGGAAGAATTGTAATACCTGAATTTCTAAAATTCACAAAAAGACCAAAATAACCCTACAATTAAAAGTATGAAAAATTAATTCAAAAGAATACCAAGTAAGCTATGTAAATTCAGAGAATTTTAAGAAATATCCCACATGACCTAAATAAATATTAAACACTTTGTAAAGGTAATTTTTATAGTTTATGATTTTATAAAAATTAGGTTTGTATTTTTATAATTACCGAATATATTTAATTAACTTTATAAAAGAAATAAAACTAAATAAAAGCCCAATATAATTTATATTATTAAAAGACCATTTAATTTAAGTCCAATGCATTATAAAGCCCACAAGAAAAATAATAGCTCAAGTATATATACAAATATTCGGTTCCTATAATCCCTAATAACCGATTTTCACCAAACCGACCTAAAAACCCTCAACAATTCGACTTCTAGTTTCCAGAGCTTGAGACCATTTTTCTTGGACGAGATTCAAGGTATAGAAGGTGGGAAAAATAGTGTTTGAGTTCCAGAGTTGCTGTGGTGATCGTTGTGAGTTTTTGAGAGAATTAGGGTTTCGACAAAGAGAGGTTTTGTGCTTCTTTTGTTCCAACGATTCAAGCTCATCAAGGGTATGTTTCTAATGTTGAATTCAGTCCTATAAGTCGTATATAACACATAAAAATTAGCCATGCATGATTTATATGTCGTATGAAATTATTTGAAACCTAAAACCCTAAAAAGCGTATATAATTAACGAATGAGCTTATAATATTTTTAGAGATCATGAATCTATTTTTCCAGAAGCTATTACATGTTATAAGACCTGAATAAAATGCATAATCATGAATTCGAAGCTTGTGTGAATTGTCTTGGGTTTTTCTTGATTCGAAACGCATAAAAAGGAAAAGATTTAAAAGGGGCGATTAGGGTTTTGTATAAACTAGGGTTTCCTTATAATCATGGAAGGTAATTAATGAAGTAGTAATGATAAGCTAATGATTGGTGTAACCTAGGTTTAGGGCTTGTACTTAAATTTTACATTATTCGGTTCTTAATTAAAAGGTTTGGGTTGGTTTTGTAAATATTGAAACTTAAAGGTTATTTTTGTAAACAATAAAATACTTGTACTAAACGTATAAAAATAAGTGTGGGGGTTAAACGTGTGATTTTGGATATTTAGAGGGCTATTCGAATTTTATTTAACTAAAAGGGTATGTTTTGTAAACTCTAAAACTTTTGGGCTAGAAGTGTAAAATCTGATAATATAGGGTTAGTACGTATAATTAAAGATGTTAAAGGTGCAACACGTAATTTTGGGTAACTATGGGTAAACATGTGTAAATGAATTTCGTAAGGACATGCGTGAGTTTGAGTTAATTTCCGTTTGAGTTTTCGTACGTTCTAGGTCAAAGTGGAAATCATTAAAAGAAGTAATATGTGAATTTAATGTGTATTTAGTAGATTTAAAGAGTAAGGGAAACCCTAGAACCTAAATAGGAAGTTGGTGAATTAATGAGGAATACCCTAAAATGTTGTGATCTCGGCTGTCACTAAAAATGGGAATAATCTGACAACCCTAAAAGTATTAATGAGATTAATCCGTTATACTAATAAGTATTAAATAATCATAATCCGTGTAGATTCGTTGAAGGAGACGCGACATTACATCTTCGTATTCGTTCATTTGTTGCTTTTCTCTCAATTGCTTTAAGGTACGGATATTCTGTCTTACTTCAAGACACTTATGTTATCGTACATACATTCTGACCTTCTTACTAAAGGTTCCTTCTGATGTTCTTTCGTTAGTCTTTCCATTTTTCTTATTAGGGTTTCCAATGCCATTGCTATGAACCTTTTTCCTGATTGTGTGATTTGTTGTTTATCTGAAGTTATGTTTTATTGAACCATGCAAGATCTGATTTGAACTTTATGTTAGGAAGACTTGATATGTGTAATTGTTGAACCTTACTATATTTGAATATGAACCTTATGATAAGATGTTATCTGATAAGTTATATGAAATCTTTAAGATGAAGTATGATCTGTGTCATTTATGACAATTTGTTTGACCTAAGTTAGTTTGACACCCGAGCCAAATTTAACTAGTCATGGGGGTTCCATGTCCGTATCAGTGAGGCACCTCTGATATGACTCTAGGGCAGTAGAGTGATGTTCTGCCACGTCCCTTCTCTGTTATTTGTTATGAGCTCAGTTGGTATTATATTACCTATATTTGTCTGTGGGGCGTATGGATGCATCCTAGATCTGATCTGTTATCCGATATGATTTGTCTGGTGAATGATGTCGTGTGCAATACGCGTCTTCACAACTTCTGGGAGCTAGCTACTCCAAATGATTTTCTAAGATTATTTTTATAAAGTATGTTGATTCTGATATGATATGTTCTGGGCTCGAGGTAGTTAACTAAATCTGTATTTGTTATTTCTATGTTAAGTTCTGATTATGTTTTGGTATGTTGATGCTTATGATTATGTCTTCGGCTTATTATATGCTATTATATGTGTTTATGCTTTTGTATGTTTAGGTGACTACCGTCTGCTATGCTAAGATATGATTGATATGTTTTGATATGATTCGCATGTTGTTATCTGATGTCATGTTAGTTTATCTTTACGTGAATGCGTTGATCTGTGAGATGAATGTGTTAGTGTGATAGTTAATATTCTACAAGCTTAATATGTATAGTTTGATCAGTTAATTTTAGGAACTTTGCTTATATGTTAGTGTTTTATTGCCTATGGATCTGCCATGTCTGAACTCTGCTGATGTTAGGATTTGATCTGAGAATTGGTTTAGCTTATGATATCTGTTTGGATAATTGCTAATGGTTATGCTATGTTTTGTTTGGTCTTTCTAATTATAGTTGTATGCTATGTTTCTATTTGTTTGTGTGACTGCCATGATTTGAACTGCTATTTCCGCTGCTGCAATATTGAATTAAGTACATTAAATGTTGATTAATTGATTTGTATGAATGCCATGTTTATTTTGCTAGGAAGTGTTTTCGTTAGTTTTAGACTTTTCGTTTGGTATATATGAAACCTAATTGCTCTTGATATGTTGTATGTTTGGTTGTCCTGATGTGTTTGTGTATGGGTCTTTAATGTGTTGTGTGATGTCTATTTGTTATGTGGTTGTTTGGATTTCTGTATATTTGTGCTTCCGCAGAATCCTGAAAGATCCTTTGCCTTTATTTCATTTTATTTTGTTATTCGTATATTTGTTTTGCTTTTGTTTCGTTATATCCGTTCACTGAGCTTTGTAAGCTAAGCCGCACTTTTCTTTTCCTGCGGCAGGTATTAAGCGTTCAAGATAAGCTTATGGGATAGCTGATCTGGGTTGAGAGTAGAGAAGAGAGCAAGACTTTGACCATAGAGATCTTAGATTTATTTTGAATATAAGTTATTTATATTATCTTTTGTAAGTTTTTGTAAAGGCTTCCGCTTTTGTACATTAGTTAAAGTTCTGATATGAAACCGTATTGTGATATCTTTACCCTTGTCGGGCCGGGGTGTTACAAATATTCTCATATTGTGTACACGCTTATATGATCTTTCAGGATCATAGGTTACTGCATTGTCGTAAGCGGGGATTGATTGCAATTGCCAATACGTTTGCAATCAGTTCGAGTGGAATCTTATCTAACCGATTTGTCGTGTCACTGATTGGGATATTTCCACCTGGTACAATATTTCAAGCGTCATTTGCTAATATTGATATGGAATATTTATGATATTCCCCTGTCCTAATTCACTCCTTGAGACCCTTCCATCCCTATAACGGTCTAGAAAACGTCTGGTGCAGACCTTTGCGTAGCGGTCGTTGAAATGGCAGAAGGAATTCAATGGGGCGACTAGACGGGTATCACTATCTTGAACATCGCGTCTCAACATTAGCGACCGACGCTTGAAATGCACTTCCGAGTGAAAAGAGCCTAGTCTATGACGCAACAATATTCAGGTATGGAAGCAAAGAAACCTTTGGGGATTACAACCTGTCTGGGTGTATGCATTCCCGTAAGCAAGAAGTGATTAAAATTGTCCATACGTTTGCAGTCGGCAGGAGTAGTATGTTATGCAGCTGAACGGTTATGTCATCGATTGGAATCTTTCCACCCGATAGAATATTACAGACTTCATTTGCTAATGTCGAAACGAGATGTTTAAGATACCAGCCCGTTCTGATCTTTCGTTCGAATTCCTTTCTTTCGTACAGCAGTCTAGCAACACGTCTGGTGCAGACGGTTGCACAAAGATTGTTGAAATAGCAAAAGGGATTCGAGAGGTCGATCAGACGGGTGTCGCTATCCTGAACATCGCGTCTTAACATTACTGACTGACGTTTGAAATGTTCACCCGAGTGGAAAGAGTCCACTCGATGACACAATAATATTCAGATACCAAAGCAAACAAACTTTTGGGCAGTACAGTCTGTGCAGGTTGAGCTTTCAAGAACTGTTTACGCAAGCAAATAGTCGTGTCATCGATTCGAATCTTCCCCCTCTGTAAAATAGTGCAGTCTTGATTTGTTGATTCTGATACGGGGTATTTAGGATATTGGCTGGTTCTCATCTTCCCCTCGAATTCCTTTCGTTGTGACAGCAGTCTAGCAATACATCTGGTGCAGACCTTTGCACAAAGACTCCTGACACAGCAACACGAATTTGAGGGGGCGATTAGACGGGTCTCACTATCCTAAGCGTCGTGTATCAACATAATCGGCTCACGATTGCAGTACACTTTTGAGCCGAAAGATTCAGCTCGATGACACAACGATATTCAAGTATGGAACAAAAGGATCCTGTGCATAGTACAACTTGCACAGGCACAACCATCGCAAGCGGTGAAAGATTCTTCCACAAAGTCGATAGCGGTAACCTCTTTAAACATGCATTTACTCGCGTATTCCTGTTTTATTAGACATCTTTTACTTTTTTATGTTTGTTCACGACTCTTTGCATATGTCGTTTTAGTTCATTGCAAAGATTGGGTTGTGTTGCCATAAATTTTTTTCACATGCTCATTTGTTTGCTTCTTCCCAATATTGCAGCAACACAGAGCGGCATGCATGTGTCGTTAGACGCTCTTTCTACTTTGTTGCTTGAAGAAAATAAACAAGGATATTGAGCAGACCCTGTTTCAGAAGGTATAATCTAATTTTGATACTTAAAGTATAGTTGTATTAATGGTTAACATATCATTGTATTGTATGATTTATCAAATTATAAGTCACTTTTAGGTAGGGGCCAAAAAAGAGTGACTAGCTTCTTAATGTAAGGTTAATCATATGATAAGTCATGAGAAAAAAAACATCGTTAATATGATCCGTAGTCACCCTAAAAATAGTTTGCAAACTTCAGATGGTTACATAAACTGATATAAACATGCTTTTATCTAGCTGATAAACATGGTCTTAAATGTTACATTCAAATCTACGTTTTATACCATAAGCCTGTTGCTGTGTTCTAAAACCAAATCCAAGACCATGCTAAATCTTACCGCCGGAATTTATGAAGCAACTTGAAGTTAGTCTGCAAACTTAGATGCAACTAAAGTTTATTAACAGTTTACAATGACCCACATGTAAATTTGGCTAGAAAATGTTTGCTATAAATTGATTTGCTGATTTCTTGGAACCAGCTTCGACTACTGCCTTTGAAAAATAGTATCATGCCTTTGATATGCATTACTCTTTTTCAATGTATCCACGACATCCTGTTGTGATGCTTAGGTTGCAGACACCGCTAAATATACAGTCACCTAGCAATGGAACAAACCAAAGGCTACCAAGATCGGTTTGGCACTACGTGGCTACATCATACCTATTCGAAGACGGCAATCTACGCCATATATCAGAGAAAGGTATGTTCTAAGACAAATAATATGTTATCATAAACATGCATTTCATTACGTACTGAATAATTTTAAAACAAAAAAAAATTAAACAAGGATGTCCAAAGATACAGAACCATACACATTTCCAAGTTTGCTTAAACCCAAAACAAGACTACCCATTCACATAACAAGACTACCCATCCACAAAACTGTTTAAACCCAAAAGATAGTCCAAAAAAACCAAGATGAACCAGATCAATACACCATGCCCTTTAGCTTCTCTATGAACAACAGAAGCAACTGTGCTCGCTTCTGTTTGTTCATAACCTTAACCAATAGCGCTGCGGCTTTCGTCAGATCCTCGGTTCGCAGCTTGGTTAGTTCTGAGATGCTATGCACACAAGAGTCAAATGGGTATAGAAGCTCCAGTTCTCCAATAACATAATCCCTCTCAGCTGCACGAGCTCGGATCTCTTGTGCCGCCTTCACAAGCTCTCCTTCATCTACCATCAGAACACTGACCTCCCTTTGAAACCGGACAATCATCATGTCTCTGACTAGACTGGACCCTGCAACACTAGCGAGTTCTTCACAAAATGGCATGTGTGTTTTCATCTTTTTTTCTGTTTTCTTATCTATACCTTTAGTTTTTTTCAGCTTTGGTTCTAAAGTAAAACTGAGTTACTATGTGTGTATTTTAAAGGAGATATTTACTATAAGTAAGTCAAATTATCACTCTAGCTTATTCAACACACTTGGTTAGTCCTTGATTTGACACCCATACTATAGCAATCAAACCCATTGAACACTAATGATGTGTTTATCTTCCCTAAGAGCTAGCATTAAATGATCAACCTTTCAAACATTTGCCTTTTCATTTTGTCTCTCTCTCTTTTTTTTCTCTTTCGTTTTTCAGCATGCAATTCCATATAATTCTCAGCAATAAAACAGTTCCTGTATATATGAAACCAGTCAAGGAAAAAGAAAAAAAAATGAACATCACAACTCCAAAATTTACATTATTTTTGTTTTTTACTAACACTTATTCTTATTTTATACTTGCTTACAACATCTAACTTTTTTTCCCCCTTGAATACTGCAGGCTCTCTATTTGGCCACAACAATACAAGAGGAGGGGACATGCCATGACATTATTCTGAACGTTTTTACATAAGAAATAATTTGGTAGAAATATTGTACATTTATTTTAGCCGTTGTGCGTTGCTTTTAACATAGACCACGAAAATGGTTGCACAAACATTGTAACAATCGCCATACATCGTTAAGTTGGGACCGCTTTCATGTATCAGTAAAAACCACACATTATCTTTGGTTTGTTACGTAAACTGATTGCAGTGTGACAAAGTAGTAGTATTTATTTGAGTAGGTAACATTAAGTATAACTAAATAATACATCGGGTAATACTACGAAGAAAGTGACAACTAATACACAAGTTAAAAGCATGATTCATTCTAATGTGGATTTTAAAAGCTTGAGAATCCGGTGAATTTGTTTAAATGAAATACACCTTGATTATAGAAAAAAACGACGACTACTAATCGTTCTAAAACCAAAAATTATTACCATAAACCCATATTATAAAAAACAGAAAAACGGAACCGAACCCCGAGCAACGCGCGGGCTACCACGATCGTGTAAACTCCTTTAAAAGTTGTTTTAATTATATTTTGCGATGGCAAGGAAAAGTTGTCGAGTAGTTGTAATATCGCTTTACTTGATCCTGCCACTCACAGATCCGATGCAAAAGGTTATTATTTAGATTATTTTGATTGCATCCGTCTCAGGTTCCGTTGTCCCATGCCTTTGGATTTATTTCTTCAACGGCCACATGTGGCACAAAAGTACGCAAACGCAAAAGAAAAAATTCTTGAAAGAACCCGCCGCAACGCGGCGGCGAGTTTCAAACTCGTTAATACTAAAGACCACTTGTTCAATAGGTCAAGAAAGAAATCAAACAACCAAAGTCGTACATACTAAATGACCAGTGGCTCAATAGGTCTAGAAAGAAATGAAACAACCAATGTCTACGATAAAATGCCTAAGACCAGTTTTAATAAGGACCTCAAGTGATCTACTTCTCTTTTGTTATTTTAAAATTTTCTTTTCAAAACTACTTTGTACTCTTCTCGTTTCTAAATAAATGTTCATTTTGATTTTTTACGGTATTTCTTGTTTAACTTTTACCTAACATATTTTCATTTGTTTTATATAATACTTGATGCAAAATATATGAATGAATTGAGTTTTAAATGTATTTTCATTGACATATAGTCTAGGACTATACACATGCACCTCACGTGCCTAGTCTAGGACTATACGCATGCACCTCACATGCCACCAACTTATCTAACAGTTGATTCCATTGCAACACTTATCAATCCATCCCTCTCAAATTGATCTTGTCCTCAAGTTCAAACACTGAAAGTGGGAAATTTCTTTTGCATATCTTCAATGGGCTCCTAAGTTGCATATTCCTTTGACCCGTTTGACCATTGCACTAGTACAAACACAACAGCAGCATTGCCTCTCTTAGCCAATCTCCCGTTTAAAATTGCCATAGGCTGTACCAACATAACTCCATCTCCATCACAAACTGCCAAGTTTCCACTGTGAGCCACTGAACCTTTGCATTTTTTTAGCTATGAGATGTGGAAAAAGTTGTGAATTTGAGCTGAATCAGGCAACCTTAATCTATAAGCTACTTGTTTAACTCTGTCCAACACTTGAAAAGGACCATAGTACTTTGGAGATAGCTTGTTTTGCTTGCCCTTTCTAATGGTCACTTGTATATGTGGCTGTAGCTTCAATTACACCCAATTACCAACCATAAATTCTCTATCAGTCATGTGCTTATCAGCTTGGGAATTCATCCTATCCTGAGCTCTTTTTAAGTGGAATTTGCAAACCTCAATAGCTTCTTCCCTAGCTGTCAATGTCCTATCCCTTAATTCCACCCTACTATTTCCCCATACATAAGATATATGAACAGGTGGTACTTGACCATAAACCACTTCATATGGAGTAGTATTAATAGCAGAATGATGGATGGTGTTGTACCACCATTCAGCCAAGGATAGCCATCTCATCCAATGTTTTGGTTGCTCATCAGACATGCACCTTAGGTAGTATTCAAGAGACATATTCACCACCTCAGACTGGCCATCTGTTTGTGGATGATAGGTAGTAGACATGTGGAGTTTAACTTGAAGCAATTTGAAAAACTCCTTCCAAAAAGTACTTAAAAACACTTTGTCCCTATCTGAAACAATGGTGTTTGGCAAACCATGGATCTTATAGATATTATCTAGAAACACTCGAGCAACATCTATAGCAGTAAAAGGGTGAGATAAAGGAATAAAATGGGCATATTTGCTCAGCCAATCCACCACCACAAAAATGATTGTCTTACCTTGTGACTTAGGCAGACTCTCAATAAAATCCATAGATATATGTGACCGAATAGTAGTAGGAAAGGGCAAAGGTTGTAACAAACCTGGATAAGCAGCCAAATCATGTTTATTTCTTTGAAAAACATCACATTCTCTCACCAACTCTTTCACGTGTTTTCTCATTTTCCTCCAATAGAACACACTACAGAGTTTGGTGGTTGTAGTTCTGACCCCTGAATGACCTCCAACTGCACTTTCAAGAAATTGCTTGAGCCATTCTGTTCTCAGAGGTTGATCACTACCCACCACTAGTTTGAATTTTCTCCTTAGTTCCTGATTAGCCCATGTATAAGACCCTTTCACAGTTTGGCTTTGTTGCAGCTTCTTAATCACTTGCTTAAGCTTTGCATATGTATTCCAACTAGCCACAATCTTCTGATAGACATCACTAGTAAGAAAGGAGAAAATTAAGTTGTATAACTCGCTTGAAGACTGCAATCTAGACACATCAGTTGTGACATTTTTCACCCCTTTCTTGTATCGGATCTCATAATCAAACCCCATTAAATTAGGAAGCCATTTCAACTGTGTAGGAGTAGACATCCTTTGGTCCAACAAATATTTAAGGCTAAAATGGTCTGTTTGACTTTAAAATGCCCGTCTAGCAGATATCCTCCATTTTCCCAAAGCATAGACAATAGCCAAACATTCCTTTTCATATGTGGACATAAGCTGGTGTTTGGCAGAGAGCGTTTTGCTAATGAAAGCTATTGGATGACCTTCCTGTAACAACACTGCACCCAATCCAACACCACTAGCATCTATTTCCAAAGTGAATTCCTTAGTGAAATCTGGTAGTCTAAGAACTAGAGCACTGACCATAGCTTGTTTGAGCTTTTAAAAAGCCAATTGGGCATCTACAGTCCATCCAAGACTATTCTTCTTGAGCAACAGAGTCAAAGGTCTACTAATACTATCATAGCCTTGTATAAACATTCTATAGTAGCCTGTTAAGCCCAAAAAAATCTCAATTGTTTGACATTAGTGGGCACTAGCCATTGAGACATGGCTTTAGCAGTACCAAACACACTTACTTTTCTGTCTCATTACTTCCAATACCATTCTTACATGCTGCTCATGATCCTAAACTATTTGGCTATAAATGTGGATATCATCAAAGAATACTATCACAGTTTTCCTTAAAAATTGTCTGAAAGCTTCATTTATTAAGGATTGGAAGGTTGATGGAGCATTGGTCAACCCAAATGCCATGACCAAGAACTCATAATGGCCTTTATGAGTTCTGAATGCAGTCTTAGCTATTTATGTATCATTCATCCTTATCTGATGATACCAAGACCTCATATCCAATTTAGTAAACAATTGTAACCCATGTAACTCATGAATCAATTATTCTATGATAGGGATAAGGAATTCATCTTTAATTGTCTACTTAATGAGTTGTCTATAATCTACACACATTCTCCATGAGCTGGCTTTTTTTTAACCATGACAATGGGAGAGGAGAAAGGACTGTTACTCTTCTTGATCACACCGGCCTCCAATAGTTCTACAACCATTTTTTCTATTGCATCCTTTTGGGTGGGTGGGTGTTTGTAGGGTCTGATATTCACTGGTTGAGCTCCTTCAACCAAAGGAATCTTGCGGTCATGGTCCCTTATAGGTGGTAACTCAGTGGAAATGGCAAACACATCATCATAGTCTTGCACCACTTGTTGCAACAGGGTGAATAAGCATTGGTGCTGCTTCTATTTGCATACATGTGTTACACAGAGCCATAGAGTGTAGCTCTGCTTGTCTCACAGTCTTATCAGAAGTTTTAGTTGGCAACCAGTCCACATTAGATTTATGAGTTCCTCTCAACAAAACCCTTTTATTATTGTACTTAAAATGCATCCTCAACTCATGAAAATTAACCCTTATGTGGAAAACTAGAAGGGGGGGTTGAATAGTTTTGCCGATTTTAAGTTAGTTTAAAAAACTTTTAGATTCGTTAATATGTGAGATCTTATGGATGTATAGAAAGTATAGATCTAATGATAAAGCAAGTAAATAAAGTAAAGCGAAGGGAAAGAAAAGACACAACCGATGTATAGTGGTTCAGCTACAAGGACACCTTCCTTACCCTACTCCACTCCCCGAGTCACATACTCGAGAGTTCAAGCACTATGTCAACAAACTCCTTCACTTGGCGGAGAAGCCTTCACAACGTTGCTTACACTTTTTCCGGTACAAAGCTAAATACCGAGTCCGTAGCACGGTGGACCAAACCAACACGACTATTACACAACAAGTATGTGAAATATCAAATACAAGATCTTCGCTACAAAAATCTTGCAGAGTGACAAATCAATCAAGGACCCCTTGCTTGGATGACTTGTAGAATGCTCGTGATCTCGCCTTAGAGAAGGACCTATATGAGGATCGCAAATAGAAAGAAAGAAGAACAACTCTCTAGATCAAGTGATCTATATGTTAGAAGAGGATGAGAGTGTATGAGAGATTTAGTAAGAAGAGGGGTAAGTTAGAATGAAGAAATGGCTCTCTATTTATAGGCAAAATTCTTCACTGTTCCCCGGATCCCACGGATCCCTTCCACTTGGGATCCGTCTAGTGTAATCCTAGGGATCTGTGGAACGCTCCTCTTTGCCCATGGGTTTTTTGGTTATGGGTCATGGGTTATGGGTTGGTCCATGGGTTTTCTTTAGATTCAATGTATCTAAATATACATTGCATCTAGCCAACTTGGGTATGGGTTATGATCCATGGGTTATGGTCCATGGGTTAAGGTTTTTACGCATCCTAATAAACTATTACAACAAATGCTTAATTATTACATTTTTGTATTTAAATGGCTATATGTAAATGCTTTACAAAAATAACATGTATCCTTATATTTATAGTTAAGATAACATTATATTTGTTATCAACAAAACACAAAGAAATCGCAAAATATTAATAAACATTTTTACGGTTTATTTGTATTAACAATCTCCCCTTTTTTGTTGATGACAAAACATAATGTTATGATGAGTAAAACGTAAGAATAGATGTGAGTTTTGAAAGCCCCTAAGTTTTACTTCTTCTCCCCCTTTTTGTCGAAACAAAAAGTTAACCCTTGGAAGAAAGAAACATAAAAGCGTGGAAAAAGTAGTCCACGTATTTCTTACTCCCCGTTGACGGTAGCTCCCCCTAGCTTGGGGCGTCAATTTAAGAAAAATAAAAATCCTACAAAAAGAAAGGTTAGTAACATGCTTAAATAATCTTGTGATTGCCGAGAATCAAGATTGGGAGCCAAGGTATGTAAACAAAGCCTTGTAATAAAATAACAAATTGTAGTGGTATTTATGCCACTTACAAGCATGTAAAAATAAGAACAAGACTTGTTCTTGAAAATGACATCAAAAGAAAAAAAATACTAAAAGTAGAAAATAGTAGTAGTGATTCCTTCCATGCTTGCATAAGGTTATGGATGGAGGTTTTGATGAGTGATGGTATTGATGCGATCAAGGATGAGGTTGAGTATGAAACGCATTTCTTCCCTAACTTCTATTGCGATTTCCCTAGTGGATTGGCAATGTTCACAATGTAGATGATGTGGGTAATGAGTGCGGAAGTTTTCCGGGTTGTTTTGATTTGAGTTATGCGGAAGTTGTGGTGGAAAAATAGGAAAATATGGATCAACATCTGGAATATTTGTGAATGGTGGTGGAAAAAAACCTAGATGTTCTTGTAATGTGATGGGAGCTAATGGTGGTGATGTTTCAAGATCTTGAAAGATAGTATTTGGAGATGTGGGTGGTGTTGAAAAGACTATTTCTTTTTATTTAGATTGTTTAGATCTTGTTGGAGTCTTAAGGAGTTCCAAAAGAGTGACTTTAGGTGGTGATGAGGTTGGGGTACTTGTTGGTGATGAGGGAGGTGCTATTATGGAAGCATCTTGTGGTGAGTTATTTGTTGAGGATGAACCATTTGAGGTTGGTTGTGCTAAACAACAAGATCGGATACTAATCCGTGCGGATATCCTAGCATTTGATTGTGGTATTTTGGATGGTGGTAGCACAAAGGTTTGGGTATCATGAAGATGATTGTTTGTACTAGGTGATTCATCTAAAGGGTTTTTGGATGACATGGTGTATTGTGGTTATGAAGATGAGATGGATTATGCAAGCATTTTGGGAGTTCTATATATAGAAAAACAAAGCATTGTAATGAATGCTTGACCCAAAATGTGGATTAAAATCTAATGATTAGATATGAATTCAAGGCATGTGATCATGAGAAAACAAGCATTAAAGAGCATACTCCAAAAAAAATGAAGCAAATGTGAATTTTTCATCCAAAGTGAAAAAATAGAAGGTAAAAACAACTTCTGTTTCACGGATCCTTCCCTTGAGGGATCCGTCCAGCATGAAGGCTGGGATCCGTGGGTCTGGTGATCCAGGCAGCACAAAATTTTCCTTTTGGAAACATTTTGCCTATTGTGTGCCTATATGCAAACTATTTGGAGTTACGGTTATCTCGACTCCTAAAAAGAAAAGGAAAATAAACTAGAAGTAGAAAGACATCCTATTGAGATAACCCGAAAACACATATTTAGTACATAAGTATGTTATTTAGTGTTATCAATGCTCCTAATTCATTGTTGCTTAAATGAATGTACCCGAAAACACATATTAGTTATGTGTCCCCTTTAGCATTCAAGAGACATGAGATGCAATGAAAACGGGTTTTTACTTTGTATTAATAATGCAAAAAGCGATTTGTCCTAAACATGAGAAATTGCTTTTGTGAAATTGATATAGGAAGGTATCATCCTTTTTAGAAAACATTTTGAAAAGAGGTTCTCTTTGAAAATGTATATGTGAGAAAAAAAAAGAAAAAAAATAAAGCTATAAGTGGAAAACTTATTTTGGGTTTTGAAAATTCCCGTATTGTTTGTGAGTTGTGCATGAAATAGAAATCCTAGACTCAGAAAGAAGAAGGCTAGTGTTTACATACCTTGTAGAGTCAAAAAAAAGTTACGACATTTGTTCCATTAGACCAAGACCAAGACCAAGACGAAGTAGGTTGAATTGTTCCCGCTTCAACGGTTTGGTGAGGACGTCGGCTATATTGTCTTCGGATGCTACCTTCTCAATAGAGATGTTCCCCTTTTAAACATTGTCTCTTAGGAAGTGATGACGAATCTCTATATGCTTTGTGCGAGAGTGCAATACCGGATTCTTGCTTACGTCGATGGCACCTTTGTTGTCACATAGAATGGCTATGTCGCTTAAATGAATGTTGTAGTCGACTAACGCTTGTTTCATCCATAGTGCTTGTTGGCATGCTTTGCCGGCGGAGACGTACTCGACTTCGGTTGTTGATATTGCTAGTGCCGTTTGTTTCTTAGAAAACCAAGATGTTAAGCAACATCCCATGAAAGTACATACCCCACTTGTACTTTTTCTATCAACGTAATCACCTGCATGGTCAGAAACTGCATATACAATTGTTTCTACTCCTGTGCCCTTAGGATACCATAATCCTAATTGTGTTGTACCATTAATATATCTAAATATCCTTTTTACGGCTTCTAGGTGTGATGTTTTATGGTCTTCTTGAAACCTAGCACATAAGCAAACACTAAACATGATATCCGGCCTACTTGCCGTGAGGTAGAGAAGACTACCTATCATGCCACGATATTTAGTATTATCTACGGATTCGCCATCTTCATCTTTTGTGAGTTTGGTGTCGGATGACATTGGAGTCCTAATTGGTTTCGACTCTTCTAGACCGAATTTCTTTAACATCTCCTTAATGTATTTAGATTGATTGAAGAAGATACCATCTTCTACTTGTTTTATTTGTAGACCAAGAAAGAAACTAAGTTCTCCCATCATACTCATCTCGAACTCGTCATGCATGATCTTAGAGAAATCATCACACATGTCTTGACAAGTGGATCCGAATATAATATCATCTACATATATTTGTACTATGATTATATGTGACTCTCTTTTCTTAGTAAAAAGTGTGTTGTCAACTAACCCCATGGTATAGTTGTGTTTAACTAAAAATGACTTGAGTCTATCATACCAAGCTTTTGGAGCTTGTTTAAGACCGTAAAGGGCTTTCTTTAATTTATACACATGTTTGGGTTTTTCAAAATCAATGAAGTCAGGAGGTTGAGCTACATATACTTCTTCATTAATGAAACCATTTAGAAAAGCGCTTTTGACATCCATTTGATAAAGCTTTAGATCATTAGCACAAGCATACGCAAGAAGTATTCTTATAGACTCTAATCTAGCCACGGGGGCGTAGGTCTCATCAAAGTCTATTCCCTCTTGTTGGTTATACCCTTGAGCAACGAGTCTAGCCTTGTTCCTAGACACTACTCCATTTGCATCTAATTTGTTTTTATAAACCCATTTGGTTCCTATTATGGTTTGATTACTAGGTGGAGGGACAAGTGTCCAAACATCATTTGAAACAAATTGATTTAGTTCTTCTTGCATAGCCATTACCCAACTCTCATCTTTTATGGCTTCTTGTGTATTCTTAGGTTCTAAGGTTGAAATGAAACAAAACAAGCTACTTTGGTTTTGAACTTGAGACCTTAATGTTCGTTCGTTTAGTTTTCCTATGACTTTATCTACGGGGTGATCTTTGGACTCTTTAATGTTTATTATTTCATCACTTAGAGGTTCTTCCTCTTCACTTATCTTTTTCTTTATTACTATAGCTTCACTTTCTATAATCTCGTCATCGACAAGAGGTGGAGAGGGTTTGGGTGGACTTTCATCAAATTTTATATTTAATGATTCTTCTACCTTCATTGTTTCTTTGTTTAATATGACGTAAGCTTTGCTATTTGGCAAGTAACCTAAAAAGATACTTTCGGTTGATTTAGGATCAAATTTTGTAAGGTAATCTTTAGTGTTAAGAATAAAACATTTACTACCAAAGACTCTAAAGTGATTTAACGTAGGCTTTTTGCCTCGAAGTAACTCATATGGAGTTTTTTCCAAGATTGGTCATATTAAGACTCGATTGAGTATGTACGTTGAAGTATCAACGGCATTACACCAAAACTTTTGAGGTATGGATTGTTCATTAAGCATGGTTCGACTCATTTCTTGTAGGGTTCTATTCTTTCTTTCTACTACCCCATTCGATTGTGGAGTGCGTGGAGCCGAGAAGCTGTGAGTAATACCATTAGCGTCACAAAAAGCTCCGAATTGCACTTCATTATCGAATTCCCTACCATGATCCGTCCTAATAGACACTATGGGACTTCCTAGTTGTCTTTGGATCTTTTTGCTTAATATTTCAAAATAATTAAAGGTTTCCGTTTTGTTCTTTAAAAATTTTGTCCATGTATACCTAGAATAGTCATCCACTATGACCAAAGTATAGTAGTTGCCTCCATAACTTTGGATAGCGGATGGACCGAATAAATCCATATGTAGTAATTCTAGACACCTAGTTGTAGACACCATGTTTTTAGCTTGATGACTAGAATGAGCTTGTTTTCCTACATTACAAGCATCACAAAAGTGATGTTCATATTTCAACTTAGGTAGATCTCTTACTAGATCTTTGGATGATAGCGATTGAAGAAGTCGCATGTTGGCGTGACCCAATCTTCGATGCCATAAGGTCAAAGTATCATCCATAGAGGTAAGACATAGTTTGTCTTTAGGTTCATTACCGATTTTAATGACATAGACTCCATGTTTCCTAATTCCTTTTCCTATGGTTATGCCATTTTTTAGTATCTTACTACCGGTTTCGGTAAAAAGTACATTGCACTTTTTATCACATATTTGTCCTATACTTAAGAGGTTAAAGTTTAGGTTTTCTACGTGACACACATCGTTAATGGTTAGAGATTTGTTAGAAATCGTACCTTTACCGATGATTCTACTTTTGCTATTTCCAAACACCACATTACCTCCATTGAAGGATTCATATGTGGAGAATTGATCCCTATTGCCGGTCATGTGCCTTGTGCATAAGGCTGGCAATTTTGACACGAAACCTGTTAACACGACACGACACGACCTGGTCTTAACAGGTTCGTGTTTGACCTTTAACAGGTTTCGTGTCTTAACAGGTCTGACCTGTTAACATAACAGGTCTGACCTGTTAAGACCTGTTAAAATTAAAATATATATAAGTCTTTACCATTTCTACCATTTCTCCAACTCCCATTTTACCATTTCTTTCTCTCTCTACAAAACACACACACAACAAACTCTCCTCACTCTCTCTCTAAATTTCCGGCAACCGTCATCGTTTCCGGCCAAATTCCGACGACCTCAAATACTTACACCACCTATCTCAAATGATAGATCGGTGTCTTGTGATCACGTTTATGCATGATAATCACGTTCAAACATCCACACGCGCTCCAAATCTAATTTTTAGATTTCGGATATTAGAGTTTTTGAATAAAAACGTGTTTGATGATTCAAGGTGAGATGGTTACGGGTTTTACCCGTAGGAATGTCAGTGGCGAATAAGGTCGAGCTTGATGGTCTTGCGTTGACTTGTTTGTAAATATAACTGAAATACATGCGAATTAGTCTTGTATTGGTCAAGTTGTTCTTGTGTCATTGGGAGATATTATTTGTTGTAATGGTCAAGTTGTTCTTGTATCATTCATTGGTCAAGTTTTACAGTAGGAAGCAAATGATTGAATATTCTTTTAGTAATTTGCAATCGCTGTACTAAATATGGAGATATTATTTGTGCTCATCTATGCTTGTTACGCCAGAAGTCATGTACTACAGTCCCAAGTAACCATGTAAAAAGAATACATAATAAGCCCAAAATCACGAGATAGTAGCAAAACATAGGAATGAGAACACTGGAAGTGTTAACAGGTTCTTAACAGATCTTTAACAGGTTAACCTGTTTATTTTCGTGTCGTGTTCATGTTTGAGAAAAATGACACGATAAGCTAACAGGTCGTGTTCGTGTTTGACCTTAACAGGTTCGTGTCTTAACAGGTTCGTGTGACCTGTTATGCCAGCTCTACTTGTGCATCCGCTATCCTTGACCCATTCATCGGGGTCTAGGTCAACCTTTAAGCACACCTAAAACAATAATAAACTCAAAAGTTTGGTCCCCATTTGTTCATGGGTCCATTAGTGTTAAACATTCCATTCATGTTAGACATGTATGGATAAGATGAGTATGCATTCCATGGAGCAAAGTTTTGAAAATGAAAACCGTTTTGCATGTTTGGATTCCATCCCATTTGATGGTTACTTTTCGGGTAAACGTTATTAGGTCTCCTAAATGAATTAGGTTTTAAAAAAGACGGAGCTTTGTTTCTTGCAACAGTAGGATTATATTTTGGAGGTGGTTGTCCAGTGGTGACATGAGTTGGTTTCTTCCTATTAACTATAACAAACTCAGCTATAGATGAAGAGGCTACGCTATTGCTACTGTTTGCTACAGCAGATCCACGGATCCCTTTCTGTACACTAGCCGATTCCCTTTTTAGGGGATCCGTGGGATCCGCCACAACAGTGGCTGGTTTTTCTAGTTCCCTAACAAATTTAGTTTCATTACTTTCACTAGTTGATGGATCAAGTTGTTGACTACCTAGACCCTTTTGATTGTTACCAGTTTTAACACCATCGAGTATTGTATCTAAAGTGTTCGTACTCATTCTAGCAATTTTAGAATCTAAGTGATCCACTAGTGTTTGAAGTTGAACGCAAAGTTCACATTCACCACTTGCTATTTTACCCTTTTCTAAACGTTTTAGTTTTGCTTTTAATTCTATGACTTCTTTGTCTAAACGTTGATTTTGACTCTTTAAAAGCTTGTTTTTGTTAATTAGTTTTAAGCTAATATTGCATAGTTTGTCATATTCATTATGCAATGAGTCGTCATCAAGTGATGAACTACTATAGTATTCGTGACATACCTCGTCATTTGCCATGAGACAAATTTCTTCATCCTCCTCGTCGCTCATTCCCCATGTGCCGCTCACGAACGCCTTTTGATCATCCCGTTTGGGACACTTACTAATAAAGTGGTTTGGGTCCCCACATTTAAAGCAAGTACGATCATCCTTTGGCTTCTCGTCCTCTTTGCTTTTCCGAAAGCCTTTCTTATCGTCATACGGTTGTTTGACGTATCTTCCCTTTCTTCTAAAGAACTTTTTAAAGTCCCTTACTGCCATAGCGTACTCTTCGTCGTCACTACTCGAAGAGGAGTTCTCCTCATCGCTCGAAGCCTTTTTGGCTTTAAGGGCAATAGATTTGTGTTTCTCTTTCACCTTTGAGGCTTCGGAATCTTTAGCAAGGACAAGCTCGTAGACTTTTAGGTTGCCTATGAGTTCATCAAGGGTGAGGATTGTCAAATCTTTTGACTCTTCGATCGCCGTCACCTTGGATCTCCACTTCGATGGAAGTGCCCTTAGATATCTCCTAACATGGTTACGGCAAGAAAAGGATTTATCAAGTGCTTGTAAAGATGTAATAATAGTATTGAAGTTAGCAAATGAATGATCTATAGTTTCCTCATCCGATATTGAAAATTGTTCATATTGTTGAACAAATAAATCAATTTTATTATTTTTTAACTTGTTAGTTGTCTTGATGAGTTACAACTAAAGAATTCCAAATTTCTTTAGAGGTTTTAAGCATAGAAATTCTTTCGAATTCCTTTTTCGGTAAAGCATTATATAAAACCATTTTTGTTTCACTATTTTTAGAAAGCTTTTTCTTCATTTCATCGTTTAGTTTATCATGAGGTATGTGAACTAAATTTCCTTTATCATCATTTGAGAGCCTCAAAATCACCTTCAACAATAATGTACCAAAGATCAATATCTTTAGACTTCACATATGTTTCGAATCTATTTTTCCAATATATAAAACCATTAGTTTCAAGTAGTGGTGGTCGTTGCATAGATTGCCCTTCCTTATAATTTTCAGAACCCATAGTGGTCGAAAAGTTTTTAAAATACAATTTTATTTTAAAAATTTTATAAACGTAGCTCTTGATGCCAATTGTGGAAAACTAGAAGGGAGGGGGGTTGAATAGTTTTGCCGATTTTAAGTTAGTTTAAAAAACTTTTAGATTCGTTAATATGTGAGATCTTATGGATGTAGAGAAAGTATATATCTAATGATAAAGCAAGTAAATAAAGTAAAGCGAAGGGAAAGAAAAGACACAGCCGATGTATAGTGGTTCGGCTACAAGGACACCTTCCTTGCCCTACTCCACTCCCCGAGTCACCTACTCGAGAGTTCAAGCACTATGTCAACAAACTCCTTCACTTGGCGGAGAAGCCTTCACAACGTTGCTTACACTTTTTCCGGTACAAAGCTAAATACCGAGTCCGTAGCACGGTGGACCAAACCAACACGACTATTACACAACAAGTATGTGAAATATCAAATACAAGATCTTCGCTACAGAAATCTTGCGGAGTGACAAATCAATCAAGGACCCCTTGCTTGGATGACTTGTAGAATGCTCGTGATCTCGCCTTAGAGAAGGACCTATATGAGGATCACAAATAGAAAGAAAGAAGAACAACTCTCTAGATCAAGTGATCTATATGTTAGAAGAGGATGAGAGTGTATGAGAGATTTAGTAAGAAGAGGGGTAAGTTAGAATGAAGAAATGGCTCTCTATTTATAGGCAAAATTCTTCACTGTTCCCCGGATCCTACGGATCCCTTCCACTTGGGATCCTTCTAGTGTAATCCTAGGGATCCGTGGAACGCTCCTCTTTGCCCATGGGTTTTTTGGTTATGGGTCATGGGTTATGGGTTGGTCCATGGGTTTTCTTTAGATTCAATGTATCTAAATATACATTGCATCTAGCCAACTTGGGTATGGGTTATGATCCATGGGTTATGGTCCATGGGTTAAGGTTTTTACCCATCCTAATAAACTATTACAACAAATGCTTAATTATTACATTTTTGTATTTAAATGGCTATATGTAAATGCTTTATAAAAATAACATGTATCCTTATAATTATACTTAAGATAACATTATATTTGTTATCAACAAAACACAAAGAGATCGCAAAATATTAATAAACGTTTTTACGGTTTATTTGTATTAACACCTTATATCCCCTAATGTAGCTAACCATTGGATTCCAAGTACCATGTCATACCCTACCAAAGGTAGTAACATAACATTTGTAGTGAAAGGAGTAGTACCAAAATGCCATTTAAACCCTTTACACTTTGCATCGGTAACCACTTTGTTGCCATCTGAAACTGTAACTGGCAATGGACATGTACTTCTAGTGGGACAACCTATCTGTTTGGCCATATTTTTGTCCAAAAAATTATGTGTAGACCCACAATCAATCAAAATGTCAATTGTATGCTCACCAACTGTCCCAAGGACTCTTGTAGTCTAAAAATTGGTAGTACCAGTAAGAGCATTCAATGAGATCGAAGGTTGTGGTTGCAAGTCTATCAAATCAGCTTCCCCCACAGTCTCATCTATCTCCAAAAAAGAAAAACCATCATGCTCTAAATCAGGAACAAGTATTAGGGAGTACAATTGACCACTACATTTATGTCCTGGAGCATATTTCTGGTCACAATAAAAACATAAATTGTTGCCTGTCTTTTCTGCATACTCCTTCTGTGTCAACCTCCTATTGTTACCAGCAAATGGGGTGTTTGGTTTTGGTAGTCATAGTGGTACTAGTAGTGTTTGGATTTGTCAACAAGGCTTGTTAAAAGTACTAGTAGAAGCCTGATTATATCTTGAAGTACTAGGAACAAAAGTACTCCTAATTTTCTTCTTGACTGCATTCAAAGTAGCTTCTTACAAGTTTTTCAAACAGTATGCATCTGCTAATGTCCTAGGATTGAACATTCTGACCCCATTTCAATTTTAGTAGGAAGACCACCCATAAAAAAACTAACAGCATGTTCTTCACTTACATCAACCCTACTCAAAAGACTATCAAACGCATCTTCATAGTCCTTAACAGTGGTCTCATATTTCAAAATTTTCAACTCAAATATAGGGTCATCATACACATTTCCAAATCTAGCCATAATGGCTTTTTAATACACCTCCCAACTAACATTAGTGCAATGAATTCTCACCTACTGACTATGCCATAATAGATCTTTTTCATAAAGATGAATTGAGACAAGTGTTACCTTATCCACATCTGGAGTTTATTCCAAAAAGAAAAATTGTTCACACCTGAACACCCAACCCTTCACATCATCTCCTGAAAACCTTGGGAATTCAAGCTTTGCCATTCTGCTATGATTCAATTGAGGACCCCTATTTCCCATTTGTTGATTTTGAAGGCTTAAAGCAGTAATGTTGTTAGCCATATCTTGCATTGTTCTTTGCATAGGATCCAAAGAACCTTCCACCATCCTCGCAACTGTATCAGCAAGGAATCTTCTTGTTTCCTTATCAATAACCATTGGTGATCCATTAGAGGACTCAAGTTGTGCAGCTCTTGTTGCAAGCGCCATTGTTAAGACCTTAGTGTGCTATTTTCTTGAGTTTGTTGAATCTTGTTATTAGTTATCACCTCTTCTTCTACCAATGGACAATAACTAACAACCTAGCCGTTCTTGGCCAATTTCAAGTCAAACAAAATTGATCATTAATCTAAGAACTGAGGATTTAAGCACTAATGCACTGTTTTGTTATCGCGATAAATACTTGACAAATGGTTTTATTTCTGACGGATAGCACACCACAAATCAAAGTACTAGTCTAGTACAATTGATTTCGAATTAGAGTACCAATGTAGTACTCTTAATTTTCTTTTATTTCGGACGGATGTCAAAACAGCATTCTTAAATGGTGATTTGGAAGAAGAAGTGTATATGAAACAACCAGAAGGATTTGTTATGCCAGGTAATGAGCATAAAGTGTGCAAGCTGGTTAAGTCATTTTATGGGCTCAAACAAGCACCTAAGCAGTGGCATCAAAAGTTTGATGAGGTTTTGTTGTCTAGTGGTTTTCTGCTAAACCAATCTGACAAGTTTGTATATATCAAATTTGATGACTCTGGTAAAGGTGTTATAATTTGTCTATATGTTGATAACATGTTGATTTTTGGCACTGATCAAAATCAAGTTGATAAAACTAAGAAGTTTTTGTCATCAATGTTTTCTATGAAAGATATGGGAGAAGCATACATTATTCTTGGTATTAAGATTAAACGTGAAAATAAGAGGATTGTACTTACACAATCTCATTATATTCAGAAAATTCTCAAGAAATTCAATCGTGAAGATTGTTCTCCGGTGAGTACTCCCATGGATCTGGTAGAAAATCTTAAACCAAATGCAGGTAGACCTGTGGAACAGCTCGAATACTCAAGAGCTATTGGTTGCTTGATGTATGCTATGACAAGCACTAGACCTGATATTGCATATGCAGTTGGTAGACTAAGTAGGTTTACTAGTAATCCTAGTAGACAGCATTGGCATGTAATAACAAGGGTATTCAAGTACTTAAAGGGTACTATGAATCATGGTTTATCATATGTTGGATATCCTTCTATATTGGAAGCTTATTCAGGTGCTAGTTGGATAAATCATGTTGAAGATTCATCTTCTACTAGTGGATGGGTGTTCTTGCTTGGGGGAGGTGTCATTTCATTGGCTTCCAAGAAGCAAACATGCATCACTGGTTCTATCATGGAATCTGAGTTTGTAGCTTTGGCTGCTGCTGGTAAAGAAGCCGATTGGCTAAGAAACTTGATACATGAGATTCAAATATGGCCGAAACCGATAGCACTGACTTCTATCCATTGTGATAGTGTTGCCACATTGGCTAAAGCATATAGTCAAATCTATAATGGCAAGTCTAGACACTTAGGTGTTAGACACGGTATGAATATGGAGTTAATAATGAATGGTGTAATTTCTATTGATTTTGTTCGGTCACAACATAGGTTAGCAGACCACTTGACAAAGGGTTTGGCTAGGGACTTAGTAATTAAGTCTATGATAGGGATGGGACTAAAGTCCATATAAATCTACTACTTATGAGATACCCAATTCCCTTCTAGTACAACATTAGAAGCTGAATTCAATGTGAAAAGCTCATAGTTAGAGAATGGAACACGTGTATTTATCTTCCCGAGGTATGTGTTCAGACCTGCAAGTGATTGTTAGGTTGAAGTTTACCTTCTTAATGACTCTTTTGAAAAATTGCAAATGCATGTGCAAGATTAAAAGAATCACCTATGTGAACATGAAGTTTTGCCGCTTCAAGAAACTTGGACTTGGCTTTCTGTATGTTCATCAATGGATTGGGACACATGGCTTGTAATAGTTTCAAGTAACGAATATTAGAGTGTTGTAGAAACTTATGTGTGCAGTATCTTTAGGTATTCAAATGGATTGACGGGTTCAATCGTTACGACACTCTGATTTTTAAATATTTGGAATGTGTATTATACTAAGATGAAAATTCAATCGCAAGACATTTTCATTTATGCATTTGTTTGTTTCGTTTTGTTTGTTATAACATAATTACATATATATTTATATGTGTTTTAGTAAATCAAGGATTATACTAAAATGGGTGGGGGGGGGGGGGGGGTATGTTGGTTATTTTAGTGTCATCGACGGCTAGTTAGGTAATGACGATTTTAGAGGTTAATGAGATTTCATATTCGGCTCGGATACGAGTTAGGGAAGTGTGGAGTGCACACTCGTTGAGCTAATATGTTTTCGATCATGACAAAAATGCAGGGGTCAAGGGGCAGAGCCCCTTGCTGGAAAAACAGTTATGAAAGTCGGTTGCAACCAACTTTAACTGCATGAAACTGTCATCTTCAACTGTTTATTAACAAATCCATAAGCCTCATTTGAACATACGAAAAACACATACAATTCCTCTCTTGTTCTTGCTTTATGATCTTGTGCCTAGACACAAAGTGTTTCTCTTTTATAATTATCCCGATAGAGATTTCGTGCAACCCATGCATATATAGAGTCGAAATACTTTATACGAAAAGTGAACTCAACACGATTCTAGTAAAATATCCGAGATAATCACAAAACCTACACGAATTTCTAACATTAAACACCTACTTTTCATCAAGAGTATTTATCTTCTTTTAACTATGTACACGCTAATTTCTCCTTAGAATATGCTCTAGTTTCTCCTTATTACAACTACATTGATCAGTCAACTTTACGTCTACGAAAACATTAACGAATCCCTTGTAACATGTATTTGTAACACCAACCGGCCATATTTTATCTACCCAGTCTGATTTTAATCTTCGATGGTGAAAGAAACTGGGATCGAAAAAGAGATGTAGACACTCATACCATACATCTCAAGTAACATGCATCCTGTAACTTGTCATTATGTGTCAAGAAACCTTGTAGTTATGGTTCAAAGCTTCAAATCAAATTGAGTATTTCATAACTTCTATAACAATGAACAACCACATGTTACATATTTGAATTTGAGTAAGTTGAAACCAAGTAAGATAATCATAATCATAAATAAGAAGAAGCTAGCTAGAAAGGAAAGTGAGATGTGGACGTTTAATGGTGGGTGAAATGTCTCTATTTTGCCTGCACACTTGCTTGATTCTTTCTTTCTTTCTTTCGAGTAGTGCGTATACCCAAATCTGGACGACTCACTCATGTCAATTCTTCCATCATCACTCCCAGTCTTCCACTATCTCATTTAGTAGCTTTCTCCTTTTTTATTACAGAGTTTCTGAGTTAATAAATATGAGTTTAGGTTAGGGGAGGTGGTGTACACACCACTTAAAGTGATACATCATTAATCATGCATAGCGGTGTTTTATTGTGTGCATCACAGGTATGATTTAATGGTAAAATAATCAAAAAGTGTGGTGAGCATATCAACACCCTTAGTTTAGTGGTAACTTAGTGTAATAACACAGCTAACATCATCACCAAAACATACTTCCACAACTCGATCATCTGCACAACCGAGTTCTCCCAAAACAACACCTAATACGCGTCATATGGGTTGAGGCTAATAAGGCAAGATGCGTCTTCGGGGTGCTACATAGGTATAGCACGCGTCTTCAACCTTGTTATTACTACGTTTAAATAGATTCCAAACAAATAGTAGTGCTATATGATTAGTTGAATATGACTAGTGACATGCATGTGCTACATGGTACTTTTCTAAGAGATGCTTGACAAAACGTTTCATAGAATATCAACCGATAAGAAACCTGATAAAATCAGATGTTATTAAACAGACTACAAAGAGAATACTTTGGATATTGTTTTGCTATTTGAAGTGTGATAATGTGATAATCTACCCTTTGATGAATTAGTTGAGCAAAATCTACGTTGTTGTCGCCTAAGATAATTTGAGACGTACCCAAATATTCAAATTAAGTTTCCATTTATCGAATTGCTATGAACTATTAATAACTTGCAACTCAAAAAATACAACAATCAGATTATGTTTTCGAAAACACGCTAACAACCACCAAGTGGTTTAGTATTAAGACTTCAATCTATTAGAAGTTAGGTTATTGTGATTTTTTAGGATTATCTACTCTCATGGTCATCCAAACGGCAACACTCTCGTGAGATCTAATGTTGATTAGCAGAGTACCGGGGTGTTGCTAATAAAGTGGCTGAAACTGCATTGCTTCGTAATCTTCTTCGTGAACTTCATACGCCACTCTTGTTTATTGTGACAACGTTAGCGCTATTTATTAGAAGTTGGATTGATTGGTCCAAGCCCACCTAGGTTGTACGTATCTAGAATAATCCTAAAAGATTATATGTTGTAATTGTTAGTTAATGAATTAGCAAGCAATATCATAAAACCCTAAATCCTAATGGACTCTAAATTCGCAGACGGGCTCTGACCAACTAATCTAACTTCTAATACAAGCTTCTTACAAGAGTTATACGGGTTTAATTATACGAGTTCAAACTTTACTAGATACGCACTTATGAGTGATCAGGTAAATGATCGAAAATGATCACGAATATAAAATGAGTATACCTTAGTTAGACCACATTTTTCCTTGAAAATGAAAAAACTTGTACGTTTTAACCGTTAACGTTCTCATAAGACTGGTCAACATTTTTGGTCGGATCACAACCACCATATGATTCAGGTAGTAATAAGCACCATAATTAGTAAGAGATATAGGCGTGATAAAAGAAGATTTGATGGAAAATAATTAATTAAGGAAGTATAGTAGTAGCAATTAAAATCTCACCAGCCTTCCAAAGAGTTGAATAAATGATCAAATGAAAAAGACGTAGTACAATTATTTTTACTTTACCAAAAAGTACAACAGAATCACTATTATGTTTGTACTCATCAGTTTTCTGATTCAACTGCCGTTTTCTCTTCTCCATCACTTTTCTGTCAACTTTCCAGATTTTTTTACTATTTAGTCCATTTCTAGGGTCTTGTATTTTTGGCTTGTTCAATATCCAAAGTTACACATTTTCATTTCCCCCCAAAACTTATACATTTATGTAACTATGTATTTTCTTTTCTAAACGTTTATACCAAGTACCACGTACACCTTCTTTAACCAATTCAGCTTTTTCAAGTAGTTGTTAACTACTAGACACATAGCTTACACAATGGAAGGAAACTTATAATGAAAACGATGATGATTGTTTTGATTCTGGTTTGACTGATGCTCAAATGCAGTTTGCTGATGTCTTTGATATTAGTTTTCGTGGTCAATTTAGATAGCCTCTGTAGTAGGCCTCATAAGTGTGTCATGTCATTCATATGATAGTTTAGGTTTGAAGAACAATTGGTGCAGTTATTATTGCCTAGTTTTGCGCTAAGAGGTAAGATTCACTCACGTTTGTTATACTTAGTTGTTTTTTGAAGTAATAAATTTACTAGGGAAACCCTTTACCAAAAAAAGAAATACCAGACACATAGCCACGATAGGAATTCCATAACTAAATTCATCTTCATCAAATCGTTAATTATGTCAGTCAATTGGTCCGTGCAAGCTCGATTATAAGATAATTAAGGGTCCGTTAGAGACTTGTAGTTTTTAGGTTTTCATTGTATTCATATTATAAATAAATTAATAGTGGATCAGACCTGATCGATCACCTTGAGTTGTTGGTTCAACCCAACATCATCAAATGTTAACTCTAATAAGAAGTATCCTTATCGTCTCACTATTTAGTTTTCGGCTAAAACTTTAACCAATAACTATTATGATCTCAAATCTTATCAGTATGTATGTTTAGACTTTTTTTTTTTGGGGTAAAGGGTTTCCCCGGTAAATATATTACTCCAAAAAAACATTTAAGAACAAAGGATATGAGTGAAGTCTTATATCTCAGCCCGTTACATAGGCGGTAAAGCTAACATAACAAGACACTTCCTATTACGTATGTTTAGACTTAACTGATGATGTCAGGGTTATTAGCTTTGTATTCAAATTCTGAAGAAAAGCAAACCGATGTCGCGGCTGTAACAAGTAGTCTTCAATTTTTCAACAAAGTCTAACTAAACTAGAAGAGAATTCCTTTGAACAAATGGTTACAAAATGGGTCATGGAGTAGTATTTAAGTTATTTTATAGAAGTGTTTTTCTAACTTGTGCCCTTAAGGGTATAAGTTAAGCACCATCATAAGTATCGTAAAAGTACATAAGGACTCACATAAAAGTATATTTGTTTGTATTTTAATGTGGATCCCCGTGTACTTTTTCGTGGACACCTGTGTATGTACTTATAGTGTGCTTAACTTGTGCCCCAAAGCATACAAGTTAGAAAAACCCACGATGAACAAATGTACGGGAAAAAAACCTGTATCTGTGGAGTGGTATTCAAATTATTTATACAGTAAAATTTCTTGATATATACAGTAGTACAGTATAAAATTGTCAACAGAGTTTATGACACTAGACATGATTAAACATTAATCGTCACGACCAAACAAAGCCCTGCTCAAATATGATTCTTCTGACTCGATATTCAAAGCAAGACAAAAAACACAAATCTTATAAAATCTCCAAAGACAGCTAGAGCCAAAATTTGTGCGTGTGTTTATGCATGTTTTGATAAGTCACTTTCTCTCTGTGGTTCCATTTTTTATAGCATCTCTTCTCTGCTATTTCCGTGCGTTTTTAAACTAACGTAAGCGCTGTTCACGGGTCGATACCAAGCCCAAGTTGGTTGGTTTTAATAAGATTAAAGTAATGTGTTTTTTATGGAAGAAAACGATAAACATTACTTTAAGAAACTTTGCCGGATTTCTGCAGTGACTTGTCGGTGTGGTTTTTAAAAGGTGACAAGAAACAATTTGTTAAATAATGTTTTGGTCCCTAGAATACAAATATTATATTCCGTCAGCTTTGGCATTTACTATAATACGCCATGGTTTATACTGTAGCATCTTTTTAACGATTATTTAAGGAGTAACTAGATTAATTTTTGAGCTAGTTTAGTTGGCATTAACTGTGAAAAAAGTAACTCCGTTAAGTTTGTTGTCTAATCAGCATGCAGGAGGTAAATAGCTCATACTTCGGATTTACTTTGGTTTGTCTTGTAACTACCAACATTAACAACAACAAACACTGATATTTAATCCAGCTGAAACGGAGTCATAAAGGTTGCGGTGTTGATATCTACTTGAGGAAACGATTTCGACGATGTACTAGCTAGGTGTGGAACACCACCGATAACACTTATTGGTGTGTTATCTAAGCGTCATATCATCACACCCGTAAACGCTCAACCTAAGTGAATAACCAATAACACTTATTGGTGCATGTAATTGTCACAAAACACTCCACCAAAAATACCCCACACATTTAACCAAAAAAAAAATAATAATAAAAATAAAAATACCAACGGCACTAGCCATTGCAACAACGCCAGCTATTGCAATAACGCAAAGACGAACGGCGCACTAATGGCGTCGCCACCGGTGCACTTATGGCAACACCATTGGCTATGTTGGGTGGCGAATGGCGAGAAAAAGTACCCCATACCGTGCTCTCTTAATAATTATATTAAACCGATCTTAACCAAATTTCGACCTCCGCTGGTATCGATTATTATTATTATTTTTTATCCATACTAGTTATAAGGACTTTACGGTTTCCTGTCTTCTAGAAATGAGTCTAGCAATGGGTAACAGTGAATTACTCACACTAAAGGGCTTGTGTCTTAATGATACTCATGTTGTGTAAGAAACTCTTTAACCAAATGATTGTATGTTCAATTTCTGTTTAAAACACGTGAGATACATTTGTGGTGTAAACATTTGAAGATAATAAAAATTAACGTTCTAAAATAATAATAATAATAATAATAATAATAACTACAATTGCATGTTTTGTCTGTATGGTTCGGAAAGTGTAAGCAACATTTTTGTGGGAAATCTTAGATCCGATTTCGTCATTTCCTTAATTGAAATTACTAAAATACCTTTGGATCCACATTCAAAGTATGAGGGTGTTATAGTAATTTAGTTTAGAAAAGCACGAAATCAGGCCCAAAGTTTTTCCACAAAGATGCCACTTACACTTTCCCGATCATACGGACATAACATGCAATTTGACCAAACCACAAGAATGATTTTTGCCATTTACTCTAGTCTAACCTCCAAACTCTTGTTATTTTTTTGGTTTAATACTCAAACTTATAATGCAACAGTTTTATTGATATGGGTGGGGATCTAGTGAGAAGAAAACTTAAATGAGAAGAATAAGAAATAACTATAACCATACATTTGAGATGCATTGACTTGAATTAGATGCATCGCAATTAGTTTCGAAAGTGATTTTGAAGTGAAAATGACGCAAAATAATACTAGTAATAATTTTGACCCGTAGTTGACGAAAAATACGTAGGATTCTAGCTTAATAAAATGCATCTAATATATATGCATCTAATTTTTTGCTCGAAAATATATTACGATGCATCTAAAAGATTATAGATGCATGTAATTCAAGTTGATACGTCTCTAATGTGTGATTATAGTTATTTCTCATTATTTTTATTTTAAAATTTCTTCTCATTTAATCTTATGCTTACTGCATATAATATCTTATACAAGATAAGAAATTGAGTTCCAACATAAGAATTCTCCCCAATGAACGGAGCCCACCCCCCAAAAAACCCTAATTTCAAAAATCTTCAAGATGTAACAGCAACGGTGTTTATCACAAATTTCCCAACATCAATGGGATCTAAAGATCTATGGCAGCTTTGCAATCAACATGGAACGGTGGCGAATGTTTACATCGCACGAAAACTCTCTAAAATTGGGCGTAGATTCGCTTTTGTTAGGTTTTTGAAGATCACAAACACCGGATCGTTGATTGATGATCTCAATAAGATCTGGATCGGGATGTATCACTTGTTTGCTGCCATGGCCAGATTTGAAAGAAAACCTAACGACACACACAAATCAATTCCAAAACCTACCACCACCCACTCACATAACCAATCAAAACCTGCCTCTCATTCATCTCATGCAAACCCTAATCGCTCTTATGCGACGGCGCTAAATGGCAAGAGTTCCCAAAATTATGTACCAAAAGAAACTGCAATCATTAAATCTGTGACTCTTGATGTATCTGATCTGATTGATACTACTGATATGAGGAATGTGATCCTTGTTAAGGTCAGAGATGTGCACCTCATTCTTAATATTAACAATGTTTTGAGAAAAGAAGGTTTATATGACTTCCAATCCAAATACATTGGAGGTATGTGGTTGTGGATTGAATTTGGTAATACTGAGTCTTGTCAAAAATTGCAAACAAACAAAGAGACGTCATGGTATTTTACCCAAATTAAACATGTTACTCAATCTTTTAAAGTTGATGAACGTGTTGTCTGGATTGAAATTGGTGGTCTTCCCCTTAACGCTTGGACTTTTAAAGCATTCAAGAAGATCGCCTGCAACTGGGGTGAACCACTCTTCGTTGATGAAGATCCACACGACAATGTTGCAATGGGAAGAGTATGTATTAGAACAAAAATTCAAGGGCTAATCTCTGAAACTTGCAAAGTGGTGATTCATGGCCAATCTCACAATGTGAGGGTAAAGGAGTTCGCTGGCTGGGTGCCGGATATAGAAGCTATGGACTCTTTGTCAGGTAAGAATTCTGATATGGGAAATTCTGATAATCATGATGATGACAATAGTGATTATGGTGTTCAAAACGCAGAGGAAGGTGAGATACGTGAAACTATCGAGGTCCATGAGAAGAATGTTGAGAAAAATAATCACTTCTCATGGGCTAATGATGATGTAAACATTGTTAAGGATAATGATGATTCCTTTACAAAGAATCAATCTATGGAAAGCCAAAAGCCACTTCCTACAGAAACATCAGAGGCTCCAAAAGGGGACTCAGAAACTATATCGAAACCTCCTGGATTTGAAAATTATAAACATAATAGTCCCCGCCTCTCTGCTGGGAAAAACCATCAAAATTCTAATCAAACCTCCTCATCCTTTACTGGAGCGAAATCGTCACGTGCAAGTAAGCCTCATTCTAAAGCATTTAGTAACCAATGATCGATGATTGAAGCATTTATCGCGCAAATTGAAATGGGAAAAGTATTGGGCTACGACATGGCAGGTAGCAAAAATGATCTCAAAAAACTTATTGACAGTATTGGAGCTAAGGACGGTCAATCATGAATGTTATGTCCTTTAAATCTTGTGGAATAGGAGCGGGTAAATGCAAAGCCATCTCTAAGCTGTGCAACAAACACAACATTACATTCCTTGGCATTCAAAAGACTCATTCTCTTACGATATATCCTTTTAAAGTGAAATGTTTATGGGGGAATTTTCAATTCGATTATGTTGTGAGCCCTTCTTCTGGTAGATCGGGTGGTTTGGTGTCAGTTTGGGATCCAAATATTTTTACAAAACTAAATATCTTTCCATCTGAGAACCTTCTTATTGTTGAAGGTAACTGCATTTCTACCCACATGCATTGCTACATGGTTAATGTTTATGCCCCGCAAGATGATAGGAAAAAAGATATTCTTTGGCAACACATTATTGATTTTAAGGAAGGTAACCCGGGTCACTATCTCATTTTTGGTGATTTCAATGTGGTTCGATTTGCATCAAAAAGAATTGGTACTTTATTCAACTCAGCTTCGGCTAATGTTTTTAACCAATTCATTTGTGACGGCCATTTATGGGAAATCCCTCATGGAGGTCACCTGTTCACTCGCATCAATAGGCGTGGTGATAAGCTAAGCAAGGTAGATCGGTTCCTTATTACAAAAAATTATGCATCCCACATGCACAACTACATAGCTCATGTCCTTGATTGCCACATCTCTGACCATAGACTGATAATCTTGTCGGCCTCTTCTTTAGACTTCGGCCCAACTCCTTTTAAATTTTACAACTCTTGGCTCCTTGACAAGCAACTCCACACAATTATTACTGAAATTTGGGAGCAACATGTGGTGGAGATTGGGTCCAATTCGATAGTGGGATTTAAAACTAAGATGAAGGCCTTAAAAACTATCATCAAAGAGTGGTTTAGGAATAGAACCTCTCATCAGTCTCGTGAAAAGGAAGACCTGATTAATAAGTTAAAGATATTTGATGCTGCTACTCTTAGAGGGTCTGGTAACACAGAGATTGATTCTCAACGATCCACGTGGTTAGATAATCTTCGTAACATTGAATTGAAAGAGAACTTAGATATCTCCCAAAAAGCTAAAGTTAAATGGGGTATCGAGGCAGACGAAAACTCGAAATTCTTTCATGCAAATGTTAATCAGAAATGAAGAACTCTCGCTATTCATGGGATAAAGCACGAAGGACACTGGCTTTCGGACCCTCATACAATTAAAGATGTTTGCCATTCCTTTTTTGAATCAAAATTTAAAAAGGTGGATGTGGTAAAAATTGTTGGCCGAAGCCCGTTCTATAAATCTTTACATGAAGATAAGAACTCCTTCCTTGATTCCTCAGTTTCTGAAGCTGAGATTCGTGATGCTATCTGGGATTGCGGATCGGATAAATCCCCGGGACCGGATGGATTCACGTTTGCTTTTTACAAAAAGTTTTGGGATACAATCAAAGATGACGTTACAGACTTTGTTCAAGGCTTCTTCAACACGGGCGTTCTCCCACAAGGATGTAACACTTCTTTCATCACTCTAATTCCAAAGATCCCTAATCCCATGGTGGTTAGCGATTTTCGCCCTATTAGTCTTATTGGAGCTCAATATAAAATCATTGCTAAAGTTATGGCGAATCGTTTATCTCAGGTTATAGATTCGGTTATTAGTCACGAGCAATCAGCTTTTATTAAACATCGTCAAATCTTGGATGGTCCCCTGATGGTTAATGAAGTGATTAAATGGTGTAACCTAAAAAAGGCTAAACTTATGGTTTTCAAAATAGATTTTGAGAAAGCTTTTGATTTCGTCTCTTGGGACTACTTATTTCAGGTCATGTGCTTTATGGGCTTTAGCGAGAAGTGGATAACATGGATTAAAGGTTGCTTATGTTCAGCTACATCTCCGGTTTTGGTAAACGGGAGCCCTACTCGTGAATTCCATATCAACCGTGGGCTTCATCAAGGAGATCATTTATCTCCTTTTCTCTTCATCATAGCTATGGAAGGGCTCCACGTAGCTGTTGAAGATGCTATATCTGCTGGGCTTTATCGGGGTCTCAAAGTTAACGCCTTAACTCTCTCTCATTTTTTCTTTGCAGATGATGCTTTGTTTATAGGTGATTGGTCGCGAGCTAACATCAAATGTATGGCTTCCATCCTGGAATGTTTTTACCGGGTTTCTGGCCTAAAGATAAACTTTCATAAATCCAACCTTGTTGGTGTTGGAGTTCCTATCGAAGAAGTCAGCCATTTTGCTCAGATCACTGGATGCAACGCTATACAATCTTCCTTTTTATACTTGGGTCTTCCGGTGGATTGAAATATGGCCAACACTAAGAACTGGGATCCCATTATTGATAAGCTCTCTAAGCGTTTATCTAAATGGAAATCTTCTCTACTTTCTATTGGAGGCAGATCTACTCTTATATCTTCGGTTTTGGGAGCCATTGGTACGTATTACTTCTCCCTTTTTCCTATGCCAGCCACTGTTAACAACAAGCTTGAATCTCTCCGATCCAATTTTTTTTGGGGAAGTGATGTTAATGGCAAAAAGATTCCGTGGATTTCTTGGAGATTAGCTCTCGCGTCTAAAGTTAAAGGAGGGCTTGGTATTGGTAGCCTTTACTCTTTGAATCATGCTCTAATCCAAAAATGGCGATGGCGTTTTTTTAACAATCCACAATCCCTCTGGGTTCGTTTGATTAAAGCTATTTACGGTGAAAATGGAGATGCTTCTTCTTTTTATAATCATGTCCGTGATCAAGGAGTTTGGGGTAGAATTGTGAGGTCCATTAACTCCATGCATGAGAAAGGGCTTATTCCTCATTCTTTTCTCCAAAGACGTGTAAGTAATGGCACCTCTACTAAATTTTGGCATGAAACATGGATGGGGGATACTCCTCTCAAAAATCAGTTCCCGCGCCTTTTTCGCCTAGCTTTGAACAAAGATTGTATGATATGTGGTTGTTGGAACAATGGTTGGGATTTAGTTTGGTCTCGCCCGATTACGTATGGAACGAACGTTACTCACCTCAGTACCCTCTCTAACATGTTGGCTACCTGCTCGCTCAATGATTCTGATGATTCTTGGACCTGGTCTTTAGGTTGCCAACTTTTACTGTTAAAAGTACTCGTGTCCATATAGATAAATGCACCCTCCCTGATGGAGGTTTTGAAACTAGATGGTATCGTTATCTTCCTAAAAAGATTAACATTTTCATTTGGAGAGCTCTTCGTGATCGTCGTCCAACAAGGTGGAATCTTAGTCGCAAAGGGATCGACGTGGACTCTCTTACTTGCCCAATTTGTGACTCCGGTATTGAAACAACAAACCATACTTTATGGTTTTGTTCTCTCGCAACAACTCTTTGGCAAAAGATTTTTGTTTGGTTGGATATTGTTTCCCCTAGTCCTTCTAACATCCAGGGTGTTTATTCTTGGGTTGAAGGCATGCGAGTTCCGTCCTCTCAGAAATCTATCTTGGAGGTTATTTGCGGAGTTGTTTTATGGTCTCTGTGGAACTACCGCAACGAGATAATTTTTGGTACCACTCCGCCTAAGCGTAGCATTTTATTTGATAACATTGTAGATTGTTCTTATAGGTGGTTCTCTTCTAGAAACAAATTATCTTCCATATCATGGAACAATTGGATTCAAAACCCTTTAATGGTTTTCCATCTTGTAATCGTTTTTCTAGCTCATTGCTAGTTTCTAATAAAATTCCGTTGTTCAAAAAAAAATATCTTATACAAGATATATGAAAGATTATAACAACCGTTTTAAGTGTCGCATTAAGATTACAACAAATTATTGTCAAATGACTACTGATCATTGAAAAACACAAAGAAAATTATTCATTAAGTTGTTTTTTGTAGTAACTATGTTGGTCCGAACTAGCCAAAATAAGAAATTTTTTGAAAACTATTTTGTTGACTCACGACTAATAAATTCGATGATCCTTGAAGTTTAGGGACACTTGCTAAAATATTTTTTGTTTAAATTAACGTAAGCAAAACTAACGTGACACTAGGGCCTCAACTAATCTCTTTTTTTTTTTTTTTTTTTTTAATTGCTCGTAATATAAACATTTATCAGTTTTCTGATATAATATTATTATTGACATTTATTTTTTAGATATCATATCAAAGATAGTACTAAGCAGTACAAAAAAGATAGGCCCTCGTTTGAGAAAAAAAGCAGAAAATGATTTTGGTTTGTTTGGTGGTAGAGTACACTTATTGGCTGTACAATTAAATAAAAGAAAGTAATAATGTGCTGCTCCCTATCATTTCACACTTTAATGAATTAAAACGTCTCTTCAAAATAATGTTCTTTCTCTATTCACATTATTTCATTTTAGCTAGCTAGCACATTCTATATATAATTAAATGTGAATTAATACTTTACTTCATGTAATACAGGGCTAATACCATTGATTCGTCAAACCAACATTAATAGAGGCAGTGTGGCCTTAAATGTTGTGAGACTAGCAAGTTAGTTTATTGAAAATAATGTAGTCTATTTTTGGTCCAGCATTTAATTTTTTGTCAATAATTATTACTCTACTTTGTTGGTACATTTTTATATTTGATCTTAATGTAGTTACGGAATTGCATGTATGATATCAAAAGTTAGAGTGAGTTAAGTAGTGAATGCTCTACAAACTTTCAAGTTGTTGGTGCAAAAATTATATTGATAGCGTTGGTTATACAATGGTTGTTAAGATTCCAATCACGATCTAAAGATTTTACGATAGTACAAAGCAAAAATGATTCAGATCCTATGTAAAATCTTAACAAACTTAACATATTATAAAATCACGATCTTAACCATACATAGGATTTTAAAATCAAATCCGATCCGATTCGATCTTACTTTTCTATAACAACAAACTAAAAAAAAAAATACAAAGTTATAGGTTATATTGTATAGAATTTAAGAACAATATATTAATCTTATTAAACATTTCATATTCATAGTTTAGGACAACATTTTTATGAAACTTATACAATTTTGTATTTATTGTATATATTAGTTTATAGATTAAAAAAAATATTACAAAGCCTAGTAAATTAATGACATTATAGTAGTATTTTAAGATCTCGATCCGATTTTAAGATTTTGATCTTGCAAAAACAAAAACGATCCTGAATAGGATCTTGATCTTGAAAAATTTAAGGTATACATTGCGTGTATGAGCTTTATAGAGTTTAGAAAGCTCCAGTAGCCACTTATTGAATGTGTTATTTAGTTTTCTCGACTTGTGATATCGGATTAACTCACCTTGAAACGGTTTATGTGATATCATTGAGTAACTATTTTTGTAATAATTATTCCTATTTTTGTGTTAAAAAATATATATATATATATATATATATATATATATATATATATATATATATATATATATATATATATATATATATATATAGGGAAGGGATCCAGTAAGAAGAAAAACTAAAATAGGAAGAATAAGAAGAATTTCTAGCCACACATTTCAAATAGGAGGGAGAAATTTAAGGGGAGATGCATCTATTTTGTTAGGTGCATCTGAAATGAGTGGTTGTGGTTTCTTCTTATCATTCTTATTTTAATTTTTCTTCTTATTTGATCCTAACTCTATATATATATATATATATATATATATATATATATATATATATATATATATATATATATATATATATATATATATTAACAACGGCTCCAACAAAAAGGTCCAAATAACATCATACATTGAAAAGAAAAAGAAGAAGCAAACATACCCTAGTCGGACAACTCAAGCTATACAAAGAGAACCAACCACTAAGAATGCACTTAAAAGGATCCAAAAACGATATCTAGCAACTTAGTGACACACGAGGAGCTTATACGAGAGAAATCCACGATTTTTTGCCGCTAAATGGATGAAAAATTATCTTCATCTAAGACTTTATTACGATCATTCAGTACGGCATTAACCAATTTGTAGATTGGAAAATGAAGTATTTATCTTTTTTACTATTCATATAGTGGAGGTTTATTTGTAACACTAAAATCTTTATCTAAATCACTATGAAATTTATGAAGTTTGTGTTTATGATTTACAAAATTTAGATCATATAGAATTTCATTCAATGACATTTCAATGTATCCACCAGAACACAAGTTTTAATGTGAAAATTCACTTCTAACCAAAACGCTAAACTGAGTGCAACTTTTGATGTGGACTAAATGCATGTTTACATCAAATATGGTGAAACACTAAGGGCCCGCTTGGTTCGAAAGGGAAAAGGAAATGGAAATGAATGCAAAAGAATGAGTGAGGTGGGTAATCAATCTCTTACCCCTCAATTCATTCTATAATGGTTCATTACCCAGTACGGGGTAATCAATCCCTTACCCCTCCCTAACCAAGCACAATATTATTTGTGATGTGGGCCATTTTGAATACCTTACCCATTCTCCACCCCCCTTAACCCCCTAACCAAGCACACCCCAAATCCTTGATGTTTCGTTGTATCTTAATTCTTTTTTATATCCAGTTCTTACGTATTTTTATACACTATCCGTTTTAAAATAATTGTTCATAGATAAAAAACGCACAGTTTAAAAAAATATCATCATTACAATATTTTATTTCTTACTTTTGACGAATGACATTTTATCTTTAACTAATTAATTTAAAACTTATTTAATGTTTGTAATAATAATCTCAAGTGAGTGTAATATGGTAAACTCTAACTACATTATCTATTTATTTTTAAAAATAGACAATTACTTTGAGACAACATAAATTAAAAATATAGACAATAAATATGAGACGAAATAAATATAACTTTAAAAAAACATAAAAACATAACAATTACATTTTCCTTTTATTAAATAATTGGTTTACCATCTATGAATTATTTAATGATTGGTCTGAGATTTTTAATTTTAGTTTTGATTATGATTATTTTAATGAAATTAATATTTTCTTGTCTATCTTTAGCATATAACAAGATTATAAATAGTGCAAGGCGTGTCGTGGTGGCATGACAAAGCTTCACGTTTTTACAGTTAAGGCAAAGTTTTTGCGTTTATAAGACGTGACATAAGGCGGCGCAAAGTATGATACTATTTATATATTCAAATCATAATTCATATATATCGAGTTTACAAAACATATGGCATAAGGCGACGTGGCAGTATGGTGTGACGGCACGACTAATCCTCACACTTTTGCGAGCCTTTTAAAACAATGATTTTTAGTAATTTATAATTGGGTTTGTCTAACATGTCCCTTAAGGCACAAGTTAAGCATACTAAAAGGACACCGGGTCCCACAGAAAAGGACACAGGGATCCACAAAAATTGTACTTTCTGTAGATCTCTGTGTCCTTTTCTGTAAGACCTGGTGTCCATTTTATGTGTTTAACTTGTGCTTTTAGGGCACAAGTCAGAAAATACCTTTATAATTAAATTGTAACACAAAAATGAAAAGAGTATATAAAAAAGCATGTTTATGAAACAAAAAGAAGTCATCCATATCTTACTACTAGTATTATTCTAGATTCTTTTCCAAAAGATAGATGCTTAATATACTAGTGGTGGGAGAATTAATGAATATATTTATCTTAGCCAAAACATTAAATACTTAAGGCCATCATTAGACACAAGACATAAAAGAAAAAACAGAAAATAAATACTACTACAAAGTGAAGCTTCTTTTCTGCAACAACACCACCTACAAACACAAACACATACACACACTTAAAGCAAACCTATTCTAGCTCATCTCCATCTTCAACAGTTTCTTAGAATATATCTTGAGTCAAAGTGTTCTTAATGTCTGTGCCACTTGAAGAGCATGACTACATAGGTTTATCAGATGCTTCAAGAAGCTCTGTTGAATCATCAAACATTTCATCAGATTCTGAGACCAACAATGTTCTTAACCTTAAAGCAACTGAGCTTAGTCTTGGTTTGCCTGGTTTTTCCAAGAATTTTGAGGAAAATGATGGTTGTGCTAAGTTTGAGCCTAAGAACTTCATGCTAGGTGCTAAAAGAGGGTTTAGTGATGTTAACCTTGATGTTGTTAATGGTGGTTTTGAGAAAGTTCAAGGGCAAAAAGGTAATTTGGTTGATGGTGTTGGTAAAGTTGGTGAAGAGAAGAAGAAAGATGTTGTTCCTTCTGCTAAGTAAGTTTTTTAGAGTCCCTTTTGTTGTTTAAACTGATTTTTAGCTTGTTTTAAGTTTGAATTGCTGTTTATATGAGTGTTTTGTTGTTTTTGTTGAAGGTTATTTATATGTGCTTAAAGTCCTAATTTGGAAATTTTTATGTCCAAAAATTAAATTTTGTTTCTTGAAAGTGATATGTGCTTGAAAAACTTTAGCTCAAAAAAAGTTAGAATCTTAAGTTGGTTTGTATTCTTTTCATAAGAATCACCAAAGAACAAACTACTGGCTTTAGTTTTCTTTAACCCCTTTATATCATCTTTATGCATGTTTGCTGAACTGGGGCTAGATTTCATGTTTATATGACTTTTTATCTTTGTTTCTTAGAACTTAGAAGTTGTCTGTGTTTTAAAGCCACAGTCTTGGAGAATTTAGCTTTTGATAACAGTTGGAATCTTGAGTTAAGTAGTACTTTTTCTTTTAAGCTTATAAGTTTATAATGAATGTTCAAATTGTGGTTATTGCTTTCCAAACTTCAGCTAAGCAAGTTTTCTAGAAATCCCTTTTAGGCTTTTATCATCTGAATGTATATTTGTTGAATTAGGAGTTGATTTTCTACTATTATGCTTATTTTTCTTGAAAGGTATATTTGCTTAGACCAAGAAAGTCAAAATATTTAGTTGATTTGTATTTTTCTCTATGAACCATAGAAGTTCAAAGAACAAGCTTTGAGCTTTATCATGGGGAAATTTTGCTGTTTACCTTATGTTTTGAACTTGAAATTATCATAAATGTTTGTTCAAAATTGTGTGAATTGGTATCAAGAACAGTTTTAATGGTTTATGTAACAGGGCACAGGTGGTAGGATGGCCACCTATTCGATCTTTCCGCAAGAACACCATGGCCACAAATGTGTCGAAAAACGAGGATGCCCGCGAAGGTAGTTCTGGGTCAGGAGGGTGTCTCTATGTTAAAGTGAGCATGGATGGTGCTCCGTATTTAAGGAAGATTGATCTCAAGGTTTACCGTAACTATGCTGAACTTTCAAAGGCTCTTGAGAAAATGTTCAGTTGCTTTACTCTTGGTATGTTCCTTCGTTTTACCATCTTTGAAGTTCAAAATGCAATATGATTGTTAAATTTGATAATTTTCTTGATTTGTGGATTAGGTCAATGTACTCCTAATGGAATTCGCAGGCGTGAAGGGCTTAGCGAAAGTAACTTGAAGGATCTTCTTCATGGCTCTGAATGCGTATTAACTTATGAAGATAAAGACAATGATTGGATGCTTGTTGGCGATGTTCCTTGGGAGTGAGTTCTTGCTCAAAGTTTAACAGAATTCGTGTTCATTTATGATTTAACAACCGATATTTAAATGTGATTCTGATTTTGTAGGATGTTCATTGATTCATGCAAGAGATTAAGGATAATGAAAGGCTCAGAAGCAATCGGATTAGGTATGCAAAAATGCTTAGAACTTTTATATTATTAGTCAACAAAATTCTTGCTTTTGTCATTAAACTCTTGAAATAGTTTTTTTGGATCTTGATATATATACATGTGTTGATTACAGCTCCAAGGCCAGTGGATAAAGGCAAGAACAGAAACTAACGCGAAGATCCCAATTAACACGAAAAAAGGGTTGTTCGATCGAGTTTTGCATCTCCTCCACGAGTTCATATATGTGCTTCGATAATTTTGGTTGTAGTTTTTTCTTATTTCATCTTCCTTGATGGCAGAATGATTAGTCATAACTGGAAGGAAATGTCTAGTTGTATGTTGTGAACCACTTGACCTTTGTTAATGTAACTTGTAAATGGCTTTGTTGTTCTCCTTCATCATTTGTTTCTGACTTTTCAGTTAAGCATGTGCCACTTTTCTAAAAATAATGGACTACTTGCTCCATTTTTATCATTTTCAACTATCTTTCTGTTTTGGGGTTCGATGTATCATTTTCAACAATATCTTTCTGTTTCGGGTTCAATGTACGCCAACACGCGTGGCACATTACAAGAAATTGACCTTCACTTTGTTTTAGAATACGGGTTCAATGTACGCCAAGATGGATGTTGCACGCAAGAAAGTGACCTTCAATTCGTTATCAAATATGGGTTCAGTGTACGCCAACATGGATGGCGCCACGCAAGAAAGTGACCTTCACTTCATTATAGAATACAAGTGCGTAGTTCTCGAGTAGCTTCATCTTCTCGCAAACAAGAAAGGGACCTGCACTCCATTACGCCCCCCAGCTTACGGCCTTTACGCTACTACTACTGTGATGTGAGCGGTTCAAATTGCAGCTTCTCGAGTAGCTTCAACTGTTTTCGCCTAACTATCTATCATTTGGAGTCTTGATCTAGTGATCAACAATTCAACATGACTATGAATCAGACTTTGCATATTCATTTTTCACATATATTGGGTCCCATTCTGACTAGTGTTTGTTGAGAGCCGCATGCATTGAATCTTTGACTACTGACTATTCAAATGTTGACCAACTAATTTCCCAATTTAAGCAGACCAGCATTGAAGCATAGCTAACATTGTATCCTGTTTTGGTTAATAAAGATGCAGGCCCCATTTTAGGTTTACACAATATTCCAATCATAAAAAAAATGAACCAATATAGCAAAAGAAAAGAGTTTAAACTTGTTACAAGAACCACTAATTGCTATTTCGATGTCGTAAAAGTAAGATATATGGACATACAGCAAAGACATTAGTTTCTATGATTGTTTTGGAGATATCTGAACATACACCATTTGAGTATACCCGTTAAATACAGAAGTCTCGAGTCTTGATAAGCCAAGTCTTTGAAACAAGCGGAATCGACCATCTTCTACGATAGGACTAGTTGCACGAGCTGGATCGTACCGTGTTTGATGAGTAAGTGATGGACCGGCAATGGGTGGAAGTTCCCAATATACATCAAGTATGGATTCTACAAACCTGCTGTTTTGGAAATGCTCATTGTATGATATCGGTTTGTTGCTGTGGTTGAAGTCGTCCCGCATATACCCTCTAACTCCCCACCAGGCTTCTCCTGGCCCGCATAGTTCTTTTACGTCCACTGCCTTTTCCCAAAATTTCTTCCTTTTTGATCGTTGTCTGGCTTCATCACTATCTTTAAAGCAGCTGTGACCACCTCCTAAATAAAAGATTAACAGCACATAGTCATGATCAAGTATAATCATGTTAATAGTAATCATAACCGAAATAGTGAAGGCGGGACATTAATCCATAAACTAATGAAAGTTGATTTTGGGTTCTTTTTAATCTCAGATAAGGTCAAGTAGGGTCTCAAGCAAAAATAAAAAATAAAAAGCTAGAAAGAGAGCTGCTCAAATGGGTCGAATGGGTCAAACATATTATAAGTCGCCCATGATGTATTTTGACTGCATGCAACCTTCTATCACTTTATTCGAAGATAAAGTCTATTATTGTAATGCCATATGTATTATCAATATAACTAAAAAGAGACATAAGGTGTTTCAGGTGAAGCCAGCCTGAGTTGTTTCGACGCATACCAAAAAGACCTGTTTCAACCTGCAACCCAACCCAAACATCTTGCCACCTCTACATGATACTCGACAGGCCCGGATTTGGCTATGGGCCACATGGGCGACGGCCCAGGGGCAGCCCAAAAAGGGGGCATCAATGTTAAGGTCCATGCAGGCCCGGATTTGGCTATGGGCCACATGGGCGACGGCCCAAGGGCAGCCCAAAAAGGGGGCATCAATGTTAAGGTCCATGTGTAGTTATACTATGTTAATTTCAGCCCAAACAAAGTTCACAATACTATAATGAAAACTAAACCTACATACCTGTTATGAATTTTAATTACGGCAGTTTACATAGCAGGTTTAAATGACGAACCATTAAAAGATTTAGAAGGTAACAGTAACAGCAATTTACAGGCTCTAATATTGACGATGAATTGTGATTATGGGAATTAAATATCGAATTGGAAACTATTAGGGCATTAAATGAATCAACCGATCATCTTTTCTCCTCTTCATCAATTATATTAGGTGATATTGTCCCAAATTTATTATTTTTGCTTTAGTAATATAATTTGCACTCTATTTGATCACGTTGTGTCATTCGCAACCGCCAGATGCCCAAAATAGGAAACGAAAAGAAAAAAAATCAACAAGAATCCGAGCGATCTCTACACGGTTCTATGGAAGGTTTTCTAGTTAGAACAAATAATAATAATAATAATAATAGCGTTGAAGAAAATAATGATGAGGTTAACGTTAATATAGATAACGGAAATCCTATACATAATGAAAACTTAGAAAATGATAAGGTTAACGCTAATGATAATAATGAAAATCCTATAAACAATTAAAATCTAGAAACCGGTGAGGTTAATGTTAGCGAAGATAATGAAAATCTTATTAAAGAAAATCATGAAAGTCCTCAAAAGTGTTATTGTGATAGAGTTAATCACAATATTTTTTATGTAACAATTTGGGATGGTTTAGGTTTGAATATTTAAAGAGTTACTTGTAAGCAAATGAGTTTTAGAAAATTAGTATATATTATCCAAAAGATAAATTTGGTAGACACTTTTCTTGTGAACGTTATGTACGTAACTTACGTAATGGGGATTCTTATGATATCAAATGTCGATTATGATAAGATAATTGATGTTTTTGGTTCAAAAAACGCATAAGGTGATCAATATTGAACTTGTTATTCGGAGTTTATCAAGTTAATTGATGTTTTTGCCTCATATTGTAAAATTTTATTTATCAAATAAAAATCGGTGCGGGGATGAGCCGCCTGGCTTGACCAGGTTCCAAACCCCTAAAATAAAATGTGGGGCATATTTCACTCGGCTCGCCCAGGGCATCCAAAAACTCAGGACCGGCCCTGATACTCGATGTCTAAAAAGGTTATTGCAAGATGAAAAGGTGGGATGATCACTGAAGTGAAAACAGAAACTAAATAATGACGTGTAAAGCTATTCGTAACAAGAAATCAGTAACTGAACTAGCCAGCAACAAACATTATTATCGAAGTGAATATGCTAAACTAGCCACAGAGGGGCTTGGTCCCAGTCCCACCTTATATTTCTCCTAGTAAAACTATAAATTTATGTTTTCTGATTTGAATGCAAGCTTAGCAACAACAATTACTCATCTAGTTGATATATGAATCTTTTTCATAATTAGACTTTGAGTTATGATGCTCTATGCTTAAAACATGGCTATAAAAAAATTGGTTTTCCAGGTGATGCTATTACCATGCCTTTGTCAGTATACACCACTTCGAGCCTAAGGGTCATAAGTGAGCCATACTGTTGAGACTTGAGAGTGTCCTAGGGCTAAAAGGAATAGCAACAATAAATATACATAAAAGAAGCAGCTAGTGCAAAAGCATGTTCGATAGAGACACGCTAGAAGGGATCAACTAGTACAACCAGTATCCAAATCGACATATTTCCATGACAGTCAAGTAACAATTCTCAGACAGGGATGGTTCTCTTTAAGGGAACTCAGAAAAGCAAGTGGCTATGATAATATAGCTTGATGTAACATACTAACCTTGTATATAAGATTGATCACAAATCTGTCTCAAGGAATAATGATCACCAGTTCCAGTATCATAGTTGTCTTCGAATACAAGATGTGAGAAACCAGCTTTAAGTGCCTGCTTAAGCCTGCATAAGAAACAAGAAAACCTTATTTCCCACCGAACGATAAAGCCTGCAAACACATAAGCTAGGAAGTATACTCATTACTAAGAATGCGGTTACCTTTTCAACTCATTTTGATGATCATCAAAGAATATGAGAACACGACTCAGATCAGTTATTCCATGTTTCTTCATTACTGTTTCCCAGTTAACTTTCCCAAAGTCAACAAAGTCCTTTCCAGCAAAATATGTGCAGTTCCCATCAACATAAGCAGGGCCTTTCTTCAGGTATTTCTCAGGATGGCGGGGCGTAACTGAGATAATTTGGGTGTCAGGCATTGCTTGCCTTAAAACCCATGTTGAATGTCCCTTGAAAGCCCCACTCTCAATCATTAGGTCTGGTTTCAGCCATCGTGCAATAAACCAGAGCCCAAAGCTATGGTCAAAACCCATCCCGTACATATTATTCTTGATGGGGCGCGTCTCATATATTGGTACAAACTCTTCCAGACCTTTGAGCAAATCCTTAGTTGTCCATTCAACAGTTTTTCCAAGTTTCGATCTGCCTTTTAAAAAGGATACAAAATTAGAATTAAAAAAACAGATAGATTGGAATTTTATAACCAAGCTTAGCATATACTTATCAGCAGTGTACTACTGCAATACGATTTTATAATTACTGTTCTGCACATAACAATCTAGAGCTATACATGGAAAAAGGTGAATTAGAAGACATATTATAGAGCCGGGAACTGAAATACACACTCCAAATAGATACATATATGACTGTCAACATGGTGTTTTAATTGGTGTAAATAGGCACAACCCAATGGAAAACAAAAAACCAGTAGATAAATGTAAATAGCATCTAATAAGCACATGTTCACCCAAAAGATCGAGCATTAGATTCATAACCAATAGAATTTACCTTCATAAAATAGCTAAAATAATAATGCTAAGCACCATGAGCCCATAGAAAAGACAGGGACACATGATGATAACATCATTACACCATATTAAGCCAGGCCAAGACCAAGACTAATGCATGAACACGTAAGTGTTTCTTGGCTATCTTTAAACTCACTCTAGTGTTTCTTTCACTTTTATATCTGTCAACTCGGGTGCATTGCTTATGCATACATTCAGTTAAGGGTTCAAAATTCAAATGTCAATTATAATAGCCTTTCAGGTTAACTTGGGCAGTGTCTACTGTCTAAGAAACCTTATTAAAAGAGCTTAAGCCTATTTATAAAAAACAACTTATTAGCTTATTATGAAGTGTCATATCACAATGCAAGATAGTGTCTGGATTGACAATTTTCCAAATAAGCCTCCAAAACAGCTCACTACAGTTCAATGAGTTGATAAGGTGACAAAAGCCGAGAGGGTGTTTGGATTAGTCTATTTAAATGAGCTTGTTCTGATTAGCTTATTAATTTATGAGCTATATAAGTTCTTATAGCTAAGATCCACCATTATAACTTCTATAAAACAGCTATGTAATTCAATTAAGCAAGTTAAGCCATGAACAGTTCACATACTCAAAACAGCTTACTGGGTACCAATAATGCAGGAAACTAATAAGCTATCTAGGTAAGCTTAGGCAAACACCCCCCTAATATTAGAGTGAATTACATCTAACTCATATAAATCAAATCAAAACCTACATCTCAAGTTCTCAAACATAACTATCTAACTAAACAGCCTTTATCACAAATCTACTTTAACTAAATACAATGAAGCGTTTATAACATAATGTTTAGATTGGCTCATCAACTTATTTCACATAAGCTAGTTCAAAAAAGCTTATTAAAAACAAGCCGATAAACCTAATCTATTTAACTATATCCAAACACTTACATTCTGCTTAAATAAACTTCCACAAACACGTGTTACATTCGAGTTTATAACCAAACTTACAGCAACTGTCTAACTTAACATCTCATCAACATACATCACAAATACATATATAATCAAACGTACATCTCAAGTTTTCAACCATAGCTATCTAACTAAACATCTCAGCAGCATTTATCACAAATCTACTCAAACTAAATACAATGAAGCGTTTAAAGGATAATGAAGTAGCTTAATGAAACAACTTAAATAAGCTGATAAACCTAATCCATTACCCCCTATCCAAACACCCAAAAAGCCTTCTACTATCATTCAAAATGCTAGTCACTACTCAAATCTCAATTACATCTGCTTTCTATGTTAAGCTGCCAGGAAGCCTTATTACACAAACAACTTATTAGCTTATGAGGCATTAAAATGCAATGCAGTACATAGCGTTTTGCTAACTAATTTCACATAAGCTATTCCAAAACAGTTTAAATCAACTATTTAACCTAAGCATTTTATCAGCATTCATCACAAATTTAATTCAATCAAACATATAAACATTTAAATAAATTTAAACAGCACAAATATATACAGCATTAATCTAGATCTAATAAAACTAAACCCTAACTGAATAATGACTAACAAATAACTAAATAATATTTTGGGTAGTGTTTTGAACGCTACTTTTAGATGTGACTTGACGAAGCATTTAGCGCTAGTGTTTACCATTTTCATTATATTACACTTTATAATTTACATATACAGCTGTTATAAAATAAACAACTACTTACTAACTGCTACTACCCTACCACTAACAGCTATTACTAGTACTACTGCTGCTAACAACTACTACTACTAACAAGTAACAACACATGCTACTATAATTTTTTTAGTTTTTGAACGCAACTAATAATCTCACAATATATACAACATATACTACCGCAGTACCGCTACTAGCGTACTACTAAATACTACGGCTAGTTTTGCCAAACATACAACATCTCATTAGCGCTACTACTAGTACTACGGCTAACAGCTACTACTACTAACAAACAACAAACTAACAGCTACTACTACTACTACTACCATAGACGGAACTTGAACATTTTTTTTGGGGGGGCCGAATTTATTTTGGGAGGGCCGAATCGGAGATTTGTTTGTAACCTCAACAAAATTACCCCTAAAACCTATAATATTTACACTAGGTGTCGCAAGTTTTGGGGGGGCCGGGGCCCTCCCATGTATCCATTAAGGTCCGTCCTTGACTACTACTAACAAACAACAAACAGTTGCTACTACTACTACTAGTACTACCGCTAACAGTTACTACCGCTCCTATTTTTATTTTATTAGTTTTTAAACGGTACTAATTACCTCACAATATATACTACCGCTACTATTACTGCTACTACTGCTAACAACTGCTACCACTATTAACAAACAACAAACAACTAGTGGTGCTCCTACTTATTAGTTTATAATTTTTTGAACACAACTAATTATCTCACAATATATACTACTGCTACCGCTAGCTGCTACTACTAACTACTACTTTTATAAAATATACAGCTACTACTAACTACTACTACTAGTACTATCACTTACACCTACTACTAGCAACAAACAACAAACAGCTACTACTGCTCCTACTTTTATTTTACTATTTTTTGAACGCTACTAATTATCTCACAGTATATACTACAACTACCACTAACTGCTGCTACTACGAACTGCTACTAGTAACAAACAACAAACAGCTACTACTACTACTACTACTGCTCCTACTTTTATTTTATTATTTTTTGATCGCAACTAATTATCTCACAATATACACTACAACTACTACTACTACTAACAAACAACTATTACTGCTCCTACGTTTATATTATTATTTTTTGAACGCAACTAATTATCTCACAATATATAATGCAACTACTACTAACTAACATCTCATAAACGCTACTACTTCCCGCTACTACAATCATTTAACTCACTACACAAACATATTTAAACAATCACAATATATACTACCACTACTACTACTGCTACTGCTAACGGCTACTACTAACTAACATCTCATAACCGCGTTCCGCTACTAAATAAACAATTATCTAAACATATATAAAGACACTAATCCAGATCTAATAAGGAGCTTACACCACGGAACACCCAAGGCTCCAAAATCATCCTCAACTCCCTCCAATCCAAAATACCGCGCACGAGAAACTCGATCAAACGACGATATCTCATTCACACATATCATATCGCGAGATTTCACTACAACAGACGAGATTACGAACACGGTGATGATAACTAGAAGGAGAACTGGACAGATGTATCCGGTTCGGGTCAAGTAGTTTGAGATCCGGTTAGTGAATGATGATGGATATTTTCGTGTTTTGGATGCGTCGTCGTTTTGGGATGAGGAGGATTCGTCGTCTGAGAGATGTGGAGCTCTGCGGAGAGATAGTGCGTTCAGCATTTTTGAAAATGCGCAGTGAACTGTGTGAGTGGGAGTGTGACTGTGTGAGGTGTTTTTGGTGAGTGATTTCAGGTCATCATCTTTTCCTTTCTTTTATTAAGGGGGTGTAGGGGTGAGCATCCGGTCGAAACCAACTCGAAACCGAAATCTTGGAAAACCCAAACTGAATGCCGAAACGAAATTACTTGGTTTTACTCGGTTCAGTTCGGGACGAGTCGGTTTCGGACGATTTTCTCGGTTTTCGGCCAGAACCGACCTATCTCGAAACCGGAAAACCCAAACCGAGTATGTTAGGTTCGGTTTCGGGATAGTCGGTTTTACTCGGTTTTAGGGATTCGATCGGTTTTGCTCACCACTAAAAAGGTGTTTGTTTGTGGGAAGAGCTTATTTGATTTTGGCTTATTATTATATATAAGCCTTAATTTTTCGACTTATTTTAATACTTGTGGTCTTATATAAGTTTATTACGATATGATAAACTTATATAAGCCAATAAGTCTCTATATAAACCATAAAATTAAGGCATATATTATATAAGCCGAAATCAAATAAGCTAATAAGCCCACATATAAGCCGAAACAAACACCCTCTAACACTATCAGTAAGGGGTGTTTGTTTTAAGGGATAGCTTATATAATAAGTTGATGGTATCCGTGCGTTGCGGCAGAGGGTAACTATGAACAATGTTTTTTTATAATATTTATTTACGGAGACAACTACTTTACATATGGCGATTTTTATTTTGCATGCATGGTAAAATATTGAAGTTCTGAGGTCGATGATGATATCTTATCTAAGAGCACTTCCAACTTATTTTCTTTTCTTATTTTAAAAGCTCCATAAAAAACCATTTTATTTTAGAGGTAGTTTTGTTACTTTTGGGCCTAAGAACTCTTGAGATATATGAATCTTCATAAGTTTATACTAGACTAAAATACACTGTTGGTCCCTAAACTTGTATCGGAGGATCTCGATGGGACGAACCTCGCCCTTTTCATCGCCACGGGTCCAAACAGTAGCCATTAAATGCGAGATTCGTCCCTTGACCAATACTGCCGTTGTCAACGTTATGTTGCTGAGGGCAAAACCGTCTTTAACTGTAGCGGACTAAATAAAACCGTTGTACAGTGTATGCAGCTGGTATATGTGTGTAAAAAGGTTTGGTCTACATTTATCACCCATCCCTAAACTATCCTTCAAAACCCGTCTTCTTCAAAACGATAATTGGTTCAAGATGGTACGTTGCTGGTGTGGTAAGCAAGCTATTATTCGCACTTCGTGGACCTCTGCCAACCCAGGGCGTCGATTCTTTGCTTGTCCTGTTCAAGTAAGTGCGTCTTAATATTTATTGTGTAAGTTTCTAACAATGGTGGTTGTTTAATGATTTCTCATAATCATCAATAGATGTCTTCTTGTCGGTGGATAAGATGGTATGATCCTGAAATCTGTGCTCGTTCAAGAATGATCATACCAGGACTTTTGAGGGGGAGAAATGAGCTTGAGGCAAGATTAGTAGCTGCTCAAGGTGATGTGTGGAAGTGGAAGATTTACCTGGTGCTAAGTTGGATGTTGTTCTTCATTGTTTATGCATTGGGATAACTTTTTAACCTTTTATGTAATGAGGCTAGTTGGTTAATGTTCTGTATCTTGAATTGTAGTAACCTTGTTATGAAATATTCAGTTTTGTTTGTTTCTGATTTTGTATGCCTTATGGGTATGCAGATGGTTAGCAATTTGTTTAGGGTTGACTTTTAAATGTCAACATTCTTATGATGTTCTATTTTAGCTTTGGTTACTTTTGAAGCAAACTATTCACACATCAAGCTTAGTCAATCTCAAAAAATACACAATAATGACATGGTTCCATAGTTAATGCAAATGGATATAATTCCAGCTGCATAAAATTGCATACTTTTCAAAGCATGAGAGCTACAGTTACACACACATATGTTTTTAGATTACATAACTTGTCCATACAAAATAAACTAGTAAACTAGATGAAACATTGTCTAGATAATTAGCATAACAGATTTGACCTATGGTGACGCCATCATTCTTTCCAGTGCAGCCTGCTTCCTAGTCATTCTTCGTGTAGCAGGCTGGGTTGAAGCAGAAACTGCTTGAACATCACTTGACTGAATCTGAAAATCAGACTGGGATTGTGACAGGGATGCATCATGTATGATGGGATCTTCAGTTGCTGGCTCTTGATTTGTAGATTGAACACCACTTCCTTGAACTGCACTAACTTGGCTTTCTACAACAACACCTGTACCTTCAGCTTCTTTATCTACTGCTACCTTTTTACCTTTAGGATGTCTTTTTTTTCCTGCAGATTTAGTAGGCACCTTTTTGACATTTACCTTATTGGCAGTTCCACTATGTTGAGCTCCACCATACCCTAGGCATGTTACCCGATTGTGTCCAGCAATGCCACAAATACTACACCTGACACTCTTCCAAGCCCTTGACAGCTTACCATCCTTCACAATCTCTTCAGTTTCAGGAGCTATCCTAACTCTTTTTCTACCTCTTGCGGCAGGCGGGTTTGTTTCGGATTTCGGTGGAACAGTTGTTGTTGGCATAGTTGATTTTTTCCAATGTTCGCTGCTAGTTATAGGCTGGACATGGTGTTTGTAGGTAGCCTCCCAAGTGAGAAGATAGTAACAAGGATGAGCCCATGTTTCTACAGCTCCGACTTGTTGGCCATTTAATGCCATATTCCAATTGGTAGCAACAGCATGTTTACATGGTAAACATGTTATCTCCCACCTTCTGCAAGTACAAGTCTTGTGTACAACATTAACTACACATTGGTCACCCCATGGTCCACTAACCTGAAACTTAGATCCCCCATTCCATAACACATTATACTTAACAGCCTCTTTCTTAATAGCCTCTAGCATGTGTTGTGCAGTTGGTGTTAGTGGCCCATCACTCTTCTCAATCACCATAAGAACATGCATTATCCTCTTCAAACAATATTCCCTGATGTATTCTAAGGCTGTAATAATAGGTTTGCTTAACCCCTCTTTAATTTTCTCATGAAACACTTGACACATGTTATTAAGTAACACATCAGAAGTTGCTCTCCCTAAAGATGAAAAGTAATAAACATGTATTAATTATAACTGTTTATACTGCATTTATGAATACAAAGTAAGTGAAACTGATAGATGACTTACATGAAAAATGTGACCTTGACCAATGAATCGGTGGTATCTTACTTAACCAATCATGGGCTGGTTAATTAAGTTTCTTGAGATCAGCCATAGCTTTCAGAAACTGTACAACAGTTGAGGCTGTTGCACATTTCCACAGATGGTCTTTATAGGCCCTACCTTTCCATTGCAATTTCATTTTGTCATGTATGCTTTTAATACAGAATCTGTGTTCTGCACTTTCAAAAACTTCTGCTACAGCTCTACTTATATCCTGCACAAAATCAAATATCTTTACTGTCTGTTTCAAAAGAGTGACACTTAAATTCATGAACAGAGTAAGAGAGTACCTTATCCATGTCAGTAATAAAAGTGATGCTTGAAATTGGCCCAAGTGCTAAATCATCGGATAAACAATGAAGAAACCAAGTCCATGATCCTATGTTATCTGAATCAACAAAAGCATAAGCGAAAGGGTATATACCATTGTTGCTATCAATTCCCACAGCTGTCATAAGTTGACCATTGAAAGGACCACGAATTGGAAAAGCAGCCAGCCCCAACAACGATCTCCCACAATCTTTAAATCCTTGCTTCAGTGCACCTAAACAAACATACAGTCTCTTGAATTCTCTGGTTGGAAGAGACTCATCCGGAGGTCGTTCCACATTCATCTCCACTGTCGTATTAGGGTTTGTCTTCTGCAACTCTTGAACATAATCTCTCAACATGGTAAATTGTAGCTTGAATTGACCCCTGATGGCTGTTATTGCTAGGTTTTTGGCCCTTAAAACCTTCTGCATGGACACTTGAAGGTCGTATTGGTTGGTAAGTTGATTATGCACCGACCTGACAGGAAGCTCTGGATTTGTTTCAACTTGTGCTGTAATTTTCTGTGAGAATAGCGAAGGTCAAAAGCTCGGACTTCCCTTGATTGCAAACAAGTGTGTTGCTCATTATATGTTCTGACCGACCAGATACCTGTCTCACCATTCCTGCCGACAAACAATAGCCATGGGCAGAGTATTTGTGAAGGGTCCTTTTTGGCAGAAAGCAATGCTCTTATACCCCTTCTGCTTAATGGACTTCTAGATGGGCCAATATCCAGTCCAGGACCTTCATTTGGGCCTGAAACTGGAACACAACCCCTACACCTGACCCTTATTCTTGTTTTGTCATTCTTAAAAAAAAACAACTCCCTCATAGTTTCTATTGAATGCTCTCTTACTAGGTTTTTTACTTCCCCTGCAGTACCAAACTCCTGACCAGTATAGAAAAAAGTGGTATAGACGCCATTAGCAAAGTGTGCGTGTTGGAAACTAACATAGTCACTGCAAAATACTTCATCAACCATCACAGGTAAATCATTTACCAACTGCCTGTCATCACTTATATTACACGTTGTTCCTTCTTCACCTAAATCATTACTCTGACCTACTTGTAGCATACCAAGCTGTGCATCATTCTCTTGACAAGTGTTATCTTGATTTGGTTCAACTGCATTGCCAAATTCACTAGTGTCACTCGCTTGTAACAGACTAAGATCAACAACAGGATCCTCTTCCATGTTATCCTGAGTCAGTTGAAACAGAGTTACATCCACATCAGGCTCCTCAAACCTGTTATTCACATCAACCAAAGGTCTGCCTGGTTTGTGTAATTGCTTCTCCTGTGTCAATTGAAACAGATTAACCTCAAAATTTTCAGGCTCCTCAAAGGTGTTATTGACATCAACTAGTGCTGTTCCACCGTTGTCAAAGTCCTTCCCCTGAATCACTCTAAACAGATTAACCTCAACATTATCAGGCTCCTTTACAGCATTGTCCTCATCAATAACTACTAAAGCACGCTCACTGTTTTCAACAGGTTGGCTAGCAAAAGAGCAGTCTAAGGTGGAAAAGAGTGGCTCAATGTTTGGCAAATTGCTAGCTTCACCAATATCATTGACGTCCACATGCAATTGTGTAAGTTGGATAAACGGATCTAGGGAAGGTTCATTATCTATATCATCTAACACCAACCGTCTACAACAGGATTGAATAGCCGCAGTAGCAACTTTTATCCTATCTTCATCCATCTCCCAAAACACAATCTTAATTGATTGTGGGGACATTTCAGAAAATTCTAATCTAGTCTTCCCTATTTCAACACACACGTCTATCACCTTATGCTGTATGACAATATCTTTCAACAAGTCTAGATTAGCAGGTTCACGCAAAGAAAACAAACCGTCGTCTAATGTACAACCAGGCTTAAGAAAGTAGAAATAATTGGTTTGTCCAGACTCATAACCGATTTGGGTCATGAGAGCATCCATTTCATCAACAGATACCTCTTTTATTTCCACAAGATCAACAAGGCATTTCTTGCCTCCTTGATATATCCTACCTGGAAAGTATTTGAATATACCTTCATAATGGAACATCATGCTAAACGATCTAGGTTCACCCGCTGTATAAAAATTGTACAAAAACATTGTTAAGCTAAAGTTACCTAAAAGGGGAATAACTTAATCAGTCGTACTAACATATGATTGTAATAGGCTCTAACCAAAAAAGACTTACAATATCTCCTGATTGCAGCTCTTTCCTCCGTTTCACGATCATCATATAAAGGATATTCCCTTACTCGCCACAGAGTAAATCCAAGGTGGTTGTTTGTTATTTTCTTACTCAGATTATTTAATTTGATGATAGACATTACCTTAGGGTTTTCTGGGTAGGCTTCCAAAACAAGTTTGGGGATGAGCAATGAGTACACGGTTTTGTTATATTGTACAAAATGGCGGGAAATTGGACAAGACATGTTCTACAGTGTATACCACATAATGACTATTCTACCCTCAACAGTAACATGATTACGGGTTTTTTTGGGGTATAACGGAACGTTGACAACGCCGTTATTGGTCAAGGGACGAATCTGGTATTTAATGGCTACTGTTTGGACCCGTGGCGATGAAAAGGGCGAGGTTCGTCCCATCGAGATCCTCCGATACAAGTTTAGGGACCAACAGTGTATTTTAGTCTTTATACTATATGTAAAAAAGGTTGTATAATTTTTAAAAAAAATCATGAAATGTCTTACAAATATTAGGAAGAGGGTAGTTAGCAGCTTGATTAGATATTCATGTTTTCCTTTCTTTATATCAATATGATTTTTTAGTATCTTGTTTGATGAAATTAATAAATTTTGTTAGAACATCAACTTTTCACACACACTTTACCAATCTAGCTATATATCATTAGGGTCGTCATGTGAATTGATGGCCTTGGGCGATAACCATAAAATAGGCCTCGTGAGTATGAATTTTTTTGTGTCCAAGTAAGAAGGTTCAATAATACTACGAGCATGTCATAGGGGTACGAATATCTATACTACATATAATGAGTGTATGATTAAACCTTTAAAAATAAAATCTTGAAAGTCAAAGGTGAGAGAAATGCATAGTATAATTAATACTCTTATTAAAATACCCCATTATTTAAAAGTACAATAATTTATTCACATTGTACAACTAAATAAAAACATGTCTACCAAATTAAAAACAACAAATTAAAACACCCCTTAAAAAGTACAATAAAATTTTCACAATATACAATTTAAACAAGCTACAACATAATCCAAAATATAAAATAATTAAACACACTAATTAATATTTTTTTAAAACACTCTAAAATGAAAAGTACATGTTATTATACACATTATACAAATTAATAAAACACACAAAACTTCATACAAGCTAACAAGTTGATGGTATATATAGTTATGAAAACCGGACCGGACCAAATGGCTCAACCATGAACCGGTGTCGCCACCGGTTCGGCTAACCAATAAAAGCCATCCGAAAACGAATCAGAGAGGACCCGTTGAAACCTATACAAACTGGTGGAATTAGGTTTCATCGAGATCTATTTATCCGGTTAATCATCACAGGGTACCCGTCGCCGAAACATGCTGGTACCCTGCTATACTATATATAAAAGAAAAAACAAAAAGTAAAAAGTTGAAACTAAATAAAGAAATGTTGAAAATATATATTTCAAAACAAAACTATTAATACAAATCGAAAACCGGGTTGACCCGGGACACTTCAAACCCGGCGGGTTGATCCGGTTTAATTTGACCCGTTTTCAACCCAACTCATCGGGTTGACTCGGTTTAAAGACCGGAACGGTTCAACCGGTTGAACCACCCGGGTTTCAAAACATTATGTTTAATCCCCAATCTTCAAACTTTTATTATTTTTTGTTTATAACCCATAAACTTTTTTTATCACTAAATAATCTTTCGCTATAAAATTCCGTTGCTATACACGGGTACTCGTCTAGTGTTAATACAACGAGTATATTATTATTTGATGACTTTATTTCACCTTTATAAGCAAAGTTATTGAATAACTACAAATAACTAAGATTATACAATCTTGAAAGGCCAATTAACTCAACTTCAGACTATCAACTAAAACTCAACGTACATACATACTAAGTTGAATAAATCAATATCTCGACAAAAAAAAAAATATGATGAAAGACAGATCTTCCAAAATGGAAAGACTGCTATATAGAGTTAATTTGACAAATAGTAAGCGATTAAATATACGAGTGATATGTAACATCAAAGATAAACCTTAACATAAAAGATTTGAAAGTGAAACTTGTAAAAAAAAACAAGGTTAAGAGTTACCTCTTAAAAAGCACTTCTAATTAAGAGATGACTTAATGCAGACACCTTCAGTTTTATTGCTTAATATTTTGAGTCAACTTTTTCTATTAAGTCATAAACAAACAGTTTTAATATGACTTAATGAATTCAGTTTTTTTCATATTAAGTCAATTAAGTCACAAACAAACACCACCTTAGTTATATTTACCGCGACGAGTGTAGTTAACACATGAAAGCTAATCTAAATTTAGAAAAACTTCACTCTTCCAACATATACAATACATAGGCTTATACAATATTAATTAGGACCTTAATGTGTATTATGTAAATCAACGATAGTCATGATCGTCATATTAACATGTTAATATTAATTACAACAGAGTAAATATTAACATAAACTTAAACAAGAAAGAACACTTACAATCTTGTTTCACGGATGTCAGGCACAAACAGAGATTAGAAAACTAGTTCATCCTTAAAATGGTTACGGTTTGTCTATCAAAAGTTCCACACAAGTTCCACACGAATTATGAAAACACACCGGTAATATATACACACAACAGGGTGTGACGGGGCCTGTGACATTGACACCATCACCTCGCCATTATTTAAACATGTTAGGAAGTGGCCTTACTGCCATGAATGCATCGACCATCTGCATAAAAACATTGAGCAATTGGGTAATGTTAGGAGGCTACATATCCATTCTATGAAAATAGCATGCACTTGTGTTTGATGAGTATAAATATTAGTACAATTTTAAGGAGTTCATTCACGTTCTACATGTTTTTATCAAGTTAATTGTATAAATTCATTATTCAAGGTGATTTTAAAAACCAACATCTAAATAGCCCGCCCAATATTCAAACTAACTTACTATTTTGAGTATTTTCAAAATGATCCCATTATTGTCAAAATAAAACTAACACTTGAAAAAAAGGCAAAGTAACCAGGTATATGACATGGAGTGTTGTAAGACCGGTTCATATAAAGTGAAATGATTTCAAATGTAAATACCTCCTCAGTCACCAATACCCTAGCTGCTCGGTGTCTTTCCACCAATTCTGATAAAACTTCAATTAATCTCTTTTTTATTTCACCTGTAAGCATGCGTCCCGAACCATATTCCTAAAAAGGTATATAAAGGAGCATTATACTTCTGCAAGATTAGACTGACAGAATTTGCATCTTTAGAGCAATTTTAAGGTATCAGTTTAACAGTTCTTACCCTCCTAATATGTTCAAGTTCTTCATCATCCTCCAAAAAGAAACTAAGGTATTTGAAGGGTATATCCACCTGCAAAACATCCACAAAATAAGTCAAAATGGAGTTCGTTATTTTAATAATTCCAAAAATTCTCAACTTTGCACTTGTTGAAAAACTAAAAAAAAGATAAATTAAAAAAAAAAGGATAATGGGTTGAATGACTTAAATCACGGCCTTTCACTTTGCAGTTAATGTCAATATTTAAAAGAGATAAGATTAAAAAAGGAAATGATACCCAGTTAATGTGAAAACAGCAGTTACATTTTATATTGCTAGCGGGTCAAATAGGCAAGATCTACAACTTTGCTAAAAATAAAACAGGTAGAAAAACAATTTCAAGTAATTACAATGACAATAGTGACGAATATGTAACATAGTTTCACACTTCATAAAAGAGTGACATGTTACAATGATTCATCATCATCCCAAAGTAGCTATTTAAAATTTTAAGAGTATCTATATATATTATAAACAAAGGTTTTTTTGAAACTTACCATGTCATTTAAGCCATGTTGGCACTTCTTCCATGTCATTTAATCCACGTCATCAATGCCAGGTGTAAAAAGTCTATTTTCAGTTTGACTTTTCAAAACTTACACGTTTTATCCATAAATGGTTCACGAAGATATTTTTGAATTTCAAAGTGTCTTAACCGAATTTCTCTCAACTCTCCGTGCCTATTAATTAATTTGTTATAATATCCAAATTTGTTTCCTCTTTTCTCTCTCATTTAATACTATTTAAGTGAGCCTTCATTTACAAAATCCAAATTATAACATTATTTATAATGTTTTAGATCGAGTGTTGCACAACCAATAATAATTTTTCGTTGATCTTAAAGGTGAGGAGACTACTTTGCATGTGCATGTTAGTCAGGCTCATAAAACTAATGTTTTTTGTGGTTTTTGTAGTGTTGTTCATTTCGATAAGCTTTTTTTGATTATTGATGTGATTTTACACCGTATTGTATGCACTCTATCTTTAACGTCAAATACAGAGACTGGTTAGTTCTTCATTTGAGTCGCGATGGTGTGTTTAAAATGTCTCGATTCAGACATTTTATGTGAATTTGATGTTGACGTTGATAACAATTATTTTATGTTGACGTTTAGTATATCGAATGGATTTTAACGAGTGCATGAACCGTGTTCGATGAAATGTCTTAAAAGAAGTTTAGATAGATGGTACGATATGTTTTTATAGAATCATGGTCTTTTAGCATATTTCAATTCAATATGGTGTATATTTAAAAGTTGAATGTGTTTGTAACTTTGTATGGCAAGTTAAAAGTTTTTCATACTTCTCGCTTGATACTATATTTATTAAAAGTCAACGGAGATACTTTTTGAATCTCAATGGTTCACTTTTTGAATATGCTACGGGGTTGGTTAATTCTTTTTCTAGAGAAGCTCTTCTTCTTACTGAACATGGGAAGAGTGTTTTGATGTTCTCAAATTTCACCTTTATTCCCCTATTGACTTTTTTGGTCTTTTTTTTACAACTTTGACCTTAAATATTTTTGTTTGTGTTATATAATACTTGATGAAAAATATATGAATGGATTGAGTTTTAAATGTATTCTCATTGGTATATCTTTCATCAATTATTGTATAACACAAATAAAAATATTTAAGGTCAAAGTTGAAAAGGAAAGACCGAAAAAGTCAATAGAGGACTATAATTTTGGGACGGAGGTAGTATAATATTTCAATAGGTTATAAGCCACCTTTGTTGAGTTAGCATGCAAATAAATTATGACCGGTCCTTTAATACCCTTTGATTATGAATTGGTTGAATGAGTTGAGGTCAATATAGATCTTACATTTGACATAGATCTAATAAATCAATTTTAGTCATTCATTTTTTTTTTATCAAAATTAATAAAAATACCATTTTCATCTTTTTTCTAAAAATAACATCTCTTACAAACGGTAAATCTTCAAACTACAAAAAATACATCATCGCGACGAGAATTAAATTATCTTTCTATAGATATACACTTCTCTATATTTTCGACAAACTTTTTTTTTTCAAAAATTTCGCCCAAAAAAATCATATATGCTTTGTAAAATCATATATGATTTTCAAAAATCACATGTGATTTGTAAAAATCAAATCACAAGTGATTTTTTCAAATCATATATGATTTGTAAAAATCGAATTACATATGGTTTTCACAAATCATATGTAATTTTTCTGGCCAAAATTTTGAAAAAAAATCGTTAAAGATATATATAAGTGCATATCTATAAAAAGATAATTTAATTCTCGGTGCAATTGTATGATTTTTTTCGCGTAACGATTAACGGTTTGCGAGATATTTAATTTTTTAAAAAATGGTGAAAGTATATTATTTTATTTTTGATTAGAAAAAATGAATAGCTATAATTGGTTCATTGGATCTATGATAAATTTGAGATTTATATTGAACTTTTGCCTTGGTTTGAATATATATGTAAAAGTCCTTCTTTTGACTTTCAAGCTTATCTTCATGAATATCGGACATCAATATGTCATGATAAGAATGAGGCATGCAATTTAAGATAAGAACTCAACTTAACATCATCAAGTTCATAAAGCATAGGTCGTGCACGTAAAGAGTCTATTATTCTTACTTATGTGAGCTCTGTGCTACTCCGTGGATGTTTAGCTTACCGAATTCTCAAATTCATGAATTAGTGTGACTCATATGATATGAGTCTCATTGAAGGCCTTATGCAAGGATTAAACGAGAGTTGGACTGCACACCTATATTTTAAAAACATATTAAATGAGTGTTGCATTGTTTGTCTACATTTTAAAATTGTTTACTTTTATAAAATACTGTAAACTAAATTTTCAAACAACATAGGCGTTTGTTTTATTTTGGTTTTTATCTACATGGTATTGACATGGTAAGGACTGAGGATTATGATTTTTCTATTCAAATTTGTCGAAAGATCAACTATAAATACTTGGTGTTATGATGCTTTTTGTGTTCAAGTAACTCGAACATCACACATGCAAACTTGAAACTTCGTATGCTTTCTCAATTCATGTATCTGGAAATACCATATAGTTTCTTGAACGATGTTCAACACAAAGTGCTTATTTGTTTCATGTTATTGAAGTTTTGTATATAAGGTCATTTTTCAATTTTTGTTTAATCTTTTCACATGTTTTGCATATCCTTTAGGTTACTACGCAAATAGTCGTTAATTGTTTGGAAATTAGCATTTGTTTTTCTAAATGTTTCACTTCCGTTTACTTTTTATAAGCCACCCGTGATTTATCACGGGTTTATTGGCTAGTGATATATAACATCAAAGATATACCTTAACATAAAAGATTTGAAAGTGAAACTTGTAAGAAAAAACAAGATTTACCTCATAAAAAACAAGATGAAAAAACTTAGTTATATTTACCGCGACGAGTGTAGTTAACACATGAAAGCTAATCTAAATTTAGAAAAACTTCACTCTTCCAACATATACAATACTGGCTTATACAATATTAGGACCTTAATGTATTATGTAAATCAACCATAGTCATGATCGTCATATATATTAACATGTTAATATTAATTACAACAGAGTAAATATTAACATAAACTTAAACAAGAAAGAATACTTACAATCTTGTTTCACGGATGTCAGGCACAAACAGAGATTAGAAAACTAGTTCATCCTTAAAATGGTTACGGTTTGTCTATCAAAAGTTCCACACAAGTTCCACACGAATTATGAAAACACAATATATACACACAACAGGTGTGACGGCGCCTGTGACACCATCACCTTGCCATTATTTGAACATGTTAGGAAGTGGCCTTACTGCCATGAATGCATCCACAATCTGCATAAAAACATTGAGTAATTGGGTAATGTTAGGAGGCTACATATCCATTCTATGAAAATAGCATGCACTTGTGTTTGATGAGTATAAATATTAGTACAATTTTAAGGAGTTCATTCACGTTCTACATGTTTTTATCAAGTTAATTGTATAAATTCATTATTCAAGGTGATTTTAAAAACCGACATCTAAATAGCCCGCCCAATATTCAAACTAACTTACTATTTTGAGTATTTTCAAAATGATCCCGTTATTGACAAAGTAAAACTAACACTTGAAAAAAAGGCAAAGTAACCAGGTATATGACATGGAGTGTTGTAAGACCGGTTCATATAAAGTGAAATGATTTCACATGTAAATACCTTATCAGTCACCAATGCCCTAGCTGCTCGGTGTCTTTCCACCAATTCTGATAAAACTTCAATTAATCTCTTTTTTATTTCACCTGTAAGCATGCGTCCCGAACCATATTCCTAAAAAGGTATATAAAGGAGCATTATACTTCTGCAAGATTAGACTGACAGAATTTGCATCTTTAGAGCAATTTTAAGGTATCAGTTTTAACAGATCTTACCCTCCTAATATGTTCAAGTTCTTCATCATCCTCCAAAAAGAAACTAAGGTATTTAAATGGTATATCCACCTGCAAAACATCCACAAAAGAAGTCAAAATGGAGTTCGTTATTTTAATAATTCCAAAAATTCTCAACTTTGCACTTGTTGAAAAACTAAAAAAAAGATAAATTAAAAAAAAGAAAAGAAAAGGATAATGGGTTGAACGACTTAAATCACGGCCTTTTACTTTGCAGTTAATGTCAATATTTAAAAGAGATAAGATTAAAAAGGAAATGATACCCAGTTAATGTGAAAACAGCAGTTACATTTTATATTGCTAGCGGGTCAAATAGGCAAGATCTACAACTTTGCTAAAATAAAACGGGTAGAAAAACAATTTCAAGTAATTACAACGACAATAGTGGCGAATATGTAACATAGTTTCACACTTCATAAAAGAATGACATTTACAATGATTCATCATCATCCCAAAGTAGCTATTTAAAATTTTAAGAGTAAAGGAGTATAATCTCAGCACTAGTTTTAGCTAGAAACCGTTGATGTACCTCAAGATTTGCTCCACACTTCCTATGATTCTTAATAGAATCTTGTCCTCCCGAGAAAGCGTATTTGTTTACCTGTACAGCACATTTATTTTATCACCTTACCATTACCAGAAAGTAAACAAAAGAGAAGAGACAATCTAACTGTATGCAGATGCTAAAGTATCAAAGGTCCTTTTAAAAACATTTAACATTTGCGTTCCATAATATATAGCTTGAGCAAACCTTTAGCACAATGGAAGTTAAAGTACACGGATATACAAAAGAAAATTAAAAACCTTGTCCTTTATGTGTTTTTTAGAGTCTGTCACGTAGATTGCAGAATTGGCATCACTGGCAGACATTTTGCCTGTTTCTCCCTGCAATATTTAGCAAACAAAGTAAATGTTTATAATCAATGCAGTTAAAAGCAGAATGGAAGCTCAGAACATCTATAAATGCAAAGAATTTGCAAATCTAAATCATCTACAATATGAACTAAATGTAGATGAAGTAAAAAACACAATGATCAGCGCATATAAGTTACCTGAAGGGCTGGAAAGAATATGGATTCTATTAGCGCCGGCTTGTTATACCCTATCCGAGGAGCAACATCTCGTGCCATCCTGAAATATGGATCCTGAGGCAATTACCAAACTGATATTAGAGACACTAGCAGCACATAAGTGGAATGAGAAAAGGTGGGGAAAAAAAAGAGAAGATTTTGCAATCACATCTTTTCACATTGTGAAGGTGGATATACAATATCAACATGGTCACAGGAAAAACAACAACCAAGCATGAAACAAAGAAAGAAGTTCCTATTCCTCATACATTTTCTTATTTAGTTATATAAGCATTCTATTATCCAATTTATGCAACTGTTTTCTTAGTTTCTCTCATATTAAACACTAATTAAGCATATCACCTCTGTGACAATAACGTTTACTCAAGGATGAATATGAAGTCTAGAGGATACAAGAACATGTAAAAAAAATTCGTTGAAATATTAAATGATGTAAAAAGACCATATAGTACAGGCATATAACCAAATAACATATAACTCCAACCTGATCAATTGCACATGGAACTAAGCAGCGGAGTTTATCTTGGCCAGGAAACAAGTGTGGAAATGAACTGGGGAATGATGGAACAGCCTGCAAAAAAAATGTTTGCTTAACTTGAATAGCTACTCTATAAATCAAGAAAGTGAAATATTACAACTGAAAAATGTATAATAGTAGCATAAGCAGATACTACAAATCAAATCCCAAAAACTAGCTGAGCGACATGGAAACCTTTAATCATTTTCTTACACCAAGTTATATACTTTTACAGCTATATATTTATAACTAACAAATATTGGATAGCAATATTGGCGAGTTGGATGCACGTTATACATTCGGGTATGGATCAAAACTGGTCATTTAGCTGTCTTGATGTCTATAGAACAATCTTATATTCACGCTCCAGTTACCGTCCTTAATATAGTTAAAACAAAGACGATACTGAATTTGAAACACTTTTTTTGTTAATACTAAAGTTTCAATACTTGCTACATTCACGACCTTACCAAATAATTTAAATATCTGAGTGTGTCAAAATTAACAAATTGCAAGGATGAAGTATATTGTACTAACTCTTAACTAATGTAAGATTTTAGAGCTAACATTGTCTTATGGGGAAGAGATCCGGTAAGAAGAAAAACTAAAATAAGAAGAATAAGAAGAATTTCTAGCCACACATTTCAAATAGGAGGGAGAAATTTAAGGGGAGATGCATCTATTTTTGTAGGTGCATCTAAAATGAGTGGTTGTGGTTTCTTCTTATCATTCTTATTTTAATTTTACTTCTTATTTGATCCTAACTCTTGTCTTATGAATGTTCTTTTAATATTATTTATTAATCTCCTTATTCACAACAAAGGTATCAAACTATACTAAATTTCCTTCAACAACTGCACTCAACTCAGCATATATAAACAAGAAGGCAAGTTTTTGCATGAATTTATGTCGATGCAAATGGATATATTAATCAACAGAGATAATCACTAGGAAACCACTTTCTTTAGTGAAAGACAAGTTTAATGGAGGAGTTGGAAGAAAAATCCTAACCTGGACGGGAGGAAAAATAACTTTTCCTATATGGTCTTCCCCAGTGAAGCCAAATATCTTTTTTATCTGCATTACATCAGCAAAGAACCTTAGTAGGACTCAAAAACAGTAACATTGAATATGCAGCAACTGATTGACTAATAATAATCACCTGGTTGTAGGTTACACATTTGGCAACCTTCACCATGTTTTCAAAGAAAGCACTGCACAAAATAAATTCGCATAAGAGGCATTATGGAATACAGCTTGTCAATAAGAGTTACGGTAATATATACACACCACCCTTTTTAATCTAACCGTGTCACGTTGCATATTATTTCCATGGAATTAAAAGGTATCCCACAACAGAAACATTTAATCACAATGCCCTCATTTTAGTATGTCTAGAAAACATAATAATAAGCATCATGATGAACGCTTTACTTACCCACCAACATAATCAAAATCTGAGAAAATGAAGGTCCTCGAGACATCAAATCCACAAGCAATTATATCTTTAGCATTCTCACGAGCAAGTCTCTTACTTTCTTCTACAGAAAGTTTCTTCCACATGCACTTTTCATCATCTGTCAACTGTATGACTAGGGGAACCTTAAAGGCTTCCTGCAAATATCTGCAATAAAAAAGTTCATGTAAAGAAATAAGGATATTATGAATATCATGCAGTTGAATTTGCATGATTGAGATACAGTTAATATATAACTGAAAGAATTACTTGGTGAACATAAAAGGAACAAGATGGCCGATATGCAAAGCTTCAGAAGAAGGGCCTCTGCCTGTGTACAAATAAAACTTTTCCCCGCATTCATAAGCATCCAGGATCTCGTCGAAGTCCCTGTACGTTGCATAATGCAAAAAGATACATATATATATATCAAGTTCTACTACTTCCATCAGAGATGCGTATTCGAGATGGGTAGGTTGTAAAAGTAACAACCTGTGTGCGAAAAAGACTTTACGGCGTAAAAAGATATGAGGTTCTCGATTAGTGAGCTTAGAAACACGGTCGAGGAAAGATTGGTCGAGTCTTTGCAAACCAAATTTGTCAATCAGTTTGTTGTAATCAATCTTCCCTTTGGAAGATACTTCCCATGGATTCACCACTTGCTGTTCTACTTCTTCCTCGTCTGAGTGTCCATGTTTGTTTCTACGTTGGAGTTCATCTTCAAGCTCCTTAATTATCTCTTTAATTTCACCCTCCGTTTTCATCTGGATGTCCATGTTTTGTTTGTCGATCGCTAAAATCACCTATGCAACAAGCGATGATCGATTAATATTGATATATATACGCGTAGGGCTTGTGGTTAGTAAATTGCAAAATAGCCCTTTATATGTTTTTCTTTGTTTTTTTTTTATGATAAGTAAATTGCAAAAATAACCCTTTATATGTTTTTATTTTTTAAAGATCAGTAAATTGCAAAAAGAGCCATTTAGTTTAATTAGAACGGTACCCGCACAATGCGGAAGCAGGTACCCTATAACTATATTTTACGTTATTTGGTTACACGTTTAGTTGTCTTCATGCTTTATAAGTAGAGATAAAAAACTGTTTGCAACTGGTTCTGTAAATTGTCTGCAGGTTCTGTATTTATAAGGCAATAATTAGTAAGTAAAAAGTATGATTTTCAAGCTTTTCTAATTATAGAATAATCCCAAATGCATTATCATGTAGCATAGATGGATTTTTTTATAAAATCAAAATTGCAAGTGCAAGTGTTTGTCTAGTGGTTAAGGCACTCTTTGTTACATGGGTGTTGACAAAAAAATGGAATGGGCCCAAATAAAACAATTTGGTACACGGATTGGATAATCAAGTAATGAAATTATTGCAAAAACTCAATCCAGGCTTATGGGTTTTAAGAAAAGCACTTAGGGTGCGTTTGGTATCCTACTATGGGAATGAGACTATAACTATGAAAGTGATTAAATGTGTTTGTTTAAGATGAGAGGGCCTACCACTATGGTAATGAATGATAGATATAATCCATACTCCATATACATCAAGAGGGCTAGGTATGGATCTTTCATAGGTGAAGGATCCACCATTACTATTAAACTCATACCCATTGTCATTCATGGCAGCATACCAAACGCACCATTAGGGTGTGTTTGGTATAGATATATGGGAATGGGGTTGTGGGTTTCATTATAATAATATGAATTACGAGTCGACATTTGAACTTTTCAATACGAATCTAATATAGGATTTAAACTATATGTTATATATAAACCACAAGTAAGAAATATGTAACTTAAGTATAAATGAATTTTGGCTCACACTTTTTTTCAATTTGAATCTTACACGTCTAACAAGTCCAAAAGGGTCGAACATATATAAAGTTTGTACTCAACAAACACTCCTAAATACTTATCACACGTAAATGTATTATGTTGGACCAATTGTAAACCTTTATACATATTGCACACGATTCAAACTATTTGAGATAATACCAAAAATATTATTTGAAAGTTGAAGAAGAATGAGTCCCATATCTCCCCAAAGACTCGACCACTTCTCCCTCTATATCTCCCCTAAACCCTATTTCCAAACGCAGAGTTAGGATCAAATAAGAAGAAAAATTAAAATGAGAAGGATAAGAAGAAACCACAACCACACATTTTAGATGCACCTACAAAAAGAGATGCATCTCCCCTTGAATTTCTCCCTCTTATTTAAAATGTGTGGCTGAAAATTCTTCTTATTCTTCTCATTTTAGTTTTACTTCTCACTGGATCCCTTCCCTCCAAACGCATATCCTACTTCAAACTTCACATACAAAACCCTAATAAACAAGTACAGTGACGGCAGTTTCATTTTTCTTTCGAAAAGAAAGAATGTACGAAGGTGTAGCATCAGATTGGATTGGTGTGATAGTGGTGAGGAGATCGACTTTGGTGTGGCATTAGTTTCGTTCGCGGGTTGATTCGATAGGTGTTGGTTTTGGTCTCTTGTGTTCTTTGTTCTTTCCTTACATCTGATCCAAGAGGTATCTCTTATAATCGTTCTTGTGTTCTTGTTCAAAACATGAAACCTATATATACATTTATAACATGTGAATCTAATCGTTTGTTTCGTTAAAACTATAAATGAATAACAATATATACAAAGGCCACATAAAATCACGAAACTATGAAACATACATGTGTCGATCATTACTTCTGTTTTGTGGTCATTCGATTATGTGTGGTGTACGCTTTGCTTTGGTTATTAGAACATGCATACTATCTCATTAACACGTTCTAAAAACTGATAATAAAACTAAAGAAATACAAGAGGCGTGCATGTTAATTAATGTGAAGAAACAATACAACATTCGATGCTTTTCGAGGGGACTTTTCCACGTTTTCGACTCGAACATGTCCCCGCCAATAACTTTCTACAGCGACATGTCCCCGCCGAAACGTCCCTGCCAACACCTCATCGCTGATACTTTCGGCATGGACATATGCCCCTTTTTGGCGAGGACACGTGGGTCCTGCAGCCTTTGGGTTGGTCAAACAATATCCAGCGTGGCACTTCTTTTGGCGGGGACATGTCCTCGCCGAAAGTGGAATTCACTTATGAGATTATTATGATTAATAATAATTAACTTAATTAATCACCTCTTTTGGCGGGGATGTGTCCTCGACAAAAGGGTTATCCACTTTTAAGATCAACTCTTTTGGCGGGGACGTGTCCTCGCCAAAAGAGTTATCCACTGTTGAGATCAACTCTTTTTGCGGGGACATGTCCCCGCCAAAAGAGTTATCTACTTTTGAGATCACCTCTTTTGGCGGGGACGTGTCCCCGCCAAAAGAGTCATGCACGTTTTGATATTTACTCTTTCGGAGAGGACATGTTCCCGCCAAAAGAGTCTGACCCGTTTTGCAGCATATTGCAGCAAAATGGGTAATTTTCAGATTTTTTCCGGGAAAAATCTACAACATCACAACCTGTATATCCAAATGCTACAACACCACAAAAGACTCTCACATCACAAATTCGCTAAAAATAATATCATGCATATCCAAGTTCGCTAAATTAACATAATCATGCATTAGTATCAAAATTCGCCAAAAACGGTTAAAAAACCGTGATCACATGATCATCTACAAAACTATACATAAGCTAGTTTTCCGCAAAATGGTCCAAAACTATACGCGGGAAACAATTTACCGGGAATCCTAACACATAAACTACATAAACACATAATAATCCATGTAAATCTCTACAAATTTGTCCATAACCCTAAAACAAATATAAACCGCCCCATGGGACCCAAACAAGCCATACGCTACTCCCCAGTCTCCCCACTCCCCTCCCCGGTACCTCGAAACGACTCACCCTATGAAGAATTTTGTGATCCCGATGTCCCCGACATGCCACTCGCTAGCCTCTCGGTCTAACCCGGCTGAGTCCTGGCCCACTCCATCAAAATATCAAGTTGTGTCCTCTGCGTGGAGATATCCTCGGATTGCTTCTGCACGGTTTCCTGCAGTGAGGGCGAGGAGGCTTGCTCGCGGGCTCGTGAGGCCCTGAAGGTCGTCTTGTGACCACCGCCGGGTAACACTGAACCTACGCTAGGAATATGACCGCGCTGCTTACCACCGATCACCTGGCGTATAATATCCAGGTAAGTCATAGTCGTCCCCGCGGAGGTGCTCTCTGTCCGCATCCGTATCATCTCATTATGTTTAGTTACAAAAAAAAAAAAAGAAAAGTAATATATAAGTCGTGATTTATAATTTGCATTAATGTGGGTGAGTTTTTGGAAATAATTTATACTTACGTATCTAGCCTCGGACACTAGAGACTCAAAGACGTCGCCTCTCGTATGGTTCTTCCTGTAAAGCTCGATCAAGTCTCTACTAGCAGCGGAGTCGGTGGGGTCCCTCAACTGTTTATAAACTAGCAAGGTACCCGCGCGTTGCATCGGCGGGGTGCCATGCAATTTAAATATTCAACGAATTTTTTTAGTTCTATATTTTATAATACAATAGATATACGGATGACGAAAATTTTAGTTTTGAATAATTTTATGCAATAACAAAAAATTTCATATAAAAACTGTAAATTATCCACACGATGTTGTGACAATACCGAGTTGGTAGCAGGTATATTGTAAATGTATGAGGTTAAAGTAGTTGACAATGACTTGTAGTCATAAGTTATCATTAAATAATAACACCATACTGAATTTTAAAAAATCACTTACATTATACTAAGAAAATTTAGTTCTCTTAAATAATGTTTGTTATATTTGTCCCACATAGATCGATGATACAAGTAAAATATTACGTATAAAGATAAAGAAAAACTAAATATTGAAGAAATCATGTGGGTTAGTTTAAAGAGTATAATTATTATTATATAAATATATATAATATATATAATTAGCACTTAGCACTTACTTTGAAAAAATCGTTCGATTTTTATAAAACAAAGTTTTTAGTTTTTACGGTAAATTTTATCAATAAAAACTAAAAGGTGTATATGTTGATTCTCGAGGCACTCTTGCGATTTAATAATATTTTTTGAACATCGTAATGTAGTATGCATTTTTAAACTCTATTGATTTAATGATATCGTTTTCGAATGATTTTTATGGGTTGGCCGAACCGGTAGTGACTTCGGTTCTCGGTTGAAGTCGTTGGTCCTGTCCGTTTTTTTAAAACCATATGTACCATCAACTTGTTTACATATAAATTGTAAAAAGATTTGTGTGTTTTATTAGTTTGTACAATATGTATAATAACAAGTATTTTTCTTATTAGGGGTGTTTTAAAAATAACATTTATTAGGTATTTATTATTATAGACGTTTTTTTCTTATATTAAATTACTTTGTATTTTTTTATAAAACATGTTTACAAAAAGTGTTGCAGCAAATGATATTATAGATGTACTTATTTAAAATCTTCCATTATAAGCAAGTGTTGAATATTAATATTTTAAGCCTTCCTTTTTAAGAATATCCCAAATGCTTTATAATGTAGTATAGATAAAATCAATAACGACTTACCCGACAATATCTCTATTTATAAATAAAATCAATAACGACTCACACAACACTATCTCTACATTATATATAACAGGAGGCGTTTGACCACATTAAAGCCACATCATCACCTTTGACCGCCAAATAATTACCTTAAACTCCATGTCATCACATTTTGACTATGTAAGCAATTTTTATAATTAAATTCGGCTGATGTAAGCAATTTTTATAATTACGTTAATCCCAAAAAAACACCTTAAAGTCCACCTAAGCAATGTTTGACCAAATAAAATTCGGATGTTTGACCTTTAAATCCGGATTTATTTTATTCCATTTAATTCCTTTTTCAAAAATTCTAATGTAGAGTTTCGAACCTTGGTGGTTTGTAGCATTTACACAGTTGATAACCATTAGACCAACATTTGTTTTTGGATTATATTTTGCAACACCATATCTATAAACATTGGTAATTAATGATTTTTGCTAATCACTACATTATCCATTATTAAAAAAAACCACTTATATTTTTCCAAAAAGAAACCCTAATCATCATAACACTTTCCATGAAGAAAACTCTATCATGATTTTAGGGTTTTAATGATTTTTAATGTGTTCTTTTGCAGGTTGTAATTACAACAACTTTCAGGGGATCATCTTCCTCCAATAGTACAAAGTTTTGAAGCTGAGAGAAAGGGCTTGAGAAGGACTCTCTTTGAACAGCTTGCAGGTTTGTATGGAGATGAAGTCATATCTATGCTCACTGTCAAGTATCGTATGCATGAACTTATAATGAATTGGTCATCAAAAGAGCTTTACAGCAATAAGGTCAAAGCTCATGCAAGATTGTATCAAGCAAAATTTATGTTATATCTATTATTTTACAAACCCTAATTTAATGCAACTCTCTAAAATGTTTTGTTAGGAAAACTTATTGATGGTTATAGCTACTTTAGGTGTAACTTTGCAGTATGGTCTTGCTGAAGTTTCAAAGAGACTGCAACCATGGACACAACAGATTACGGTTCGAGGAGTTATTGCAAGTAAAAAAAAAGTTCATTATATCCTTTTTCTCACAGCTATTTATATGCCTGTTTATTGATAAGGTTTTAAAATGTACCTTTTTGAGGGGTCGTTTAAGCCCTTATTTGATCACTTTTGTATCCGTTATTACTTAATATCGTTCCTTTTCACTTTTTAGGTCTCTTGAAGGCAAATTGCTGTAATGGCACTTATTTGGACGAAAAGGCGCGAATATACGAAGAAAATGGCCAAAGTCAAGAATCGAGACACTCAAGCTGCTGAAAATACAAGGTGACGGCGTCACTGCTTAACTGCGACGCCGTCGGAGGATTTTGTGACGGGACAGAAGCCAAATCTCTTATTTTCAAGTGACGGTGTCAGGCTTTAAAAGAGTAGGCCGTCGCAACTCAGACGGCCTAGATTTGATCCAGACGGCGTCAGAAGCTGAAGAGGACGGCGTCACAAGCACAAGGTGACGCCGTCGCAAGACTAACGTGGCCAAGACGAAACCCTAATGACGGCGACCCGACGGCGTTACAAAACATAAGGTGACGCCGTCGCACATGTAATCTTATATATAGAATCCGAATTTTTCAGTATTTGTGTGTAGTTTTTTGGAGTAAAAACCTAAACCAAACCAAGGCTGTCTTGTACAGTATTTTAGGGTTCCAAACCCTATCTTACAACAAGATAAGTGTTTTACTTCATTAATTCAATTATGTCTTTGATTATTTGTGTGTATGCTTGCATGTTCTCCATGTCCGGCTAATTTACTTGTGCGTTTGCTTAGGGAATATGAAACTTAATTATTGAATATTGATTGGTTGTCTCTTATCTTAATTGCTAATGATCTAGTAATGCGATAGGTCATTCGTTGTGTAATTAATGCTTGATTAATCTTTGTGACCCTTAGGCTATAGCACTTAGAGCGGTTGTAGGCTAAACCATCCAAAGAGGCCTTAGAGTTAGAGTTTATAATCCCTAGTGGGTTTTGTAGACGAGACCCTTTGGTAAGTTCAAAGAGTTAGGGATAAACGCATACCCTACGACTTTAGACACACAACGCGATTAAGAATAAGGACGTGACAATTCAACCATCAATAGGAGATAATTAAGGAGTAATAAAACATAAGTGAACACATCTTTAAACTATCATACGAGCACACAATAATTAGACATAGACTACACCTTAGATTAGATAATTAGAGAATTAGAGTAATCGGTAGAAATACCAACCCCCAAATCCAAACCCCGAGATTCGTACCTTTCCATTTCCTAAAAAAACATAAAAAAGATAAAAAATAATCTTCCTCAACCCCCAACCTTAGCGTAGTAACTTCTCACTAGCATTCCTATTCCCCTAGAGAACGATATCAATACCCGTGGCTTACCCTAATACTACACTACAACGATTAGGTTCACTGCCTAGGGTGTTATAAAACTTGCTCGAAGAAAAGGAAGTTCCTTTGACCCCGAACGACGCGTGTAGCGTTATCATTTATTCTTGCCACAATGTGTTATTTTAGTTCTGTAGTACTTATTTCGGCGTTCACATTTTTTGGCGTATGGGTTTTTGTATGCCGACAGTTTTTTGCTAGGTGATATTTGTTGTTATTCTATACGACTTTCGTTTTACGTTTTCTGCTTTTCCTCTTTCTTTTTATAACTGCTACTGACGACTGTTATGAATCGTATATGGCATATGCCCTTTTTTTAGTGCCATATTCGTTAATGCCTAAGAGTAGTCTCTCTTTGGAATTTTTTTCTTTCTTTTATTTGTCCTTTTTTTTGGTGCTGCCTATGAATGATGAAGAATCATTACAGATGTTCTCGACGGCTAGACAGATTCCTTAGAACGATATCAGTTGTGAGCCTTTCGAGACCGATATGTTTATGACGTCAGAAAGTAATCAGATTAGTGCTTGCCCTTTGTTTACTGTCATATTCGTTAATACCTAAGAGTAGTCTCTCTTTGGCACACGGTTTCTGGCAATACTTTGACGGATACATACATACCGACTGAACGTTCAGCTATGTTGTATACGGGTATTGTGGAAAACTAGAAGGGGGGGGGTTGAATAGTTTTACTAATTTAAAACTTCCTTTTCAATATTTAGATCGACTTATGTCAATCTATTTGGTTGTTTATGTTGGACTTTGATAGATAGATATATAAACGTGTAATGGAAGATAAAGAGTATGAAGCACATCACCACGACACAAGTTATTTATAATGGTTCGGCTACAAGGACACCTTCCTTGCCCTACTCCACTCCCCGAGTCACCTACTCGAGAGTTCGTAAACACTACACCAACTCCTTATGGCGGAGAAGCCTTCACAACGTCGCTTAACCTTTTTCCTGTACAAAGCTAAATACCGAGTTCCTTCACACTAAGGCGACCACACCTAACACAACGTCGCCTACCCTTTATACGGTGCTAGGCTTACCACCGAGTTCTTTCATACCAAGGAGAACTAATCCTATCACAACGTCGCCTACCCTTTATTAGGTACTAGGCTAAGCACCTAGTTCCATTACTATGGAGGAACTACTACCCTTCACTACACAACACCTAATATCAAGGAGATCCACTCCTTGTTACAATACCATCAAGGATATCACCATCCTTGGAAATAAACAATATGTATAACGATGCACCTCATCGATTATATGACCTAGGCATTCTTCCCAAATGCGACTCGATTTGATTCTTCGGCATCCTTCACTAATGCCTTAGACACAACGCTTGGCACCCTTCACTAATGCCTTCGTCTTGACACCTTTAGCATTCTTCACTAATGCTTTGACACGGATGATTAGCATCTTTCACTAATGCTTTCATCTTGACACTTTCGGCATTCTTCACTAATGCCTTCAACCCAACATCTATGAAGAAAGTAAGAACTATCAACAAGAGAACCTTAGTTGTCTTGATGATGATGAAGCATGGAAACTCATGGACTTGAGCTTGCACGTCTTCAAGAAGTGGTGATCTTGCCTTTAAGAGGAACCTAGAAGATCACACAAAAACAAAAGACAAACTACATAGATCACTTGGATATGAGGTTAGAGGGTTATAATACTTGGGGAAGTATGTATGTGAAGTGATGAGTAGAAAGGAAGAAATGGCTCTCTATTTATAGAGAAAATTCTCTACTGTTCCCCGGATCCCACGGATCCCTTCCACTTGAGATCCGGCTAGCACAAAGCCAGGGATCCGTGGAACGCTCCTCTTTGCCCATGGGTATTTTTGTTTATGGGTTATGGGTTGATCCATGGTTTTGTTTCTAGATACAATGTATCTTAAGTATACAATGAACTTGGTTAAGTGGTATATATAAAACCATGGGTTATGGGTCAATACCATTTGATAGTTTTACCCATTTTAGTATATACATGTTTTTACCCATTTTAGTATACTTAGTTTATTATTTTTAGTGCAACCTGTAATTCATAATATAAAGTTTGCCAAATAGTTACAAAAGGGGGAGGGGGTTGGCAACATGGGTGCGTATGCAAACTGGTCAACCGGGGTGTATTTTGAAAGGGTTGCCGTAGCAAAATCAGCAGCAGTTGCAACAGGAGCACTCCTTGCAGCAGCGTAAGCGTTTGCATACCCCTACAGCAATTGCAACCGGACTCGCCTGAATTTGATCCGTATGACCAGAAGCATAAGGGTGTCACTCCCGTTTAGTCCAAAGCAGAACCACCAAGAGAGGAACAGAAGTGGCAGGGGTTTAAATGATAAGAATTAAGGGGAGTCGTTTAAGGACTTGACTTGAGCGACTATGGAATTTGCGGGTTTTTGGGGTACAACTTCTAAAAAATTTGACGGTGGATGCCACGGAACTGGAGCTCGACCCACGTAGATTGCACTAAAAATGTTGTCTTACAAGGCCAGTCTTTGTTTTTCAAACAAAGATAGTCAAGTATACATGTATTTGCATCATATTTTAGTTTTAAGACTTTTACTTATCGGTACTTACAACCATGGGTATCAACATTCTATGCAACGATGAAAAACAAGGTGGGTAGGGTAACGAGCCAAAACGGGTGATTTTTGGTATATATGATTTAGGATCATTTATTAATACTGGTATTTTGGCGTGGCAACCTGACATAGATTATAGTTGCAGCCAAGATCGGTGTTTGGCTTTGTCTCTATATTTGCATCCCGAACCACATAGATATTAATGAAATAGTTCTATTTGCAGTGTGCGCATGCCATGACTGGTACTTCGTTTCGCTTCTATGTTTATTCTGGAAGGTTCTTCGGTGGAAAACATAAATTGTGGAAGCGGTTTTGGTATGCGTTCTTTTACAGTTATTGGCTATACATATGTCCGGAAAAAAAATCAAATTCCAGTTTATGAAGTGGCTATGTAACACCCTACCCGACAAGGGCCCGAATGTCACATTATAGAGTCATATCAGAACATACTAATAAAAATGCAAGCGGAAGTCTTATTGTTAGGAATTAGAAAATTCCATGTTAAAGAGTCGGTCACCCCAATAATGGTCTAGCATATGTTAGCTCGTAGATTTGTCGTTGTTTACGTTATTTATCAGTTTATTAGTTAGTTTTTAGTTTAGTTTAGCGTAGTGTAACACCGTGGAGGAAGGACGGGTCTTTACCCACTGTATACCTGATCCACAGGCCGATAGGAGGTCGTTGTGTCTGTAAGTATAAATACCCCTTCCATCCTTGGAAGGGGTGGTGCTTCTTCTCATTCAATCTAATATTCCATACTTTGTGTAAACCTCTAGCAAGAACACCCTCTCTCTCTACTAACTCTCTAACTATGGCAAACATGTATTTTGATCATCCAAGACCACCCGAATCATCAACACAATAAATATAACGATCCTACAATTGGTACCAGAGCCAAGGTTTTTGTGTTGTGTTGATTTAGTGTGGTTTTTGATATATGTTTATACTGTTTCTGTGCTACTGTTATGAGTCGAAATTTTTTCTTTTTTCTACCTTTGTGGTTAACAGTTTTACACATGTGTTACTTGGTCAATGTCCAATATAATATTTACATATGATTTGTGTCAAGCGTGTGTCCAAAGAACAATATTGTAACTCGTCATCTATTTGTTTTTGGTACAAAAGCTGTGTTATTATAATGGTCAGTTCTCTATGGTCAACTGGTAACTTTTCTTGGTCATATTCATAGGTCTAAAAAGCAGTCTGGGTCATTTTTTTTGGGTTTAAGTAAGAAATGGTTATAAAGCTTCTTCCTAGCGAGTTGCCATGTTCTTATTAGCGACTTGTCAAAACTGTCCAAATACATTGCATGTTCTGTAGCGACTTTTACCTGGTAGTGAGTTGTACTGCAGTTTTTTTATAGCGACTTGTTTTTACAAGTCGTAGCGAGTTGACTCTAAAAATGTCCAGATTCATGGTATACCTAGCGACTTGACTATTGAGTCAACGGTCGTAGCGACTTGTCGTAGCGACTTGGTGCAATTTAAGGTCTAGCGACTTGCCAGAGAAAGAAGAAGATGAGAAGATGGAATGACCATGACCACATAAACTTTATATCATAAATGACTCGACCTCAGTGCTTAACATCATCAGTCCATGAGTACAAAACCAAATTCAAAATGAAAAACCATCAACTACTAATCTCAGATTCTATTCGTGCTTACATAAAAACCATCAAGACCACCATGGGTCTATACACACGAAAGTATCATCATCACAGATCCAAGACAACATATCAAAAACAATACTCCATCTACAAATCCCAATCCTACTCATCCACAATCTCCTATCTCATCTAATCAAGACTCGTGACTCATAAAGAAAAACGACTCATTCTAATACAATCTCAGAATAGGTTCAATTATGTGTCTAATCTCCACAAAACTTTGTTTGTGTGAACCGTTTTCATCATAGACCTATTTTTCATCTAAATATCCGAATACATAAGATAATCAAAATAACAAGTATGTTATTTGATCTTCTTGATTCGTTTATAAGACCACTTCACAAGACAAAGGTATCAACAATAATCTATTAACACCTTCCATCTCGTTCGTTTAACATATATAATCAAGAAGGACGAAAGTAAAACCTACCTGGTTCTCTTTGATTAGATCTCAAAACCATGTTAAAGTATTCAAAGATCTCAAAACCATGTTAAAACCTACCTTGCCGTCACGTAAAACCCCATGCCAACCCTGTGGCGAGGTCATGACAAACGGTTGAACACTCATGTTAAAGTATTCATAGAATCGTTTGGATGGGAGAAAAGTATATGTGATAGGCGATTATTTTGATGTGGAAGTGAGACAGCAGGAAGATGGGAGGCGGATATAAGAGAATTTTTTAGGTTGTGTGTGAGTAATTTTAGGTCAAATGAGAGTGTGGTGCCTTTTATACTCCCCTAATTATTAGGGTTTAGATGTACTGATATCTTACTGGATTGTATATCATGTCACATGGGCTTCAAACGTATGAGAAATCTTGTGTGGGCCGTGACTTTTGAAGAGGTGTGGGCTCGGGTATGGATTGAGGATTAATGTCATTTTGTGCGTTGTTTTCTTCATCAGTAGAGGCGTGGTTACTTGGATTTTTAAGTGATAAATCATGGGCCTCTTTGAATAATATTGGTTGGGCATCACACTCGTGTTTCATGGATCGAACTTGTGTCACAAACACATGAACAAACTATCATAAATACTGTCTATATATACTCACTTATATTGGATACATATTATGATAGTTTTGGGATTATGTGTTAAGTGTATACTTTGTGACATAAGGAGTGGTATATTGGTATAAATTTCACAAGGATTCACGTTTAAGGATATTTGGTCATCAAATTTGATTTTGACATGGGCCTGAACGAATTTAGTGGTATTTTGATAAGAGATTTATGCAAATGGGCCAACGATTTAATGCTGAGATTTAATGATAAGATTTGTCGATGAGAGTTGATTAAGAGACTTGTTGAGTTATGAGATTTGATTGAAGAGAGTTAATGATGAGATTTGGTGTGATAAAGAAACTTGTTGTGTTATGGGGTTTGATACTTTGGGTTATACATTTTCACGGAGTATACTATTTCACGGCTTGAATTGATGGTTGAACAAAGGTGACTACGGGGTTGTTTGGACGGTATTTCTTATTTGGATTTGCAGTAAGATTCTCCGGGCGCGTTTACTTATTTCGTCTTCTTTCTTGCTACCTTTCCGCGAAGATGACTTGTTTGGGCTTTTATAGAGTGTGATAAAGACTTGGCTATTTAGTTACGTTTGTGATTCTTTCTCGCTTAACAACGTTGCTATCACTTCCGTGTCTCACTCTTTTGAGAATGTCAAGAGGTTTTGTACATTGGGTACACCGTTTCTTCTTCACAAGGATTAGTACAAGGTTAAGTAACAAATCTGGAAAATTCTACTTCATGATCAAGTTTGGTATATCGGGTTTACTTCTCCATGTGGTCATTAAAATAACTGACAGATTGCGTGATTGACGTGTTTTCCAAAGTGTTGATTGGATGGTTGATGATGTTGATGATGTTGGATAATGGACCGTTGATGAACCGCTGCATGTTCCCCTAAAAAACAGATATTCTCTGAAACCAAAGTCGTCGTAACACATTCAAGCTGACATTGTTTACGGTTTTGTCTTGATTTTGTAAACTCCCGCGAAAGAACCTATTTCTCGGTTTAAATCATAGACTTGTAAAATCCCGTGATAATGGAAACATCCTGGTATTAGTAAAGTGCATTTCCGGATCTATCTTACGGTTTATTCTTGGTTTTGTAAAATCCCGCGAAAGAAACTATTTCTCGGTTTAAACCATAGAGTTGTAAAATCCCGTAATGATGGAACCATCTTGGAGAAGAGAAAGTGTAATTCTGGATCTTTTGATGCTGGTGCCACGGTTTCTGCTTCGAAGAAGGGATAAAAGGGTGTACTTCATAAATTGGATGTGTGTTTGGATATTCGTCATGGCAGTTTGGTTATTACATGGTTTTACGGGGTTATGTGCTTTTGACCATGGTCGGGATGAAACTATTATCAAAGTTCGTTTAAATGTCAAAGAAGGCTAGAGTTGAGCTTTGAACCAAAAGATGTGACAACGGGGTTAATTCATTATTATTTATTTGAGGTTGAAGTGAAATATCACGGGCGAGTGTACTTAGTATCTGAAGATATCGGGGATGGTTGGATGAAGATTCTTCAAGATCCTTGTTCGAGCTTATTATCAAAAATGAAGACTTGGAAATCTAGTTATTGTTGGGTGACTTTTACCTCTTCTTTTACCACTTGGGGGAATTGGGCTCTTATCACCTCAAAATAACTATCACTTAAAGGAGTTACGTTGTAGTGCTCAGTGTCACATTCAATTGTGGATTTTCAAGAGGTAATGTACGTCTATTACTTGATGGTTGGTTGGTTGAAGAGTATAGAGTACTTCGAGATTCAATGGGGCATGAATTCTCGACACCGATCTTTGTTACACATGTGCAAGTTTAAGTCACGAGTTTGGGTTGTTCTACTTCAAGGTCAAATTTATCATATTGGGTTTTTCTCCATCAGTTGTCACGACAAAGAGCCTACAGAATGATAATGGGGATGATTACATGTTTTGCTAAGAGAGTTGAAAAGAGAGAGACTATGACGTATGAACACAACAGTTCATGCCTCGTACTCTAAAGAAAAGAAAAGTGTACGGTTCAGTGCGCTTTATCTTCTGAAGAAGAGAAATCTTCTTATGACGTTTGAATACTTCAGTTCAAACCTCGTTCTCTAAAGAAAAGAAAAGTGTACGTGTCAGTGCGCTTTATCTTCTGAAGAAGAGAAATCTTCTCTATTATGACCATTCTCATCAACATGCTTCATACTTTTTCCATGCGCTTCAGTCATCAAGTGAACCGGGCTACTGTTGATTGTTTTCTGATTCCACTTTCTCAACTATAATGACGATGGCGACATCCTGTGCTGATTTTGCGGGGGAGAAGTGTGGATAGACTACATTTGGATAATGTTCACTTGTTTAATCAAGAATGGCATCTCCGTATGCAATTCTTGAGGGGGGGAAGAAGTGTGAATTTTTTTATTGTTGATTGATATTTGAGAATTAATGGTCATACGGCTCTAAACTCATGTAAGAACCGAGCCTCTTCTTATCGTATCGGGTCATCTTTACATGGAGTTTTCTCTCTTCTAAGAGCCGTTGGTTGACATCTTCACTCGGATTGATGAGTTTATCGACAAAGTGCTTCCGGTTAATGCTTCACGTATACATCAACATGATGATTCCGAACAATCTCTCTATTCTTGTTTGATGTGATTGGTAGTTTGGTGTTACCATCTTGTGTGTTCGTTGCGGCCTGATTGCTGATTTCCTTGATGAACATCTTTCTGTTCTTGTTTGATTGGGAGGGATTTTAGTTAAGGGGATTTGCAAGATGTAAGTTAATCGGGATGCTTTTTGGTGGGATGCTTTTTGGTGTGAGTTGAAGATGTTAACTATCTATTCCCCAACTGCACAATCTTGAAGAAGGTCGAGTCTACAGTCTGTTCTACATTTTCTGCTACATGATTAGAAGACTAAAGACGAGTTGCATTTAACGATCTAAAGACTTCTTCTTAATTTGGGCATTTATCAAACAGATTGTCGGTTTAGGGGAGATCACTAATTGGGAGAAAGTTATAAGTCAGATTCAATTCCCAATTAGACGTGCTCATATTCTTTAGCAGTGACTACTCGAGACGTTGATATTGACTATTGCTGGACATTTGACACAAGGTGATTACTTCGGAGTTAATCATTTATCACTTATTTGAGATTGAAGTTGACTTTCACAAAGGCGTGTTCTTATTTGATAACTTGCTCGGGCTTAAGAATTTGAGTTGAAGACTTGGCTTATCTAGTTACCAACAGTCGAAGTGGATGGTTGAAGACCTGGTTAACTATCACTATTAGGAGTTACTTTGTTTTACTCAGTGTCACACGCATATGACGGTGTGGATAAACGCAAGAGGTGTTAATGTCTCATACTTTGTTTGGGTAGTGAGTACTTAGAGATTTGCTTGAAGCATAAATTCTCTACACCGTTCTTCCATCATTAGGTGCAAGCTTAAGATACAAATGTGGGGAAGTTGACTTCAGTTTCAAGTATGGTATAGCGGGTTTTCTTCTTCAGTGGTCACTTCAAATTGTCTACAGAAGGGTTGATATAAATAGTCAGAGAGAGTCTTCAGCAAGTTGATTCTCACAAAGAATTCAAGTGTTCTTCTCAACAAATTTCTAGTATACGGGCTTTCAATGAGTTGCTGATTCTGAAGCATCAAAACCAGCAAGGGGAAAGGAGACACGCATCTAAACGCGAGTAATCTTGATGAGCTTAATTATTCTAAGTGATTGAAGATATCCCGGGAAGACAAATGTTATTACCGCAGAGAAACTCAAGGTTTGACTCATGGCGAGTAAACTTGATGAACTTAACTCTTCTAAGTGATTGAAGATATTCCGGGAAAACAAATGTCATGACCGCAGAGAAACTCAAGGTTTTACTCATCAAGGCGTTTAGTGTTCTTATTCCAACTATGTGGGGGAAGAGATGTTAGAGAAAGTTTCTGAAGATAAAAGAGGTACACAAGTACGACATATTCAGGGGAGATAAATGTGTAACATGAGGGAGGTGTTATCAGTTATTCTCTCGTTGGGAATGTGTGTACTTCGGATTCTTGGGCTTCATACACATTCATCAGGGACGAAAGATGTGAACATAGGGGAGGTGTTCTTCATTACCCTCATGATGTGTATTCGGGAGAGTTCTTTGATATTGGTGTACTTCGGGTTCTTGAGCTTCATACACGTTCATCAGGGAAGAAAAATGTGAACATGGGAAGGTGTTCTTCATTCCCCTCATGAAGTGTATTCGGGAGAGTTCTTGAGCATTATATTAAGAGACTGACTACATCAACTCAACTACTTGGGGGAAGTGTTCTCTTGACACCTTTTGGAATGGATTGCGTCAGAATTCAGTGGTTATGAAATTTGAGAAGATTATTTATGAGTGGGATGATACGTTACTATTCTTCTTGATGATATAACCCCGAATGGAGATCCTTGATTATCGTTCTTAAATGGAGCAGCGGATTTTATGATAGTGGTGTGCTTATCTGTGCACCTGGCTAAGGCAAGCTTGAAATAGAGCTTCGAATCTGCTCATCTTATGGATTTTCGGTTTGGGGGGAAGCTGCCAAAGTCTCTCTTTCAGATGGTTCTATTTCTTTCAATTCAAGAGCCCTTGGAAGCTTTGGTGGTGGATGTTTAAGAGATGACGAATTCTATCTTCTACGACGTGCTGCTCGATATCCTTATCTCGGTACTCGTATCATCATCCTCTTTAACTATATCATCTATTATATCTTTGTATATATTTATTAAAAAAACCAAATACAAAATATAAAACCAGCAAAACAAAATACAAAAATATAAAACCAACAAAAGAAAATAGAAAAATATAAAACCTTCAAAAACCCATAAAAATCAGAAAATTTCAAAAATTCCAAAAATATGTTTTCTCATGACATGTCTTCTGGTATCGATAACATCTACGGTCTTAGAAATGTCATTCAATAATGGCACGGGACCATAGATGAAGTTCGAACAGGAGGTGTAAATATTTCTTTCTAAACATGTCACAAATCAAATGGCTTGCAGTTATTTCAGACTGTAACCCGTGCTTAAACTATGGTTTGCTATTATTTCAGATAGCAACCCGCTCTTCAAAAGAAAGGAAAGTGCTGCGCTAAACCAATTTTTCAAATATTTCGTGCACTTTTCCTAAAAACAAATGAGGAAAGTATATCGAAGGACTGCTGTTCCTACTCAAATATTTTTCCGTCTATAAATTCTTCAGAAAAATATTTGTTGTTTTCTAAAATGGTGGTAAATGAGTTGCTTGTAAATCTATCAGATTCAGAGTTTTTGTGAAAATTGAAAACTCAATCAATGACTTCAGCGCTTTTAATCTTTTCAGAAAATAAGTCATTGATTGAGGGGGAGAATGTTTTCAAATTTATATCATCTAACGGACTTTCTTAATTATCCTACGTGCTTATCTGAAAAAATATAATTGCCTATGTTGAAGGACTAGGTTTCTAGGATATGATTGTTAGGTTTAGATGATTAGAGTTTGAGAAACACATTATTCCCATACCTTACATGATCTGATTGATATGTTGCATTGACTTTTATTAGTCGATTGTTGTTTGGGTGATGTCGACCACCATATATTTGTATGTGTGTTCACTAACATATGCAGGTATATTGGTATAAAAGAATGTTCCCGATCCGGATCCCACAATTGAAGATGACTGGATGCCGAAAGGAAAGGGTAACTATATCTTGGGTTGACAAATGAAGAAACGGAGCTTATTGGACTTCTATGGAGAGTTGGCATAAATGCAACGTAAGAGGTTTCACTGCATCAACAGATGGTTTTCTTCTAAGTGATTGAAGAAACGGAGCTTAATTTGACCTTTGTTGGCATTCAAAATGCAACGTAAAAAGAAGTCTCACTGCATCTGCAGATGGTTTTTCTTCCAAACCATACAGCAACAAAAACGGAAGCTTCTCATCCACCTAACGTATCTTTGTGCAGGATACTTGTGATTATACCATTTTCTTTAAACAATTTTTTAACTAATATTGTTTTGAAAAATGGAAAAATATTTGTTTTGAAAATAAATTGGACTTAATTTTGAAAATCACCGGACTTCATTTTTATCAAAACCTAAGTCACTCAATCATCGACTACGGTCATCGATTGAGGGGGAGAGTGATTTAAAATAAATTATTTTCAAACAATATTGCTTCATAAAAGTCCGGATTGTACAAAATAAGTGGTGATCTAAAGATTTAATGTTATGTCATGGTATGATTTTTTTCTTTAGAATCAAGGTCTTTCAAAATGAAATTTTTTCTGTTCTTGTTTGATTGTGAAATTGTTTTGTTTTACTTAAAAGATCTCTTAAAAACTATCATACCTGACACTAACAATCTTTAATGTCTTAAAATGGTCCTTATATGTCATCTTTCAAAATTGAATCTTGCCACGTCTTTCCCCAAATTTTTCTAAATGATTTAAATCAGTTGGGATCACAAATCTCAGATGGTTTGATATTTCTGATCGGGGTAGAGATCGTGATTTAAATCTCAAATCTGTTTTAAATGGAATTGGTTTTAGTCCTTTAAAGGCACTCCTGCCTCCATGTGTCAAACGATTTCAATATACATAATGCACATGTTGAGGAGGAGGATTTATCCAAAAACCAGATGAGTATTTAAACAAGGCCACATTTTCTCCCATGTTTTCTAAACCTAATTAAATCACTTGGGATCCAAAATCTCAAAGGGTTTGATATTTTTGATCGGGGGAGAATTTGTGATTTAATTATGAAATTTGATAAAAAATGATCGTTTTGATTCAGTTGTGCAGGCTGCTCTCTCATATGTGCTAAACGCCTTCGAATCTCGAAGCATATATTGAGGGGGAGCATTTTATAAGAAAAGAAACTATCGAGGTACGAAAGCTTTTTAAAGTGATTTATAATGTACCTTGATTGAGTTTTCAAATGGTTTCTTAAATGGCTTTTGTAATCGTGGATGTGCTTCAAAAGAACTCTTGCCTCTATGTGATAAAAATGATTTCAAATATCCTAGGCACATATTGAGGGGGAGAATTTACCAATGAAAATCAAATGGCTTTTTCGTATGAAAATTGTGATCAAAGAAAATATTTCAAAGTCCTCTTGCCTCCTTGTGCTGAACAATTTCTAAATCATACGCACATGTTGAGGGGGAGGTTTTCTAAATGATCAAAACTATTAAGGTACAAAATGCTTTGATCTCGTATCACAAGTACCTTGATTGTTTTTCCAAATGATTTTTCAATTGGTTTTAAGGAAGAATGAACTGTACCAAAAGACCGACCAATTTACTTTATGCATGGAGTTATAAGGATGGTTAGGTTAGGTATTCGTTCCCACGATCCGCCAAAACCGGAGGGATCTACCCAGGGACAATCCACTAGATAGTGTAGAGTCCTTAGGTATATTGAAAAAAGGAGAAAAGTGAGGAATGGGAAGAGTGCAGACTGAGACTGAGCTAGTACTGGAATAAACCCAACAAGGTTCTAGTTATGAAGTCTCGGTAAGCACTGAAGGGGTTGAAGAATGAAAAAGAAATGAATGATAAAAGGGTGAAAAGAAATAGCCCTCCATCAATTCAACCTTAGGGCAGAAACCGGGTTCAATTCATATGCTACTGGTGGTTACTAAGGTAACACTGGTATTGAAGACAAGACATCATGGACCCAGTGATGCACTGCACTAAACTTACCAAACCACTCAAGTTCTTCTTAAAAGGGCTTGTTTCATTCTCACGGGGAACCTACATAATCTATCGACTTTCTCTTAGAGATTGTTGATATTGAAGAAGGAGACCCTCTCCCTAGTCTCCGGCAAAGGAACCAAAAATGCACTATTGAGTCTAGAGCCAAGAGATCATCCACAATATCTCGTTAGGACACTAAATTCTTGAAGACTTGCTTTTTCACACAATGTGGAAAGTAAGTATATATTAAGAGTCCTACGCATTATCCTTGTGGTATTGCCAGAACATCCGAGTGATATGTAAAAATATTCACAATGAAGATGGAAATCCTTCTAGAGCCAACATCTAACAAGCTCTTGGTGGGTGACATGTGAAATCTTGCAAAAGATCTAGCTTGTGACAACTGGATAGAAACGATGGGGAGATTCATTCTTGAATCAACCTTGGTCCAGGAATGGAATTGACGAATACTTTTAGAAAAACCGTTCGATGTGCAAACCTTCTTTTCTCTAGCACGTCGAATGTGTATTCATATTTCAAATACAAAAAGTATCTCTGATTGAAAAAATACTTTTGGAAAAACCGTTCGATGTGCGAATCTCTTCTTTTCGCTAGCACGTCGAATGTGTACTCTTTTCAAATACAAAAAGTATTTTTGATTGAAAATTGATCTTTCTCATAAAACCTTCGTCATATTGCAAAACTCTTTCATCAAGCAATACGCGATTGTCTTTCAAATCAATGTTTCATCAATCAGTGAATCTCAATTCGCTGGTTCACTCAATCCGTGTTGTCTTCTTTGAGACGTTCCGGTTTGAGAACAGCTAGACAGCTGCGAAACCCTGTTAAGGAGATTCTTAGGAATCCTACCTGATCACAGGCAGTATTTATACTGATCAACGGGGAACCGTGGGTCGTGTACCTCAATTCAGCGATAGTGATCAAAGACACTTTCGTGTGTTTTATTGCTAACTGTTGTTTGCAGGTACATTTGGACGGTTGCAGCTGATCAGAATTGAGGAGTCAATCCAAAGCCGCATGCTTACAGCATCCACACTTAATTTGAAGAAATCATGACTGGTGCATATCTACATAACCTGGCTCTGATATTTCATACTATGCTTATGCTTCGCTGCTGCAAATATCATGAACCAGTAAGGCTTCCGCTACTCTGATGGAAAGATGTCATGATTCAAAAGTGTGAGCATGTCGGTCCAAAAGTCACAACATCACATGATGGCAACACAATAAAGGGTGATCCAGAGATTTAATGTGGCTGATGATCTCAATGAAAGCTCGAAGATCATCAAGATATGGATCAGTTCAAAGACCTCCACTCAAAGTACAAAACTATGCGGACTTTGAAGAATCGCTACAAAAGCACAAAGATTGCAGAAATTGAAGAATTCAAGTCTACGAGCTCCAGAACGAAGTCAAAGATAGAATGCTAGGAAGCAAAAATGTATTTCATGGGGTGACCTCCCCTAGGGGGAGATTGTTAGGAATTAGAAAATTCCATGTTAAAGAGTCGGTCACCCCAATAATGGTCTAGCATATGTTAGCTCGTAGATTTGTCGTTGTTTACGTTATTTATCAGTTTATTAGTTAGTTTTTAGTTTAGTTTAGCGTAGTGTAACACCGTGGAGGAAGGACGGGTCTTTACCCACTGTATACCTGATCCACAGGCCGATAGGAGGTCGTTGTGTCTGTAAGTATAAATACCCCTTCCATCCTTGGAAGGGGTGGTGCTTCTTCTCATTCAATCTAATATTCCATACTTTGTGTAAACCTCTAGCAAGAACACCCTCTCTCTCTACTAACTCTCTAACTATGGCAAACATGTATTTTGATCATCCAAGACCACCCGAATCATCAACACAATAAATATAACGATCCTACACGTATTAAATAAAATATCAAGTCATATAAACGAATGACTTACAAAGGAAAATACATAATCCAACATGTCTAAAAGATACGAAATATCAAAACAAATGTTCTTTCAAATGAGTCCAAAATAATAAGGGAAACTAGGGTCAGTTCACTCAAAAGCTCCTACTCTCATCCCATCAAAGCCCAGCATCCCACTTGGTACGTACCGCATGGAAAAGAAATGCGGCTGAGCTTAAAAACAAAATAAAGCTAAACATAATCAAAATTACAAAACGAAACAAAGGAGACTGATAACAAAGTCGTAACGAACAAGCACAATGAGTCAATGAGGAACCTGCAGAACACAATATTAACAGATATCCAGAAGGAACAGAAATCAAAGAAAACCAAAGCAAAGCAAAGCAGCTAATCATTGAACAAATATAGGCACATATAAATAACCAAACATACAAATATCGAAACATAATCATATAGGAGTTGATGAACAGTATAATAATCAAACAAGGAACCAAACTGTGCACAAACATATCAGTCAGCGGATCAACTAAACAAGAATATGGTAAAACAAACAATTCAGATAATCAGATATATATAAGCTAAGCAGAATTTTATAATCAGACGAAATCAACATAATAGAATGCAAGCATGGCATTCACACAAGTCAGAAACTCAACAATTAATAAACATGATAAATATCATAACAAGCAGAGATACTAATAGAAGTATAAGCATGTAAGTCACATGTATAGTGATCTGTGCCAAACCGTCAAATCTAATCACACAAGCTGGCCACTTGTGAATGGCCAACCGTAACAGACTTAAAACAGCTCAGTCACAAATACAATGAAGATCAGAGAATACAATGAATTCCCGGGTCGTTATGTCCCACGGAGACTCAATGGTGTGTAAACACTTGATCAGACGATAGAATGATCACTAATGATAGTGATCGGAAAGGATTGGATGGATAATTACACTACTGAAAAAGTTTATAAAATAAAGCGACTTAAATACAAATTAAAGGAAATTAAAAAGATAAAAATATATTAAATAAACGCTATCACTATTTTTAAAATTGATGAACGTTTAAAACCTAAAACGTACGTTTAAATTAAAAACTACGTAACGTACAAAATAAAACGTGAAATCTAAGAATTAAAAATCCTAAAAATATGAAAATGACATTTTTACAAACCTAAAGATAAAAGAAAATTTATAGAAAAAGAAAATTATTTTTATAACTAATTATCTAATTATTATTAATTAAAAACTATTTTTAACTATTTAATAATTACCTAAAATACAAGAAAATAGGAAATTAAGCTAGATAAATAAAATTAAGACTTGGAAAAATCTAAAATATCAAAATAGAATTTTCAAAACTATTTTTATATTTTTCTGATTATTTTTCTATTTTCTACTAATTTAAAACTATTTTAATCTAATTTAAATGGTGAAAAATACCAAATAAAAAGGGAAAAATACCAAATAAAAAGGGAAAAATCTTTTTTATGCTTTTTATATTTTTCTTAAACTGAGAAAATTGAAAAATTTATTTTTTGGAACTTTTTCTCAATTAATTGCAATTAAAGCTAATTAAAAGTGATTAAAATCTATTTTAAATCTAGAAAAATAGTGAACAGTGACTAAAAATTATGAAAACTTCAGGGAAATTCTAAAATATTAATCTAGAGCTGAGAAAAATATAAAAACTTGGGCTTATGTGGAAGAAATAAGGGCTGCTATGTAAACTAATAGGAAATAAGCACTTTATAATAAGCTAATAAGCACAAGATAGCACCAACAGATACCAGAGGCTAAATAGGACTAAAACTACTCTAAAGCAACTATTGCAAGCTTATTCTAACACCTAATGATCAGTCTACCAGTGATTAAGCTTAACTGATTATCTAGCAAAACTGTGATTGACCCCACTGTTAAAGCACTTGCAACTGCTTATATAATAAGCTACAGTGAAAACAAAAAGCATGGTTCTCAAGACCACCAACCATAGATCATTTATCCAAAATTACAGCTAATATGGACTTATAATGAGGAAGTTAAAGATCAAACAAAAAGGCTGCTAAGGACAGTATGCTACTGATGCAGAAACAGTGGACAGAGAAGCTAGTTTGAGCTTATTTAATGACTTATCAGCAAAGCTTAAAGGCAAAACAGATATGGGGTTTTGAAGACCACCTGGAAAACTACAAATGGACCAATAATGAGACCTTATCTACTTGAAATGAACCTTGTGCATTGTCTACAAATTCTGCAAAAACTGGCTTATGACATGATTGACTTTCTTAAAACAGTTAAAAGGTTGACTAAAATGAGATTTGAAAGCAAATTCAGGACTGATGATGATACAATATGATGAAATCAGAACAAAGCAAGCTCACTTATTAACTTCTAAACCTATATGCAAATTCCTAACCACTGATTCCAACAGAAATGGAAACAAGAACAGTCTCTATGAAAAGTTGACTTAGAGCTCAAATGCAGCAAAACAAAGACAGAAATGGATGCATATAACCATATCACACCTTGAGCAACTGATTATATCCACTATTTAAACCTCTAAAACAGTTTCAATCCTTAAACCAAACACTACTTTTATAAACTGATAAGCAAATTATACTGACCAAGCTGCTAACTGACATATACCAATGATCAAACTAGGCTTACATGACCTAAATACAACTATATTAACATGTTAAAACTAGAGGTGACCACAGAAACAGATACAAGCTTACTATGCAAATTAGACTAAAAAAAATGAAAAGTGAGAAAGCTACTCACAACTGATCCAGCTGGTTGCAGGCTAAAACCAGAATTAACACTACTCTAACCTAACTAAATCCAACCCATTATCACCACAGCAACACCCATTTTCATTTCCAATTCCAACTTGCACCAATAGTTGACTTTAATTGACCATGAACCAAAACTACTTAAACCTTGAATGTGAGCTGATACAAAGCTAACATGAGCTTATACAAGATTATTTGAGATTAAATACAAGTTACTGCAAGCTTAAACATGAGATTTTAAAATTGAAAATTTCAACAGTAACCTGAAATGTAGAGTTTAGCTAAAAACTTGGATTGAGAACTTAACAACACATTACAATGATACTTTAACTTAAATGTGATACAAAGAAAGTGAAGTTACAACATTTTGACTTAAACTAATACTTTTATTTAAAAAACGACATTAAAGGAAAATTAAAAACTAGCTACTACTCTTTCAAGCTTCTCTTTCCTTCCTTTTTATATGCCAAAGGCTTCTCTCACATCTTCTGAATAAATCCCATCTCTCAAATTGGCCATTGGATGCTTTGACTCAACTCTAGCCGTTTGATCAAAATTTGGCGGGAAAGGTTTATCAACAGGTGGGGGGTTGAGTGTTAAGGGGGAAGGATCATTTAATGGTTTTTGTTTTGTGTAGAGGTGGAGGAGACAAAGGTGTGGAAAGAGTGAGGAGGGGGGATGGTTGTGTGGAGAGTTGCAGACAGAGCAGTTGGAGGGGAAGACTAAATGGCGCCAAGTGGGTATTTGTTTGACCAGTGTTGACTGGGTAGATATTAATAAGCAAGGGGTCAAAATGGTTTAAGTGGCAGGGTCAAAAAGGATGGCAGGGTTCATTTGGATTGTGACAAGGGTCTAAGGGTCAAATAGGCTTAAATAACAAGGACCAATGATGTAAATTCTGAAAACACAAGGACCTAAGCTGCCATTTAAGCAAAGAGGTTTCAAGGGACCAAAAGTGACAATCTCACAAAGTATAAGGACCAAACTTGCCATTCTCCAATTTCCAAGGACCATTTTTGCGACTTTTCAAAGTTGAAGGACCTTTTCCGCCATTTGACAAAAGATTCATTCAAGGACTGTTTTTGACAATTTAAAATATTTCAGGGACCTTGAATGATATTTTTCTTTATTTTAGATATACTAGGGACTGATTTTGACAATTTTTGAAACTTGGGGGACTAAAACTGCCATTTTTGCAAATTTGATACGTTTTTCATCTGATTTTGATCTTTTTGCATTTAAAACACTGATTTGTGATATTTTCATCATTTTGATGCATTTTTGAGTGTTTTCAGATGATTTTGCAGTTTAGATTGTACAAAAATGATGAGTATTTAGACACTCATCATATAGGTAGGAAATACTGAACAACATCATAATTAAACGAAGTAACTGAACAAGAATATAGCATGGCAAACTAAATAAGTCAACTAGTCAGACAACATAAGTTGAACCATATTCATTCATCAACCAGTAACATGAACAGAAGTGTAAACATGTCAGATCAACAAGTCAGGTAAACATCAATTACTATGCTGAACCGATAATATAAGCATCAGAAATACCAACCAGAAATACAAACATGGTGATCACAAATAGCTGGTAGGATTACTAAATGATAACCATAGCCCACAGAATAATTGAACGAAGTATAACATGATAAACGGATAAATCAAATGATTATATACTAGCATAGCAACCAGACGAATCAAATAGTCACATAATATCATGGTTAATAGATACTTAGATATTAGCATGATGACAGATGAATCAGGTAACTACATACTAACATAGTAGACAGAGAAATCATGTAATCATATACCAGCATGGTAACCAGATGGATCAAATAATCATATAATAGCATAGTCAACACATGAATCCAATAATCATATAATAACTCGATAAACGGATGAAGTGGTAACCTGAAGTATAAGCTTGGTAGCCAACCGAAATAGAGTGAAAGCATAGTAAATCAAATGAACTGAAGACTAAGTATAATAATCAAATGAACTGAAGCATGAGTCCGATAGTCAAACGAATCACATAAGAATACAGAGTGAATAAGTAGTCAATTGAATGACTGAATAGGCATAGCAAACGAATGAATCAGAATATCAGATAGTCACATAATAACCAAAATTAGAATGTTGCTACGAGCACCTAATACTAAAGGAGATACTCAAATAGCCAAATCTACCAAATCATATATCATAACCTATATCTGCCAAATCATATCAAATCCGTCAAATCATGTCAAAGTGTACATGGGTAGCTAGCCCAAATGTACCAAACTGTGAGGGGGTGTATTGCATACACTCACCACATCACCAAAACTGAGTACCTAGGTTGCATCCATACGCTCCCTACAAAACAAATCAAATATACATATGCCAATGCGAGACTGTACATACGTAATCATAATGGCCAAGTGCACACATATCATAATCATATCAAAAGGGAACGCCGAGGACTAATCACACCGCCCTAGATAGTGTCATGCCATTGGCGAGTCAATGACATGACCATGGTACCTTCATGGCTAGTTAGCTCGGGCAACCAAACAAAACAAATCATATCATATCAAACTGATCATATAATGGATTCATATCAATAAGGAACCTCAAACGGATAAGATATCAAACGAATAACTAAGCGGATATCAAATCAGAGGATCATACCAAAACGAATCATATCAAATGGATTATAACAAATCAAAGCAAGGAGAATACAAATCGAATATCAAATATGGACAAGAGTCTTGAAAGAAAATATGTGTCATTACTGAAATGACGGAATATATGTACCTCAAAGTGTGTGCACGAGAGCAAAGCACACAAAGCCAATCACTTCTGCCTCTTCACAAGATCTACAGTGAATATACTCACATATTACCAACATACTCATTTTATAAGGTTCTTATGTATTTATAATTGTTTTACTTATTGATATCATCATTGTGCCTTTTATTTTCTTAACTTCACATCTGGATTAGTTTTACATGAATTTTTAAACCCATCAGAATTATTCCAAAAATTATAAGAAAATTCCCAGAGGTTCCCACTTTAGTTAAGTAATTTGACAAATTTTGGTAGATTTTATCTCAGAGTCTAAGTATGGTTTAAAAATCCATATTTCCATACCTGCCCAGAAAGTGTTCAAGAAGTACACCTCAAACCTTTACGTATATTAGACCTATTTAAACACCTTGGAAAAATTTCCAAAAATTCCAGAAATTCATTTATATCCTAAATATCAATCCTGTAAAAGGAGAGCTCCAAATTATCTTTGGTTTGAAAATGAAAAATCAAAGAATCCAACTGAATTTCTGACCCTTTTTCTCAGCTTTGACACTTGATCTCGTAAAATTCAAAAATACGACTTAGACAACTCCAAATTTGTCCAAACCATTTTGTAAACTTAACTAAGACATAAAATAAGTTTCTCCAATAATAACCCAGATTTTAACCCTTATGAAAATCAAGTTACAAGGTTCCCAAATTTGGATTCCAAAACAGTCCCGACCAAAGACCTGTCTAAAGTTAACATAACACGTGTTTTACTTACCCAAACGCAACCGTGACCCATGAAAGCCATATAACATGTTTTTATATCATCTTAGCATGCCTAACAATTTATATTTTCTGTCTTACGAATTTATACACACTCGTTATAACGTTTAATGAACCAAACAACGCTTTACATCACATAAAATCATAACACCTTTGATTACAAAAGACCTAGGGTTTCTTTATTTGGTCGACTCTCATTCAATACGAATTAATGGGATTGCAAAAGCTTGTATTAAGGTCAATCAAGGGCTGAAGACATGAGGTCGAGGCTAAGACAACACACATGGGTCGAAATATCTTTTTCCAACAAATCCAAACAACCCTAAAATTCGTATGGCAAGAATAAAATCAAGAATCAAAAGGCTTTAAATTACCCTATATACATAATGGGCTTTTGATAAACTGGTTCCCCTATGAAATTTAGGGCCCTATGCGTCGACCCAGCCCGCCCTAGCCCAAAATGGGGCCTGTTATCATACATGTCTTTGTGATATTTAACTCACAATCTCTTAGTCGTAGAGTAAAATTTACATACCAATGGCCCAAAGACGTGGGCGGCATTAACATGTACTTACTTGGTGCATACTATTTTGGTATCATTCAGTTTTTACTCATTTTTAGGTTGTCATCGCCGTTTTCACTTAAATTCAATTAAATTTGATTAACATTTTGGGTTTTCGACACCGCTTTACATAAATTCAATCAGATCGTTTAGGTTATCACTACCGCATCATATCAGTTCACTTAAATCCATTTAACTTTTTAGGTTTTGTGCACCGTTTTACATTAATTTGATTGAATCTTTTAGGATGTCACCCCCGCTCCATATCAAATTACCTAATTTCATTGCGAAGTGACACCAAACAAGGCAAACAAAGAAGATTTTGTCAAGAAATCGAAAGCAACAAAAATCACGCATCAATTTGACATTTATATCATGTAAGTTGAATTCATCTCTAATTCTTGTTTGCTTTGCTATTATTCGAATTGATCTATCAATTTTAATATCGGAAATTTATATCTTCAATTTTTTAGCATCAAATTTAGATTTGCCGAGACTGAGCTTTCCGATATTAGCGATTCATAAATATTTGTTTTTGATACATAAATGTATAATTAAATGGAAAACTTGAGTTTGTTAAATTTGAATTGCATTTATATAAAGTAATTTATATTTAGTCTGTTTTTATAGGATTTTTTTAATAATTAAATAGAAATTTGTGTTTATTAAATAAACTTTCTTATTTGATTAAATAGAAGATATTTGTTTACTATATAAACGTTTTAGCTATGATGCATTAATACATGTTAGCAGCATTCAACATATTAGGCGAGTACACACAAAAAGCCTTAACAATTTAAAGTGGTAAATAATTATAGTTGCGAAATTGTGGTTAAGTGTCTCGTGTAAGAAATAGATGAATATTCTTTATTGGGTTAAACTTTTAACTTATCTATACTACATAAAATGGAAAAACAGTCAAAGTGGAAAAGTGGAAAAGTGGAAAAGTGAAAAAGTTTAATGGTCAAATGAGAGAAAAATATATTTGTGTAATTAATACTCTTATTAAAACACCCATTACTTAAAAGTACAATAATTTAGTCACATTGTACAACCAATTAAAAGCATATCTACCAAATTAAAACACCTCTTGTTAAAAAAGTACAATGAAATTTTCACAATGTACAATTTAAACAAGCTACAACATAATTCTAAATATAAAATAATTAAACACACTAATTAATGTTATTTTTAAAACACCCTAAAATGAAAAGTACATGTTATTATACACATTATACAAATTAATAAAACACACAAAGCTTCATACAAGCTAACAAGTTGATGGTACATATAGTTTTAAAAATCGGACCGGACTAACGGGTTCAACCGGAAACCGGTGTCGCCATCGGTTCGGCTAACCAATAACAGCCATCCGGAAACGAACTAGAGAGGACCTGTTAAAACTGATACAAACTGGTGAATCAGGTCTCATCGAGATCTATTTCTCCGGTTAATCGTCACAGGGTACTCGCCGCCGCAACGCGCGGGTACCCTGCTATATTATATATAAAGGAAAAACCAAAAAGTAAAAATTTGAAACTATTAACACATATCGAAAACCGTGTTGACCCAGTACGCTTCAAACCCGGTGGGTTGACCCTGTTTAATTTGACCCGTTTTGACCTAACCTGTCATATTGACTCGGTTTAAATCGACCCATTTTTCGACGGGAACGGTTCAACCGATTGAACCACCCGGGTCGAACCGGGTTTCAAAACGTTATGTTTAATCCCCAAATCTTCAAACTTTTATTATTTTTCGTTTAGAACATATAAACTTTTTTTTAACACAAAATGATCTGTCGCTATATAAATATACTATCTATAAGTTTTTCTTCAAAAACGATTATAATGTTTTACAATTATGAGAAAATATGAGCCCGTTAGTGCACATTTAACTTTTCAATAGGCTAAATACGCTCATTTCAAAAAAAATATGGGGCTAAATGTGCCCAAATCTTTTACAAAATAGCCAAAATTAGCCAATTTTTATTTTATTTTGGGCTAATCATATTCACGCTAATTTTGGTCACCATTAATCCCATCATTGTTAGTTTTTACGCGACAAGTAACGTGTGTTGTTAGTTTTTATCCCATAACTGATGTAATGTTTACTTTCATTTTCATTAAATGATTTTATATGTTGTTTGATAGATGTTAAGAATTTTGTCTAGACTTTAATTATCGTATAGTACAACCGTTTGCAATTGCATTTTCATCGGTTCACGTTCTATTTTAAACGCTACACAAAACACTCACCACAATATCACAAATCATTAATTATCTGACGCTAGAAACAGCTGCCGCTAGGCGCGGGTACTCGTCTAGTAATTAATAACAGAAGGAGATTATACATGTGTAAAATATAATATTAATGGAAATAAGGAGTAAGGGTAGATTTGTAATTTTCATTTCTAACTTTGAAAATATTAGTAAAAAAGGATTTTCTTTATTTATAGTATAACTATAGATATGCACTTGTGCTAATTTTCATGTACATAATCTTCTAAGACTAAATTAGTTAATGTGTATGTGCATTATTATTGCCTTAAGCATACTACCTTCTAATTCCGTATATACACAAGATTTTTACAAGCGACTTAACTTAAACTTAGTAATTAAAATCTTTCAGTTAATAAAGGGAATTATGGTTAAGTGTCTCGTGTAGGAAATAGATGAATATTGTTTATTGGGTTAAACTTTTAACTTATAAGTAATAACAGAAAGAGATTATACAAAGATTGTCAAAATCGCGATCCTGCTCGTAGGATCGCAGGATCCTACGATCTTACACACAAAAAACGATCAGGATTTTAACAAGATCGTAATCCAAGTAGGATCATATCAGGAGCAAAGGATCGCGCGTAAGATCATAGGATCTGATCGTATTATTCATTTATTTATTTATTTTTTATATTTTTTTATGTTATGTTACATATAAAGCATGAACTATATGTTAAAAAAAATTAGTAATATTATCAGAATATCCTAATTTAACTTTTTTGGTCATCAAGAAAAAAAAAATCATGTTGCCTTCTATTACAAATTATGTCGTTTCATTTTTAGATACAATCCATTTATCTTTTTGCATAATCTATATATTGTAACAAAAAAAGTCACAGAATCATGTACCAATAAATTAATACTATCTTTTTGCATTAATCTAAATATAATCACGAAAAACTTATAATAAAAAAATCGAAACAAGAAGTAAGTGTACGAATGTAGTAACGTTATACAAATATGCATTGAAATATATCTAATATTCTACTAATATGGTATTTGAATATAAAACTTTTTCTTTTATCATCCATTTAGATTCATTTATAAGCAAATTACCTAAACGATCCATATCAAAACTCATTTTACAAATACAAACTCTTTTTCAATAGTTTACAAGAATGAACATAAAAATGTTACATCAACTGTACAATATAGAGGACCACTTTTTTTTCTTTCTTCAGCCATCTCAATGCCCCTTATCTTTTTATACCCATTTACAACCAATCATTCAAGATACCATTTTATCTAACCTTTCTTTTTATTTCTTTTCTTCATCACCTACTCATATCTCAAAGCATTCATCCATTTTCACAAGCCACAAATATTTTTTCTAGCACAACCATCTTCACAACAGCTTGAGCCATATTATGTCCAGCGACCTTTGCAGCAGCCACGTCGCCTAAAATCTCAAAGCATGTCCAGCCACCTTTGCAGCAGCCACCTCGCCTCGCCCACGCCCAGGCCCTCGCCTGGCAGAGCAATCTTGCCCAGGCCCTCGCCTCGCCCACGCCCTGGCTAGCCTCTCGCCCAGGCCACGCCCAGAACTAGTTGTACACGCCCTCACTTGTTACTAGTATGTACCACGCTCAAAGTTCTCGCCCTAGATACTCATTCGCCTAGTTTCTCGCCTCGCCCACGCCCAGGAATTCGTTATACACGTGTACGGTTTAAAAACTATTATGGTAGGAATCTAACGTATAATATTGAAAAGTTCATTTTAGAAAAATGTATTGGCGATGTTTATATTTGTAAAGTACCAGTAGAAAGAATTCGTTTAAGAAATTTTCTCTTCATTTATCATATGAAATATTATACAGAAATATAAAACTACAACCCCTATACAAAAATATATACATTTCATAGTACTTACGATCCCGATCCGATCCTACGATTACGATCTTGCAAAGACGGAAACGATCCTAGGTAGGATCCCGATCTTGACAACCTTGGATTATACATGTGTAAAATATAATGTTAATGGAAATAAGGAGTAATGGGTAGATTTGTAATCCATTTAATCTAATAATAAAAAGTAAGAATAGCAATAATAAGAATAATAATAATGATAATAATATAATACTAAAAGCTATTATTTTTTATAAATTTAAAGTTTAAGGGGCATATTTTAAATTTATATATATATTAATCATGATAACTGAGAATTCTACATTTAGTCTATAATATTGAATATAATTTATTTATTTATTTATTTATTTTACTTGATTGTTGTTTCATATGTCTATAAGAATATAATGTTATTTTACACCTAAGCTAAAAAAATCACAAGTACATCAGCATTTTGGTTGTTTTTTCTTCATGCTTTGTGTAAGCCTAATTTTGTTCAAACTGAACGGCGATTGCAAATAACGATGCTTGATTTTTTTCATGTGACAAAATCTAGCTTTCTTATTTATTCAATTTAAATATCTCAAACACTTCTTTTTAGTTTTCTTATAAAATAACGTTGTCTGTTATTTTATAAAAAATTCAAATATAAAACATCATTGTGCATATTATCACATTGCCACTATAGATCAAAACCTTAATATTATCTCTACATCATTGTGCATATTATCACGTTTTCACTATCGATCATAAGCTTAATATTATCTTCTACGTATGTTATTGGAGCATAAACTAATTTTATATGTTTATATTGTAGTCTGCGTTTTTACTCGTTAGTGGTAAAACAAAATATTCAATAAAAAAAAATCAGTTTTTAATGTTAAGTAAAAAAGATGTTCCACAATATCACAATTTATATTATAGCTTCTAATAAAATAAATGAAAAGTAACGTTAACAATACAATTGAGATGCAATGATTTAAATTAAATACACCAGTTTTAACTTAAAATGCATTAGAATGTATTTGATAACTTTTAATTAAGATGTATTTCATGAAATTAGGTGAAATCTCTAATTTTGTTTCGGCAAAAATGCATATATATCCCTCCCAAAGTGAATAATTGCATATATATCTTTTGTACAAATTTTTTATCCACATAGTTCAATGGTTTTTATGCATGCTTTGGATATATATGCAATTTTGCATTTTCGGAAAGATATATATGCAAAAGCCCGCTTTTGTTTCTCTACATGTCATGTAATCTTAGAAATCATTTTTCATTCTTTTTTCAAAATCACTTTCGAAAATAAAGAGGATGTATCTAAGTGAATCGAGAAACTCTCAAGTCATTTCATTTCAAATGCATTTTTAAAGTTACTTCTCATCACTTGTTAACTCTGCATCTCACCAAATCCCTACCTGATAGTGTACCGCGTCCTTCGGCTCGGAGACTACACCTTCGTACGTTGTACACTTACAAAAAGACTTGAAATGCTCATTGGCGTAAAACCCACTAGGCTACCGTAATGGAATCTGCCAATATACGAAGCCAAAACCTTGAAGCCCGATGCTCCGAAAAGCTCTAACCTCCGAGAAGATCAAGGCTCTGTTTGCTAAAGGACAAACAAAAGATATCGAGGACCCCACATGGATAACGGTTGTCCTTTATTCCTGCTCGTGCAAACAACCGCACATGGGGATGATCTCGGAGCTTATACTCGAAGCACTCCAATTGGCTAAAGAGAATATACTCCCTTTCAACCAATCCGGATGAGACATGTGGCAAGGCCTTGCTCCTTCCTAGGGTTTGCCTATAAATACCACCTCATTTTATCCATTTTAGGTATGCCATCACTCTCCCTTACTACTTTCTCTCTCTAAAAAATTACCTCATTATCCGATGACTTATTCTCACACCGGAGCCGGTTTGCAGGGTCATCCCCTACGCTCTAGCTAACCCACGCGCGCTAATCTGTCTTATTTCAAGTCACCACTATCTCTTGAATTATTTGGCTTACGTTATCAAGTAGGCTCTGATCATTAGGTGCAATCCATTGTACGATCACGACCCTAACCTAGCCTTTACATAAAAGAAAACTCAGATATTGTTGGAGTATAGGTAACAGTGGGTAAAGATAATCAAATCGGATATCTCAATGAATCGTGTAATCACTTACCAAATGAAAGTGTTCGACTCTATTAGCCTGAGTTACATGAATATCTATTTAGGATAATTCAAGAGAGTTATGTTCTTAATTTAGGCACAAATACAAGAACCTTTTTTTGCTTATTAGTGCTTTTTTTGTTTTATTCCCTTTATCTCATGCTTATTATTCTCACTATATAGAGATTACCGAAACAATGAAATTATAAAAATTAATTGGCCAATTAATCTTCTCATAATGTCCGTCATAATAGTTAAGTGGTTACAAGACTAATTCAACACGGATGATCAAACCGAGTTTCAACTGACCGTTAAATAAGTCAAAGAAGTTACAAATAAGAAAGAAACAACTCCAACAAAGTTTGTTGGTGCAAATGATGGTCAAGGTCTCCTTTATGTTTTAGTGATGACAAATATATATAAAAAAACATTTAAAATCACGAACGATAGCCAAGAACCGAAAACATACCATCACTCGACCTAGCGCACTAGGGGCTGGTTGGTGCGGTTTCGGTTTTTCCAAGTCGGCTTTCCTCTTACCCGACTAAAGTGGATCTCTCAATACAGGTTCTAGGGCTAAGCACAAAACCGACCGAATCGAGCCGAACCGAAAAACCGAGCTGAACCGACCATTTTTGGTTTGGTTTCCGTTCTATGTATTACCGGTTGTCGGTTTTCGGGTCTGGTCGGTTCAGTTCGACCCAAAACCGACAAAACACACACATAAAGCATGTAAACCGGACCGAACCAACACAAAAATGAACCGAACCGAACCGAACTGATTCAGTTAGGTTTCGGTCATTATTTTTGTGAAATCAGTTCTCGGGTCGGGTCGGGTCGGTTCGGTTTTCGTCGGTTCGGTCGGTTCCAGACCGATGCTTAGCCCTAACAGGTTCGTACATGATATTTAAGATGTTTGGTAAACTCGCAACAAGATTTGGACTTAGAGAGATAACCAAAACAAGTCCTCCAATTTTACAAAACGTCAGCTAAAAAATGTTTTTTAAAAGCCATTAGCTAAACCTTCAAAGCTAAAATGTTTTTCTCTAACATAGGAGATTCATACTTTCACTAAACCTTCGAAGAAAAGTATTTAAATGACTATAATTTTTACGTATGTCTTTACTAATCACGTAACGGGTTTACTCCCTTATTGGTCAATTAAGTCAAGGCCACTTTGTGTAAATGCAACTTTGCTTTATTGGTTAATGCTTTACCTAAGATATGAAACACTTATCTTGCTTGCACCAAGGTGATTAATGAATATACTAATTGTGGCTTAATCAAGAATTATGAAATTTGAATTTTAAAATATAAATATCTATTGCATGTGCTTACTTCTCTAACACTCAACTTCTTACACAATCTAACTTCGCAAGAGTCTTATCTCCAACACCCCAAAACAATCTCCTTTTCATTCTCATTGTTTCCCACATTCCAAACAATGCCAACATATATTCCCACACAATAGACAAATACTATCCTACCTACACAATCCATTAATTCACTCTCCTTAGTCACCAAGTTTCATTCAAACTTACTATACACTCTTTTTCATATTTGAATTTGAAATTGCCAACGCACACTATATTGCACACTTGCTTGCTTTACACTCTTCCGTCTCACATACTCACAACAATTAAATTTTGAATTTGAATTCAAATGAAACTTTCCTTACTCCCTAACTTCCACAACACACTTCCCTCTCATACACTCTCAAATTCATACTTGAATTTGAAATTCAAATAAGACACATCTCTCACACATTTGCTTCATTTACACTCTACCCTCTCACAAACACACAACCCTTATATTTGAATTTGAAATTCAAATATTATCTCGTCCTTTCATCCTAGACATAACTTGTCCAACATACTTCCCTCTCACATACACACAACTTCTATTTTGAATTTGAAAGTTGAATTTCAAATTTGGCAGGCAAGGTATTACCTAAACCCTTAGTCCATTGGTTCTTTTCTATCTCATCCAAAATGGACTAACTCCCCAACTATCTAGTTATGCACTCTAGTAAATATTTTTAATCCTTATAAACTTTGGTTATATGAGTTGGTTGACTTTACCCCACTTTAGTGGTAGAATGAATTTGGAAAGGTCAAAAGTGAAGTGCACTTGAGGGTTTAATAGGAGTAGGGCTCTGGTGCGCCAGTGTGCCGAGGCCTAGTCCATCTCATGGTTTGTCTATAAATCACTCCTCTTGTCTTGTGTCATTCTCACTTCTTGCTATTCATTCTTTCTCTACTTTCTTCTCTCTAATCACTCTAAGTCTACTAATCTTCTTGTGTTTTAACATCTTCTTATATCATCTATTGAAAGAACAATTCTTCCGCAAGAGAGACATACAAGAACTTAGTACACTCTTATGTGTTGTGTCGAGGGTCTTCTTATCTATATATTTTTCATTAGAATTGAGTCTCTAGGATAGGTTAGGTTATTTCAAACAAATCAACTCTTATAATCATTTGTAAAATCTTATCTGGGTGCAAATAAGCAAGGGTGTATAAAGTCTTGTACCTTGGTGGTAAAGCCTAGATCGGGTGGAGGTATAGTTGGGGTTTGATACTTGCTTGGGGCTAGTCTTTGTGGTTTAGGTAGAAAGTTGAATTGTGAGATTCTTGTGGGTGGTTCCGAGTACTGAATACCATTTGGAGTAGCTCTTTTTTGTGAGCACCGATCTTAGTGCATATCGGTGGAGTAAAGTTGTAACAATTTGTAATAAACCATAAGGATTATACTAGTGAATAGTATCAGTGGTGTCATGAATACGCAATTGGATGTACGGGATGGTCTAAACCCTCTGTGTGTGTGTGTGTGTGTGTTTCTACTCCATTTCTATATTGTCGTGTTAGTTGTATTGCTCATATACACTTATATGCACTTGGAGACTTAAAGTTTCTAAACTTTAATTAAGTCGAAAAGATTGTATTCACTCCCCCTACGGTTTTACAAAGTTACATCATCAGCATCAACTCACTCACTCACTGAAGAGTTCGCTTGTTGATGGTATACTCATGTTGATGAGTATACTTGGTGAAAGAGTATACTCTCTTATAAGTTTATTCACTGAAGGGTCGTCCTTTCTGATGAGTTACTGTTGGAATTATATATCATGACAATCAAATAAATAACCATAAAACATCAAAGTATTCAAGCGGAAGCGTATAGGATTTATTAACAAATAATTAATTAACATAAAAGAATATGCGTACCTTTTCTTGATTCTAGCCGAACAAGAATCAAATCCACAAACTAGTAATGGAAGAATCCTAATTTGATTTAATCAGGATTATGTGAATTACCCCTTACCGTTTTGTAATTCAATCCAAGAATAATAACAATATTGTGTTATTATCACTTTCTTGTACACACGTACTAAAACAAATTAAAGTAATGCTAGTTTTATCAAACCAAATAACTTGTTTAATGGAAAAGTGATGGATCGATCCCCTAGAGGGTTGCCGATCGGTTTAGAGCAAAAACACACACAAACGTTTTAGGTTTTTAGCTTATGAGTACAAGAGATGCAAAACACAAGACCCCTAGCCTTGTATATATACTCATCTAAACTTGGTGAACAAGTTTGAGTCAAGTTGGGTTGGGTTTCCTTTTCCTCTTGGCCGATTGGTTCTAAACCTCCACAAGGGATTCTGGAACCTTCCCAAACTTTGCAATCTAGTCTTTTTCCAAATACATTTAATGCCCGTTAATCCATTACATTAATTACTTAACGCCCGTTAGTTATTTCGTTTAATAAATAAATAAATACAACGTTTATATTTAATTATTTAACTTTAATTCTCATACGTAAAGTGTGCAATCCCGTGGTCTCAAGTTCGATCCTAACTCACGTCTACTAATTTATATCCATAAAACTAACATTTACTCCCTGATGAACTTGCTGAGAGTCTTAGGGTGTGTTTGTTTTTTAAAAAAAAGTTTTACTAGCCCTCTTACTCTTACCAGTAAGAGGTGGGCAGACGTTTTGGTTGTTTGTTTTTTTCTTTTGAGTAAGACCCAGTTAGACATATAACATCTTACTCAGTAAGAGGTGGGGGACTTGTCTTACTGCCTCTTACTCGTTTTGTAAACTTTATATAATATATTTGATTGTTTATTAACTATGCTATATTTATGATAAAAAGTCTTGTTTAATATTTACATAAGTTGCTTATTATCGCATTGCGTTGGTTTAATAAACAAATCATTCGGACAATTATACAAAAACAAACAACATTATTTCGTTCAGATTTAGACTTTTTAGCCACATCTTACTAGTAAGATGTGGTAGTCAGATTCAGACCCAAAACATCTTAATGAAACAAACACACCCTTACTCACTGAAGAGTAGAACTCTCTGATGAGCTCATCAACTAGTTTTTTTTCTCCTTCATCACCACTATTGAGTCAGAGAGGTTGAGTGATTTAATGGTGTAGACTCGGTACCTCCGATCCCAAGTATCACCATATCTCTCAATTGCACTAAATTACCAGCATATACATTAAGCTTTTAATAATAATAATAACTACTGTTTTTGAAAAGGATTGATATACATATGAAACAAGGTGAAAATGTATAGCTATGTGAACGAGATTAGCTTCAGTTGTGAACATCACGTTCACTAGAACACTTTAACATTCTTTCCCTGTGTTGCTTAGAATTTTTTGGGTAAATGATAAAAAAAAGTATCATACTTGTTATCATTTGTTTTTGTGGGTAGCGAACAATTTTCTTTGCTTTTGTGGGTATTATACTTTCAAATTCATCCTCTTTAGGGTACTATGTGACATTTTTGCCATTTGGGAAAAAAAATTCTATTAGCTAAGAGGGGCAAAAATGTCCAAAATTTTTCGCAAAATACCCTAAAGACGATGAATTTGAAAGTATAGTACCCACAAAAGAAAAAAATTTTGTTCGATACCCACAAGAGTAAATGGTGTCAAGTACGTATAATACTTTTTTTTTTTTATCATTTGCCCAATTTTTTTCTACTAAATAATCTTCCTGTGGGATCCAAAATTATGGGACTATCTTTAAAATCTTTGCTTGTTTTTTTTTTTTTTTTTGTTCTACAGTATGCTTCCTTTTAGGCTTTTATGCAAGTTTGCCCATTATAAACATGTTTTTATAGCATCAAATACGGCTAAGGTATCCCTTAATAATAATAAACCATTTTTAGACTCAACTGACACTAATTGTTCCTTGTATGTCAATGTCTGTCTAGGTCCCCCTTGATCCTCTTTTCTGCTTCTACGTGATCTATAAGTAAAAACTGGGATTTGGCATCTAACAAAAGTGTTCACTTTGTGTTTTGCTGAAGTATCAAGATAAATATGTCACGAAGCGAAAGGTCTTGGCTAATGTTTCTTAACAGCAAGAATTACATTCTTGATCCACAAGACACAATATCAACATTACCCGAAGATGTAATTCATCATATTATATCATTCCTAGAAACTGAAGACAAAGAGCAACTGCAGCTCCTCTCGAGAAAATGGAGGCTTATACATTCACAAACACAAAAAAACCTTTGTTTCTCTGAGTGTTTTTCTCTAGACGAGGAGCAAATTTCGACGAGTATTCAAGAATACTTTCCCTCAGCTGAAAGCCTTGTTCTAGAAGACTGTTGGGAAATAAAAAATCTGAAAATTGCTAATAATAAACTAACGCATGTTATGGTGTGTAAATGCGGGGACCTGGAAAAAGTGGAGCTGAGTACACCAAATCTACATCAATTTTATTTCTATGGAGCTGTTCTCCAGCCATGTGTATTTGAGCTCATTGATACCACAAAACTGAAAAGGTTGACGTTTGATGGAGAATATATCATCGATGATAATATGTTTTCAGATTGCGACACAACATTTCCGGTGCTTGAAGATTTGACTCTTGGTCGTTCGAATTATATGCCAGATCATATAAAAATATCAAGCCGTTCATTGAAAAGCATATTTTTATTTGATCTCAAGAAGCCGGTGGATATCACCATTGATGCTGAGGCACTGGTTTGCATCCGGTGTAAAGATCATTTGATTCATAATTTCTCAAATTCAAACATTCCCAATGTCCAGAATGCGATGATTGAGATTAATACTCATACCAACCAGGAGTCAGATGACTCGTGGTTTCAGAAACTGGTTGGTATGCTTCAAGCTTTCAAGCCTTCTGATACTCTCTTGCTCAAAGCTGAATCAGACAAGGTATGGTAGTAAAATGTGTGGATTTGTTTGTTCATTTATTTGGTTTTGAAAGACATAATAAAATATTTACTTAAAAATGCTATTTTTCATACTTCAATATAGAGTCTTGTAATCCCAGAAGAAGCAAGAAGAAGCCTTTTTCCTCCGATTAGCGTTGGACCTGAGACGCTAACGGTAGAGATAGACAAGGCGACAGAATCTGTTGATGATCTTTTAGATTTTATTTTTTGGATCTCTCCACGGGCTGAGGATGTGACTATCTGCAGGGAACGCGCTGTTATATCAGTACAAGTATGAATATGTTCCTGTTAGAATTCTAGCATGTCTATATTAACTACGCGCATATATACTTTTATGTAGTTTATAAATGCGTCTTTGTTATGATGACAGATGAAGCATGGTGAGATCTTGGGCATATCACAGGACCATTCTTGCTGTGCGTCTTACCCAGAAAAATGTTGGCGCCATTCGCTGGAGGAAGTAAGGTTGATGTGCGAGTTTGACGTAACCTGGGTGGAGGATTTGTTATCTTATTTCAAGGGAAATCTTGATCTGGTTGAGCGAAATCTTATTTATGCGATTTAGTAGGAGTCAAAAGGGAGGTGATTTGTACGCGACGTTAAATGATGCTCACGTCGCCTATGTACAACATCTTTACACACATGTGATGCTAGCGTAGGCATCAAATAATTAAGCGTTCTACAAATCATCCCCCCGGAGTAGAACTTTAAGAACTGATTTCGACAGATAGTTTGTGTTGCTATAAGTGTTGCTATAAATGTTGCTTAAGCTTGTCCTTTTGTGAAACTACATATGTTGTTTGTAATAAACAAGTACTTTGTGTTGCTATATGTTGGGTTCTCTTTTAAATATTTTTATTTATGATCTTGTGAGATTGAGACAGCTTACATATCCTGGACTTTACGTTGGATAAATTGTTAAGCATAGCAGTAAAATTTTTACCTTCTTTTAAAGATGATTTTTTGATTTTACAATTTCACATGCTCTGGACTACTGGACTTGTGATGCTTAAATTGCGAAAAGTAAAGAAGTTGGGCCAACTTAAAATATGGGCCTGTTTTTACTCTATAATTTATTTTTTAAACACGGTTTATACACTATCTACCAGGGGTGTTCATCGGTTCGATTATTGGGTTATTCGGTTTATTCGGTTCGGTTATTTTTTTCTTTCTGGGTATAACCAAAAACCGAACCGAACCGAATTAAAATTTGATTCAACCAAACCGAAAACCGAACCCCTATAACCGAAAAACCGAACCGAATAACCCGAATTACATAATTTTACTTAATTTTTTATTTAATTATATATATTTTTAGCACAAAATATTTTTCAAGCTTAAATCATTTTATATTTATATACTAAAAGAGAGTTTTAGTGATTTTTTTTCATATATATATATATATAAAATATATTTTATGTGAATTCGGTTTTCGGTTCGGTTTTCGATTTTCATTGTCAAAACCATATCTAAACCGTTAACCAAATATTTAGTTCGGTTCGGTTTTGACCAATTCGGTTCGGTTTTGACCAATTCGGTTCGGTTACAAATTCGATTCAGTTATTTTCGGTTTGGTTCGTTTTCGGTTACCGTGGATATTACCCGATCCGTGAACACCTACTATCTACACTAAAATAGCACAAGGTGCCTTTGCATATAAAGAACTGATTTCAAGTCCATACAATCTTAGGATTTTGCAGTTTTGTGTATATATGATGAGTTGAATCAATATCTATAATTTAATTATTTGATTGTTTAAGTATATTGTAATACTATAGGTCGGCTTTTACCTGTTACTAAGAGCATGTGATATGATAACTCGAGTTAAGGCTTAACTTTGTGCCACGTTAGCGTCACATTAGCTTTAACATTTCAACCTTAACTCAAAATAAAACATTCCTTATCATAACTCAACCATAACTTTTGGCCCCACTTTTATTATAACTCAACAAAAAAAAAGAAAAATCAAGTAAAGCTATAACTCAACACACGGTGTGGTAAGTGTTAGTAAAATTGGATCACAGTAATCTGAGAGTCGTGTAAACACTTTCAGATTGAAGTATTTCGGTGGTTCTACCGAAATCTATAATCGGATAAAACTCAGATTTAGAACGTGAATATGTTTTGTGTGTTATGAAACTGAACCAGAAGATGAATATATGACCAATAAAACTACCAAACGGTTGTAACTGCCATAGCAGTTAATGTACAACCGAAATAGTAAAATTAACTGGCAAAATACCGGAAATTTTATTTTATAGTGCGTTTTTAATATAGCACTTTATACCAAATAAATTTTTTTTCCAAATATAGCACTTTAGCTCGACCCCAGCCAGGGGCGCTGCCCCTTGGACCCTGCCAGGGGCCGCCGCCCCTTGGACCCTGCTACCAGCGGCGCTGCCCCTAGACCCCCGTCATTCGGGGCTTCGCCCCCGAATGATAATCATAATAACGTCATACAAGTGTGCATTCCGCACAACCCCGACTTGTTGAACATTTATCACAATTACCCATTGGTCAACTAAGTCAATCCATTACACTTAAATAATATCGGTGATACAAAATCACCAACAATCCTCCCCCATTTAAGTGTAATCTTGATTAACTTAAATTAAACTCATAACAAACAACAAACTGATGCATAAATGAAATGTCGAGACGATTGAATTTCACATTAGTGCATTAGCATTCCAAATATTCGAATATAAGAGTGTCACTAAGGATTGAACTCCTTTTATTCATAGTAAATACATGAAGATAATATACACAACAGTTTACACATTCACATGTTCTACTTGACACTATGTTTTACTAGCTTGTGTCCTATCCTTCAATAAGCATATCAAAGCCAAGTCCCAAGCTTCTTGAAGCAGCTAAACTTCATGCTTATATAGGTGGTCTTTACTCTTGCACCTGCACATGCAATTTGTCAAAAAACCATCAAGAAATATAATTTCAACCTCCTTTATCTTGCAGTTCTGAACACATACCGTGGGATGATGTAATTATGTGTAATAATCCAAAGATATCAAGCTTTCCTCATTGAATTCAGCATTTAACATTACATTAGATGGGAATTGGGTATCTTGATACAAGGATTTAATTATGTGGACTTTAAACCCATCCCAATAGCCGCCTTGCGTACGAGATCTCTTGTTAACCCTTTGGTTAAATGGTCGGCTAAATTCTGTTGAGTTCTTACAAACTCCATAGATATTTCACCATTCATGATAAGCTCACAAATTATGCTATGTCTAACACCTAAGTGTCTAGACTTGCCATTGTACACTTGACTATAAGCTCTAGCCAAGGTAGCAACACTATAACATCTGATAGAAATGGTAGATATCGGTTTAGGCCACAAAGGAATTTCATAAACCAAATTCCTCAGCCACTCAGCTTCATTACCAGCTGCAGCTAAAGCAACAAATTCAGACTCCATAGTTGAGTTTGTAATACACGTCTGTTTCTTTGAAGCCCAAGAAATAGCACCTCCTCCAAGAAGGAATACCCAACCACTCGTAGATGAGTGATCCTCCATGTTATTAATCCAACTGGCATCGGAATAACCTTCTAAAACAGAAGGATAACCACTATAAGTCAAACCATAATCCATGGTTCCTTTCAAATACTGAAACACTCGACCTGAAGCTTGCCAATGTAGAGCACTAGGATTGCTAGTGTACCTACTAAGCTTTCCTACAGCAAAAGCTATATCTGTTCTAGTGCTAATCATGGCATACATAAGACAACCAATAGCTCTAGAGTATTCTAACTGAGACACTAGATTTCCCTTATTTGGTTGAAACTTCACAGTAGGATCTACCGGAGTATAAACAGGAGAACAATTAGCAAAGTTAAACTTTGTCAGTATCTTCTCAATATAACGTGATTGAGAAATAGAGATACCATTGTTTCCTCTTTTATTCTAATACCAAGAATCACCTCAGCCTCCCCTAGATCTTTCATATCAAAATTAGATGACAAGAATTCCTTTGTCTTATCAACTTGATCTTGGTCAGTACCAAAGATCAACATGTCATCCATATATAAGCAAATTATCACTCCTTTACCAGAAGCATCAAATTTGCTATACACACACACTTGTCAGCTTGGTTTAAAGAAAAACCATTAGACAAGACCACATCATCAAACTTTTTATGCCATTGTTTTGGTGCTTGTTTCAGACCATACAATGATTTCTTCAATTTACATACCTTGTTTTCATGTCCAGGCATCACAAACCCTTTAGGTTGTTTCATGTAAATTTCCTCATCCAAATCACCATTTAAGAATGCAGTTTTCACATCCATTTGGTGAATAACTAGATCATGTATAGCTACAAGAGCTAACAACAATCTAATAGTGGAAATTCTAGCAACAGGAGCATAAGTATCAAAGAAGTCAATTCCCTCCTTTTGTCTAAAGCCTTGGATAACCAATCTGGCTTTATATTTGTCTATGCTTCCATCCACTTTCATCTTCCTTTTAAGGATCCATTTACTTCCTAATGCTTTGCATCCAGGAGGCAAATCAGTGACTTCCCAAGTATCATTCTGCATGATGGAATCAATCTCACTTTGAATTGCTTCTTTCTAGAAAGCAACATCCTAGAAGCCAGTGCTTCACTCAAAGTCCTTGGATCCTCCTCAATAATGAGGCAATATTCACGTTGAGATAAAGTCGTATCTCTTGTTCCTTCGACTAAATAAAGTTGAAAATCAGACCCAAAAGACTTAGCTTTTCTTGTCCTAGTGCTTTTCCTGGGAACAAATGGACGAGGTACATCATCATTACCTTCAACATCATCTTCAACTATCTTACTTGAAGATGGCTGAATCATATCTCTTGGTCTTGGTATAGACGTAAACCGTTATTCATCAAATATTGCATCTCTTGACTCTATTATAGAGTTCACCGACACATAATCATTAGGTTCTATAACATAAAACCTATAACACTTGGAATGCTCAGCATACCCAATGAAGATACAATCTATACCTTTCTCACCAAGATTTTTCATTTTGGGTTCAGTTTGTCTTACAACAGCTCTACAGCCCCAAACCCTCAAATAAGTCAAATTTGGTACCTTCTTGGTCCAAATTTCATAAAAGCGGAAATGTTGAAGACATATATTTCAAAAGAAAACTATTAATACACATCAAAAACCGAATTGACCAGGGACGCTTCAAACCCGGCGGGTTGACCCAGTTTAATTTGACCTGTTTTCGACCCAACCTGTTGGGTTGACTCAGTTTAAATCAACCTATTTTTTGACTGTAACGGTTCAACCGGTTGAACTACCCGGGTCGAACTGGGTTTCATATTTGAAAAAATTATATGAGAAATGATGAAGTAGTTTTGGAACCCGTGACAAATTTGAAAAAATGAGAGACAAAGTAATTGTAGTTTTTTGTTGTTTATTTTGCTTTGACACATATACTTTGTTATTTGTATAATGTTATTTTAAAAAATGTTGGTCTTGCACCACTTAAGAGACTAGCATATATGAATCTTTTTTTAAAAGTTAATATATATTGTATAACCCTTTGTACAGTATATAATTAATGTTATGTAAGTTTATTGGAATCACAAAAATTAAATAGTATTATTATCTTTAGCGATAACTATTTATACCCTAAAAAATAGCTTTGAACAATGTTTAAATATCTATGCAAATTGATAGTATAAGATAATCTTATTATGGTAATATCAAATTTGTATGGTTACAAGTTTAAAAGCCACACACCAAATGATAAACGCTACACATGTAAAAAAAAAAGTTATTACTGCCTAAATTACCAACAAAACAAAAAATAGGCAGTCACACACGTTGGCTATACCTCTAAATTACAATATAATATTGCCAACTACGTAATACCGCTGCTTTTTGTAATGCTTGAATATATTATTACTAAAATCTTAATAACCTAAAACAATCCTATTAGAAAATATACTCCCACACTTAGATCGACTTCACATAATATTTTTTTGAAAACTGTATATTTTTGCTGCTATGCAACAACGCGTCTAGATTATAGTTATTCAAAGATGATTCTCTAACGCTACAAATAAAGTTTGTTGAAAAAAACTTATGGGTCGTCGGAATTTTGCAGAAAACAAGACACCGTTGCCGCTAGGCGCGGGTACTCGTCTAGTATATACATATAACTCATCCATTGTTGAAAAAGCTAGAAATCTTTTTTGTAGAAGAAAATAAATGTTTCAACTAATTGTTCTCATATTTCATTTTCAGTTGAATTATTGTATATTACAACATTTTTTAATTACATTTTGATTATTTTACGTTGTATGTATAAACGTTACATAGACACTCAACCAAAATATTCCAACTCGAGTATAATTATTTGCCGCTTATTTGTCACTGTAAAGTCTCATCGCTATGCACCGGTACTCGTCTAATTTTCATAAATTCCCTTGTTATTAATAACTAATTTTCTACATCTCTAACCGTTTTGGCTTCTGCTGCAGTTGGTTCATGAAAATCATTGCATGTTTTAGATAATTTATTATACCCCCTTAATTTTCTCCCCTAAGATATATATTTCCCTGTTTTGGTTAATAATCCATTTATATGTCAATATGTGTATATTTTCTTACCCTGTCATCTCTAAGCATAGAAGACGACCAGGTTCTTTGTTTTGTGATATGATGATTTCAAGTTAAATCAAGTCCAGTTTTATTAAGGTTCTCAATTTTGTTATTTGTTTTATCTGAATGATATATATGCATGCGCATCAATATCTATGATTTGCTTGATTCTTTATAAGCAATTAGTACAGTCATTTTATTTTATCATGGCTAAGTGATTTTGAACATATTATAATACTTTCTGGCGTGATCCGGTTGTTTTGGCGGTGTGCAAGAATTTTGAAGAGGTTATGCGTGGTGTTAATAAGCCGGTTTCATATGCGGGTGCTACGTCCAATGATGCTATAAAACACAAGCCTAATTTTCGTAGATTGGAATGTAGTAACAAGTCTACTGAGGTGGATCTCTCAGTTCCTATGAAAGTAGTGGAGGAGGTAAACTCTAAATTTTAGAATACCCTTTATGGTTATTTTCTTGGTAAACGTATTGCTTTTCCGGTCGTTGATTATTATGTTCGTAATACGTGGGCCAAGTATGGGATTCAAAAAGTTATGATGAATGCGAAGGGTTTCTTTTTCTTTAAGTTTTCCGCTAGTAAAGGTGTTGATGATGTTCTTGAAAACAGGCAGTGGAAGATTAGGAATGTGCCAATTATTCTTAAAACTTGGACGTTGAATACTAATCTGCTTAAAGAGGATTTGACTAACATTCCGGTGTGGGTTGAATTTCACGATGTTCCTCTTGCTATATTTTCTGATGATGGTCTCAGTCTCCTTGCTACATTGATTGGTAATCCAAAAATGCTAGATTCTTACACTAGTCAAATGTGCTTGGATTCCTGGGGCCGTAGTAGTTTTGCTAGGTGCTTGATTGAAGTTTTTGCCGATAAGGCTCTTCGGGACAGCCTCACTGTTGAGATACCCTTACTGGATGGATCAGGTTCTACTATTGAAAAGATCCGGTTTGAATATGAATGGAAACCGCCAAGATGTGATACGTGTAAACGGTTTGGTCATACTCTGCTTGACTGTCCTAAATCTGCTCCACCGTCTACTCAGCCTAAATAGACTGTTACTGATGGTTTCCAAACTGTAAGTAACAAGAATAAGGGTAGGAATGGTGGTACAAATGTTCCTGGTAAGGGAGGTTTTAATAAACTTGGTGTGGGGCCTAAGTTTCGGTATCAACCTAAAGCGCCCCCTAATCCCAAGCAGGTGGATAATTCCAAGATGAAAGCCACTGAAGTGGCTAGTATGAGTGGGAAGACGATTGCTACATCTAACCCGTTTGATGCACTTAATATGATCGATACTGATGAATGTGGTACTTCTACTGATGTAGTGGATTCTGGTTGTTCAATGGAAGCTAAGGAGCCGCTTGTGAGTGATTCACTGGAAGCTAACGAGGGTGGCACTACCCCTATTGTTGAGAAAATTGTAGAGCTTGAAAAGCTTCTTATGGATGGGAAAGCTACTCTTGTTGATGATGCTGGTAATCCTATTAAAAAGGTTGATTACCCAGGTAAAAAGGATTTTCCGTCTACTTCTTCTATTAAGAGGGTCAACCCATTCTCTTTGGTGGGAGAGATTGTGGTATCCGACAGTGATGATGAGGAGGTTGTAAACACCTTTGATGAGTCGAGTAACTTATTTGGTGGTGGTCATGATCGTGAAGATGACTTTGATGACTATGGTTATGATAACTATGCGGAACAGGTTTACGATCTTCCAGGTAATTTGGATGCCTACTACGACACTTATGGTATCAAGCTCCAAGGCCTTGGTAGGAAGTAAATGTTTTCTTCATAGGAGTCTGATGTTATATTTTATGTAGTGGTTTATTTTCTTCTTTAGAAAATAGGAAGTATCTTGTTATGTAAGCTTTTCGCATATGTAACGGGCTGAGATATGGGATTCACCCATATCCTTTGTACTTAAACGTTTTTTGGAGTATTATATTTACAGGGTCATTGACCTTTTACCCAAAAAAAAAAATACTTTCAGGCCAATTGGCCATTTGTTAGTTTTGAGAGCTTGGAGTTGGGTGGCTGGTGGTACAGCAGTGATGATGGGAGGATAGAAGAGAAAGATGAAGGGTGGTAGGTTGTGACTTTGTGTTGGCTGGACAACAAAGGGGGTAATTTGTTGAAACCGGGAAATGGAAAAATGAAAAAATTGAATCCCTGCCCAACTCAAGTGACAATAAATTGTTTTAGACCGGTGCAAGAAAAATATACACGGGTCTTTATTCTCTTTTTTACATATGTATCGGTGTGTTTCATTTTCACGGGTCTTAATACTTTTTAGACCTGCGCTTTCAACTAAAGGGTCTAAATGAGGAGGTCTTAAAGGCCTAATATGTAGTAGTGTCTTTTCTACTAGATCTTAGTTATTAGGGTTTATTTGATATTATCCATATGCACTCAAACTCCACTTTTTATCTGTGATTTCCTCATGCTATGTGAGCCACTAAGATAGAGCCTTTTAAGACTTCACAAGTCTTGACCGGCCCTAAAGGTTCCTCGTACGCCAATGTCTCGTTTCTGGTCCAGTCCTTAATCCTTTTCACCGTTTCAATTGATTGTTTAGAAGTAGAAAACTGAGACATCACATCTAACAAACTGTTCGTTGTTTGTGCTAAGAGTATCAAGATGAGGTCATCAAGGGGAAAAAAGTTGTCTTGGCAAATATTTGCGAAGTGCAAAAGTTTTGAACTTAACCCTCAAGATAGATTTTATAGATTGCAGAGACATAGATCAAGCTATCTTGCAGACTAGATGGGCAACAACTTTTGATGATTTTTCAAGATTACTTTCCATCTGCTGAGATTTTCTCTCTAAAAAATTGCTCGGGGGTAAAAAGTATGAAACTTGTAAGTGATAAACTAAGGAACATTACACTGTTCAAGTGTGAAAAAATGGAAAGAATAGAGCTGACAGCACCAAATCTTGAAAGTTTTGTATTCGTTGTCTCTGTTGGCAAGCCATGTATAATCGAGTTGGGTCCTAGCACACATTTGAACAATCTTGAAATTAGTTGGAACCTCCACCAATGAAGTCACATTTTCAGACTGCGACGCTAAATTTCCAATGCTTTCGGGGTTGACTATCGGAGCCACTCTTCATATGCCAGATCGTATAAACATATCAAGCTGTTCATTCAAAACCATAATTTTCATTACTTTCACGAAGCCTATTGATTCACCATTGATGCACCGGAACTCGATTATTTCTGTCGTAGAGATCACTTGCTTGTTAATTCTATGCCACCAAAGAGAGCTCCTATGAGTGCGTATTGTTAGCCCTTGTTAATTGTGTTAAGTCAAGTGTTATATTAGTATAATTATTTGTCAAGTACTTATGTTTAAGACATATCTATGTATTATGTTATGGGTCGAATTCTAGGCCTGCACATGGGTCATATGCAGCCCATGTAATGGCAGTTATAGATAGCAGTTATATTGACAGTTATTTCCCAAGAGACACAATGTTTGGGAGGGAAAATAACTGTCATTGGTGTCATTTAGAAACCTTTATATATGTTTTCTGTATCAGAAAACATAACAACTTTTATCAATTCTTAATGCATTACCCGTTCATAGTATTCTACATTTTATACCCATTACTGTTCCATTACACTTATACCATCTACAAAGTTATTTCCAGAAATATGAAACACTTATTGAAACCAAAGTCTATTGGCCATAAACCTGTACACAATTGGTATCAAAGCCACGGCTCTCATCCATGGGATAGGCCAAGTTCTGGTTTCATATCTGGAAGATATCTTCTAAGAGAAACTCCAAAGAGGGTGAACCTGTGGAACACCAAAAGAAAGAAAACCATAATTTCACCAAAGGGCAAAGATATCCTGGTACAAACTGTAATGGAAAATGAGGCTTTCAACTCTGCAAAAGAAACTGATGATCTATTGAAACTGAAGAAGAAAGTCATGAAGATGAAAAGGGACCGAAAGGCCAAGTGCCACATTTGCAAAGAAAAGGGACATGCCTTTTGGGCATGTAAGGATAGAAAAAGGCTTGCAGCCTTGGAACTACAACAAGAAAGGGAGATGACTGATAAGGTTATTGCAGAAGAGGCCAAGTATACAGAAAAGGTCTATTTGACTACAGACTATGTGGTGAAAGGTACAAATTTGCAAAACTGGAACAACATCTGATATGCTAGTAACTCCTACAAGTTTCATATGTGTACCACTAGAGCCTTATTTAATGAAATAGAATACAAGTTTAAAATGATAGGCAAAGAAGAACATGAAAGAAAATTTATTTTTTCATATGGGGTGGGAGATGTTACTATTAGGACTGATGTTGAGGAAGTGGTGATTAGATCAGTGCAATATACTCCTGAGGTGTCTTTTAATATGATTAGTCTAGGCTTACTTAAGACTCAAGGGTATAGGACAGAGATCAGTGATGATATATGTAGTATATATTACATGTATCATGATGAAAACATAAACCAGTCACCATTGTTAGAAAAGGGAAAGGAACAGGTTGCTATTAAAGATATTGTGAATGAATACAACCAGTTTTTGGAGGATCAGTTTAAGCAGATGGATCCTACAGATGAAAGCTCTCTGATTAGGGGCATAGAAGATTTAGATTGGAACAAAGATGATACACAGGACTACATTGATGAAGAGTACATTAGTTACAATGGGACTCTATATGCACTTAAGGTTAATTCCTTCTCAAAGTATCTATCTTTCATGAATTTATTGGCAAAGGATGATATGTTGTATAGAAACTGGGAAATCTTCAGTAAGAGGTTCATTGATTTGGTCAAGTGGTTTTATTTGGTGCATCTGAACTATGATGCATTGGATACAATACCACCAGTTGTTAAAGATGTTGAATTTAACTTGCTATGTTTGCACAAGGCTGTTGAGAATATGGGTGGATACTTCTCAGTCACCATAGGTGACAAATGGGGGGTGATTACACAATTGCAGGGCTTGAACACAGAAGATGCTAATACAGTTAGAACTTGTTACAAAAATTTTATTGATCTCTTAGTCATATATCATGAAACTCCACACAGTCCTTGGGGTGAAATGCAAAAAGAAGTAGGTGAAACCAGTGAAAGAAGGATGGCCAAGGACCTACCATGCCAGAGGGAAGATGAAGTGAAGGATGGTACATTTGGAGATGGAGCAAACAAGTTTGGTGTCAAGTTGGACAAAGAAAATGAAGATGGAAGTGAAAGCAGCCAAGATAGCAATGACTTTGAAGTCATTGCCTGATGAAAAGCAAAAAAGGATCAACATAGAAGAACTTGACCTTAAACAATTAAGGGGGAGAATGTTAGCCCTTGTTAATTGTGTTAAGTCAAGTGTTATATTAGTATAATTATTTTTCAAGTACTTATGTTTAAGACATATCTATGTATTATGTTATGGGTCGAATTCTAGGCCTGCACATGGGTCATATACAGCCCATGTAGTGGCAGTTATAGATAGCAGTTATATTGACAGTTATTTCCCAAGAGACACAATGTTTGGGAGGGAAAATAACTGTCATTGGTGTCATTTAGAAACCTTTATATATGTTTTCTGTATCAGAAAACATAACAACTTTTATCAATTCTTAATGCATTACCTGTTCATAGTATTCTACATTTTATACCCATTACTGTTCCATTACACTTATACCATCTACAAAGTTATTTACAGAAATATGAAACACTTATTGAAACCAAAGTCTATTGGCCATAAACCTGTACACACGTATCGTAATGGAAAACACATGGTCGCTAATAGTTCAAACACTACCCTTCCTAAGGTCACGAGAGCTACAATCAAACTGTACCTGAATGCAAACCACGAGTCTGATAAGTTGTGGTTTCAAAAACTTGTTGGTATGCTTCTTTCCAGCCTGCTTATGCCATGTCTTTGCTTATAGTTAATTCAGACAAGGTATCATCATATAGTGTGGGCCCGTTTGTTCATCTCTTTTGTGTTGTTAGAAGTATATAGATCAATTTACTTAAACTTTTGGTTTTTGTACTTGAACGCAGAGTGTCATATTCTCAGAAGCACTCAAAAGACGGTCTGAGATGTTGGTTTGTGGGAGTTAAAATACACGTAAACGACTAGAAGTATGTGAGCCTATTGGGGGCACACACGTTAAACACGAGAGTACGTTATTTGTTTCAATGCTCATGTATTGACCCGAACTTTGACCCGTTAAACTAGACCCAATTGTACCCTTAACATAATCCCATTGGCTGGTCCAATGAGGGGCGTTTTGGATGGGTTTTGGGGCTAGTAGTATTATGAAAGAATATGGTATGTAGGGTAACTTGTGGGACAAGTTGAAGCCCATATAAGCTAGGGTTATAGAGGCTATTTAAAGACCTTAACCTAGCTTATCCATGTACGTTTTTTTGACACACCATAGTTCTCTAATAACTTCGACACATATCAAATCCTAAAGTCAGACGACACACTAGCAGTAGCTTGTAATCTCTGACTCTTAAATATATTCGCTTATAATATTGTCATGCATATTAGTATCCATGCGTATCATATTATATAAGATCCATGCATTGATATTATGCACTATATGAATATTATATACATGCATGCTTTATGTACCTATGTATATGATATTTATACTGAATGATTATTATATAAGTATAAACCCTTACTAGGGTCAGTATTGGATATAGGACAACATGTGATGTTCGGTTCTAGGGATTTGTTTGTTCTCGGATATAAGCAACGGTAGTTTGTTTTGGGTTTTGTTCGAGGGTATGAGCATATACAAGGCTAGGGTTGTTTGGTTAAACGTTGCATGACCAGCTGTATCAGGTGTACTCGTGTCAAAGTGTTTGTGTGAGCACTCGTAGAGGTATCTAATTTAGATACTTAGTTTCTTGTTCGTGTTATAGCGTGCAGTTGACATCGAGGGTTAGTTTTCTATTTACCTTTTATTAATTAATTGTTATATTAATTAATTGTTTATTAATTGCGTGTTTAACCTAATTGCAAATAATAGATCCTTATCCGCTGTGTACTCATATACGTTACTTGGCTAACGTAGTTCTAAAATCCCAACAGTGGCATCACGAGTCATCTCGTTTTTGCGATTATGGGTTACACGTTTCTTATTAATAAACATGTTTAAAAGGCTGCATGAAACCTAATTTAGGCTATGTTTGATAGCTTCTTAATTGGATGATTCAGGCCCAACTCTAATTCGGTCAGAGAGGCTATGGTGTTTGATATCACAATTTGAGATGCTTAGTGGTCCCACATGCTTCTTAACCATTCTGAGTAAAATACATGCAAAGTGATTCAGCAATCAAAATTTGTCAAGATTACCCTTTTAATATAAGCATCAAATGTTTTCTACTTTTTGTTTTCGTAGCCAGTATTCTCCAATTTTTTTTTTTTTTTTTTTTTTTTTTTTTTTTTTTTTTCTCTTTTAATCAAAAGTTTGATTCTAGCTTTGTAGTTAACATATCCCTGTCTTCAATTTTTTTTACAACCTACCATTATTCAAACCACAATGAATTTCCAAACTTTAAATTATTAGGACATGTTAAATGAATTCTTTTTACTCGTCCCTTTATAACGTCACTGATATCTACTTTATTATACATAAGTATAAAACAATTACTATTTTGTATTTTACTATATAACATTTTTAAATGCTTCATCGTAAAATTAGTTCGTAATTTATATTGTCCTATGATGTATAAGACCATTTACATTTTCTTTTGTGTACTCCAACATTACTTTTTACATATTATATTTTTATTTGAGTTAACAATATTTTTTTTTCAAACAATATATTTTGTTAAGTACAAAATCAAACAGAAGGTTAAATTGGTAATTTCAAGCAACTCAGGTTGCTCATTCAGAACTATTATCAAACAATCATTTTCATTCAGAATTAGGTTCATTCAGCATCTTGTAATCATTCAGCAGCTTTGATTCATTCAGTGCTAAATCATATTTTGTATCAAACAGCCCCTTAGTTATTCGTTTTATTTTGTTTTGACAACATATGCAATACTTGTCAATTTTTAATAAAAAATAACTAGTCACACACAAATTAAATTATATTGATAATTAGAATTAATTTGTTAATTTAAATTACTTGTTAATTAGAATTACTTTGTTAATTTGAATTAAATTGTTAATTAGAATTAATGTTAATTACAATTACTTGAAAACTAGAATTAAATGTTAATTAGAATTAATTAATTATTAATTAGAATTATAATGATAATTAAAATTACATATTGTTTATTAAATACATAAAATTGCGTAATTACTTGTTAATTGAGATTGCCATGCGTTTTTATGTGTTTTCCGGCCACAAGACCCACTCAGTTGCTTTTGCGATGTATGGGGCGATTTAGGTATTGTATCCTAGTGACGGTCTTATGGTTCTCCTTTTGGGGAAGACTCGCGAGAGGACTCGGAACAATATGTGGTTATATATTGATGTTCATGTTTATATGTTTGTGATTCTATTATGTGCATTATTGTTACTTGCTTTGACATTAATATGGAATAATACATATCATAACCATAACATTAATATGGGTCTTTATTTACACGCCTAAATATCATGCTCATTGTGACCTGCTATTTGATTCGTGGAAAATCGTTTTTGTAAAATAAAGTGACATAATATATGAAACACATTTTCAAAGAATTTAAAAACTAGACGCCATGGACACTTGGGATGTACGGCTCACCCACTAGAACAAACTCAAAAGGGGGTTCAAAGATGTGTGCACCGAAAGGATGTCTAGGTTATGCTTCAGCGCTTACCTGGTCCTCTGCCTCCCTGTGCGTTTCGATTGGATCTATCGTGAACCATGATGATCACTACAGTGTCATTACCAAAAGTTTTTAAAATTAGTGTTACAAAGTTGTTTTGCATGCTTCCTTGTACATGACTTTTACCATATTTATATGTGCATACCTATTTGTTAATTTTAAATCTATGACATCCAACTATGAACACGTGCATTTGGATTGACTTCTCTGGTCAGAGCTAAGGGCCTTTCCAACCCATGGTAATTATTTCTCACTGGTTAGACCTATGGTTATTTTTACACGTTCATACTTGGTTGACTTATCTCGAGTTAGCTTGGTCAGACCTTGAACCCGAGGCATAAGATGAGAACTAAACATGCTTTTGACATTATTACTTGATACTAATGCCTTAAGCAGTCTCATAAATCTAAGAGTTGCATTAATGCAATTAACGCTCGTCGCTTACCTCTTGTCCTATTTTTTTATGCATTGGTCAGACCTATGGTAATTAAGTGGGGTTGCAAGATGAATCTTAGTCTTATTAGTAATTAATTGGGTAGTTAATTCTTTTAAGAATATAATTATCGAAAATACTAGAATTGAACTTTTTATGTTCTGATTAATTGTGTTATTGCAACATAATTCATAAACAAAGTTGTTTTTCTTTTAAAGACAAACTTAGTCTCTTTTCCTAGTAAGAAGAGTGATACTTATACCTATCTTTTCTCCTTAGTTGACAAACTAAGATAGGATTACAAATGAATGAACTCATTTATGATCTTTCATCACCCTTTTGTGGTCTAGAGTTAATTGAAAGATAGAATATTTTGTGTAACCGGAAACATTGTGTTTAAAGCTACCAAAATAAATAACATCCTGTAATTGTCACGATGTATGATTTTAAACTGCAAAGAGTAAAGGAATTAATAGCATATTTGCTAGGTAATCTTCTTGGACTTTTATTATTCCTAAAGTGCTAATTACCTTTGGGGCTATGTAGACGATAAAGGAGGAATTGCATGCTAAAGATTCAAGTTAATTGAATAAAAGAATGGCTAGTCCATTGTCTACATAATTAAAACTTCATATACTCTCTTCAATACCTAAGTACATGCTACTCGTAGGCATTTGAAGAGAATAGGAAAGTATATAAAACTGCTATATTCTTTCGACTGGAAATGTAACATTTACAATGTTGAAAAATCCAGTGGGAGCAATTGCATTTTATTACTGAAATAACATTCTTATAATGTTGTAAATTTCAGTGGGAGCTACGGGATTTATTTCCTGTTATTCACCCATATCATTTCAAAGTAGCTTTGAAATAATCCATTACTTTCCGAATATGAACAACCATTGCTTAAAGAAAAATTGTATTTTATTTTATAAGATAACACGTTGCCTTCCTGTTGTCACTTCCTGAAGCTTATCTATAGAATCATAATCCACAATTCCTTATTAAAGGTTATGGTTCTAAAACTACTTATGATATCTATGACATTATCATATTGTTTGAACAATCAATCAAGTGTTGTTTATTTTCATAATATGATGTTGTACCTTACACAAGTGGGAGAAATTTCAAAATGTGTGCAAGGAACAACAATATTATTGGTATCTCTTGACCGCAAGGTAAGAAAACTAATAAATCTACTAGGACTTAAACACACTAGATGTTTATTTCCCTACTACATGTAAATAATAATTCTACTAGGACTTAAACACATGAGATGTTTATTGCCCTACTACATTCTAATAATGATTCTACTAGGACGTGAACATGCTAGATGTTTGTTGCCCTACTACATTCAAATGTCATAATATAGTGTAAAGATACTTCAACATTTGACTACATGTTTAGTCAACATAATTATGATTATATAATAATGATCATAATTATGAAGTATATAATTAACTTGAAATTACTAAAGAACTCAATAGTTTGCGTTCATGATTACTTTTGTTAGTATAATTATGCTTACATGTTAAGACATAATTATAAAGTCCTTGAATTACTCAATGACTTATAACATTAAGTATATGTAGTAAAAGTGTTATGTCTTCTAGTTAACACATAAACATAAGGCGTTTGAATTATTCAAAGACTTATAATGTATTATTGAAATGTTCTGTTTTCTTGTTAGCACATGAACATATAATTCTTGAATAGTTCTGTCTTTTTGTGAACACGTGAACATAAGGTTCTTGTATTGTTCAATGAATATACATTATTGCATGCACTTGGTTCGTAAATACTTTATATGCAATTTGGCTCGACCCAATTGACAAGTATTTGGTCCAAAGAGAATTAAGTTATCAATGGAATTCTGATATAGTTTCACAATTCTAATACTCATAGAATACCACTTCATTATGGTGTGTCTAATGTGTTGGATCAAACCTTATTCATATTGTTTGGTTCATGATAGCTTTAATTGCTCTACCTCCAAAACATATCAAGGTTAGAAATTACGTGTGTCATGGATACACTCAATATAGTTCAAACCTAGAAGGTATTCAAGACAACCCATAATTGAAAACCCTAATTCATTAGGGATTTGAGGTTTTACCACTCAAACCAATTGAATCATAAACCCTTTTGTTTTTTTTGTTTTTTTGATTTTTCTACACTTCCTAGCTTGAAGATTGTAGTTTTGGTGTTCTTCCTGGCTTGACGAAACACAAAACTGTTGCTAGAACTTTTGGTTATAGATTGATACTAAATTAGAGTTTTTCTATAAACCCTAATTTGAGTTGTTGGAAGGAATTTAATTATGTCTTGATTTAAGTACTGAATTTGTTAAAATCTTATGAAGCATTTTATTAGCAAATCTTGAGATGAGAAATTAAAATGTATTTTGTGGTTCTCCATAAAGAACAATTTATTGTTGCTTAAATACTTACTACCTCCGTCCCAAAATTATAGTCCTCATTTGACTTTTTCGGTCTTTCTTTTTCAAGTTTGACCTTAAATATCTTTATTTGTGATATACAATAGTTGATGAAAATTATGCCAAATGAAAATACATTTAAAACCTAATCCATTTTTATATTTTGCGTCAAGTATTATATAACACAAATCAAAGTATTTAAAGTCAAAGTTGTAAAAGAAAGACCGAAAAAGTCAAAAGGGGACTATAATTTTGGGACGGAGGGAGTAGTATTTAGAGAACTGTCTCTACTTACAAAAGTAAGTGGGAGTATATACATATCTCAAAGTTTTTGAGAACAAAATACTTAACTTTCTAAAATCTACTTATTAATGTCATACTAAGGTTAAACATGAAAATGTTGACCCAAGTATAATGATTACTCTCATTCATAAATCCACAAGGATGCCTCATCACTTGAGTGATATGTTATATCAATGCTGAGGGATATAAGTTAGAAGATTATTGTAAATCAGCTAACTACTAAAATATATTATCACATCTTGAATCTGATAAATGTTTTAGAACTATGAATGATAAGATGCAGTCCTTAAAAGGCAAATCAAGTTTTGAGCTTGATTGTTATTTCGCCTAATAGTAAACCTAGGAGGTTGGAATGAGTTTCTTTTGAAGAAAGACTCACATGGACAAAATTGTATAAATATTAATGCATGAGATTTTATAAGAATTTTTTAATCATACTTAAATTGCTGTGATTAAATTTTCTTATATATACACGCATTAATTATATAAAGATATTTAATTGTCATACATGTGACTTGTATGTAGAATATGACAATTAAGATTTTATAACTCTTTCTTTATGACTACCGTTTGCGAGGACAGTGTGTAATCAAAAGGGTTATGAATCTATATAATCTTCATGTAGTATACAAATTTACGCAATCCATGTTTTGGATTGGATCATGCATCTAAGAGTTGAGATCTTGAATTTAATTACAATATGATTCTAATTGAATTAAAATAACTCTTGAGTACATCTGACATTAAGTGGGAGCAATGTGTTTTTCCTCAAATTTACATGTTGAAGATATCATTCTATTTAAGCTAGATATTGATCCTTAAGCTTGGAATGAAATTTCACTTGGAATTTAGAGAATAAAACAAACAACCTTGGAATAAATGTTTATCTGGAATAAACAAATGCGGAAAATAAATCTGACACAAATGCAATATATCATTTGAGCAAGTCTTAAAATGGTATATTTCACTTAGAGTAATATATTACATGGATGAAAACTTATTTTGTTTTAACTAAGGATTTATCATGTATATTATATTGTGTATAAGACTAGTTGTTGCTTTTGTACAAGAACAAAATGAGATGACAACAACAATATCTAATTGAGAGTGTTTAGATTATTGTTTTTATAAATGTTTACGAATTATAAAGCATAGTGTTGTATAAGTACAAATGATGCTAGAGGATTATTTATACTAGTTGTAGTAGAATTTTATCGTCTATGATAAGTCTGCTCACTAGCTATGCTCAACATAGAGCATTGTTGCATTACACATTAAAGAATGAGAATACTTTACACTTTTAGAAACTGTAAAGATGACTGTCAGTATATCGTTGATTTCTAATACCTCATGCAAGGTAGGACGACATCTCCATGCTATAACTCTTGCAATAGTATGAGCATATGAGATAAGACACTCATCTTATATTTTAAATCACTCACTATATTTGATATTTGAAACAAGTATTCGGAAAGTTTACTCAGATGACTATTTAGTTTTTCTTGTAAAAGAAAGGTTGGTAATGTTGGAAACATTGGGCTTCAACTTACTAAATGAGTTTCATGCATATCTGTTTTAGTATTTGGATAATTGGGATTGATAGACAATTTTTACTTTATTATAAATAAAGATACTTGGTATTTGTTATTCATTCATATAATAATTTTTATCTTATATTTGCATGTTTAATCCTTGAATAATTTTATTATTCTAAATATGTCCATTGTCGGTTAACAATATGGGAATATTGTTATGTAAGGCAAATGTGAGTGTTGGTTATATTCTAACGAGAATTTGGATTGTTCCCACCAAATTCATATGTATTCACTAGAGATGCATATTGGATTCCCCAACTTTCAAACATTTACTTTTGGATCCTTGTCATAAGTAAAATATTAAAAATGGTTTGTTATCTTCATCCTTAGACTTGAGATACAAGCAATTTCTGTTATGTGTGGATATCATTTTTTGTAAGTATACGCAAAACGCTATCTAAACAAGGTAGTTATAAAAGCTATATTTTGGAGTGCTGTGAAGCAGCATCCACAACACTTGTAGTTAATAAAGGATTTGTTACTCCACTTGATATGTGCAGAAAGATACCATGGCGCCTCTCCAGATTTAATCAGATAACTGTTTGGCCAAACCCAAAGGGTAATGCAAGATGATTCTTGATTACATTTGGTATATCTGAATTAAAATCTATAACAAGATTCTAAATGGTTAAACTATATGGAATGATTTAAGATCCATTATCCATGGTTTAACGGTATCTATAACGAAGGATGATTAAAAGCAAGACATTAATAACCATGCTACTAAGAAGATTTTATCAAACTATATCTCAGACACTTTTAGTTAAAAAGCGAGTGAGAGCGTTGCCAGGCGTTTCCGTCGTTAGTTTTGTGTGCCATTCGACACACCAATCCCAAGTGGGAGCTGTTGGTTTGTGGGAGTTAAAACACACGTAAACGACTAGAAGTGTGTGAGCCTATTGGAGGCACACACGTTAAACACGAGAGTAAGTTATTTGTTAAAATGCTCATGTATTGACCCGAACTTTGACCCATTAAACTAGACCCAATTGTACCCTTAACATAAGCCAATTGGTTGGTCCAATGAGGGGCGTTTTAGATGGGTTTTGGGGCTAGTAGTATTATGAAAGAATATGGTATGTAGGGTAACTTGTGGGACAAGTTGAAGCCCATATAAGCTAGGGTTGTAGATGCTATTTAAAGACCTTAACCTAGCTTATCCATGTACGTTTTTTTTACACACCATAGTTCTCTAATAACTTCGACACATACAAATCCTAAAGTCAGACGACACACTAGCAGTAGCTTGTAATCTCTGACTCTTAAATATATTTGCTTATAATATTGTCATGCATATTAGTATCCAAGCGTATCATATTATATAAGATCCATGCAATGATATTATGCACTATATGAATATTATATACATGCATGCTTTATGTACCAATGTATATGATATTTATACTGTATGATTATTATATAAGTATAAACCCTTACTAGGGTCAGTATTGGATATAGGACAACATGTGATGTTTGGTTCTAGGGATTTGTTTGTTCTCGGATATAAGCAACGATAGTTTTTTTGGGTTTTGTTTGAGGGTTTAAGCATATACAAGGGTTGTTTGGTTAAACGTTGCACGACTAGCTTTATCGGGCGTACTCGTGTTAAAGTGTTTGTGTGAGCACTCGTAGAGGTATCTAATTTAGATACTTAGTTTCTTGTTCGTGTTATAGTGTGCAGTTGACATCGAGGGTTATTTTTCTATTTACCTTTTATTAATTAATTGTTTATTAATTGCGTGTTTAACCTAATTGCAAATACTATATCCTTATCTGCTGCGTACTCGTATGTGTTACTTGGCTAACGTAGTTTTAAAATCCCAACATGAGAGACCTAATATAGAAGTGATACCGAATGATAACCCACCAACTTATTTGGTTGATCTTTTAAATACTATGATATGGATTTCTTCATGAGTCGAGTTTCTGTGTATGATAAGAGGACCTGTGATCGAGTGTATGCTGCTATTCAGACTGCAACTTATATGTTAAGGTATCATATGCTAATTGTAAAGTACTTAATGATGATACTGATTACCTATTTAGATAATTCGATCAAGTGAAATTACTATATGAGTTATTCACTCATGACAGATTACACCAGGGGACGCCTAGGATTTCAAAGTCTGCTTCAGTGCCATCGAATAAATCATTTGATAATGTACTTCATTGAGAAGAGGTAATGTCATCCTATTATTTTTTGTTTAATTGGAAGCAGCTTGTTAAATAGCTAATTACATTTGTCTCTAGTTCCTTGCTAGCTAGAGCTTTTAATGAGAATTTATGATGATAAAAAGTATCATTATGCATGTTAGGTTGTTTTAATGAGAACTTTTGAGTGTTTGGAAGTAGCCAAAAAGCTTGAGCTTATCAAATACGTTTAGCTGTTTTGGATCTGCTTATTTGAAAGGGATCGGCTCATATGAAATAAGCTGATAAGCAAATTGTTATGATCTTTCTAGAAATCAAAAGTAGAAATGAAGAAAGACCATGATAACAACTGGAATTCTCAAGATTGAAAGATAAGAACTCGAATTGAAATCAAAGGGATTTGTTATTTAGAAAGATGAATTGTACAAGATAGAGTTTGGATTACAATTGATTAGCTAAATGTAAAATGAAACTATGTGAATGTATTTATACAGAAATGATGAATGTGAATCCTTGACTTTGACTTTATTTGACCTTTCTCATTTGTACCCATAACAATGCTTCTTCCTTCAAATATTAATTGTCCACAAGTAATCAGCATCAAGCATCCATATCAAATGAGGGGAATCTGGCAGCTATGTCTTCATATAACTCCCATGTTGCATCAGCTACAGTACCATTAAGCCATTGAACAAGAACAAAAAATGCAGCTGCATTACCTTTCTTAGCCATTCTTCTATCCAAGATAGCATAGGGTTCTACTGAGATCACCCCGTCTTTTTTAAACACAGGTAACATCACTGGAGTAGTAGGAGGATCACCTCTGTGTAACTTCAGCTGTGAGACATGAAATACTGGATGTATTTGTGCAGAAGCTGGTAACTCAAGTTTATAAGCCACTTTTCCCACTTTTTGAATGACCTTGAAGGGACCAAAGTACTTAGGAGATAGCTTGTGATGCTTAGTCTTACTGATGGTGGACTGCCTGTATGGTTGGAGTTTAAGATAGACTAATGCACCCAATTCAAATTCCCTATCTGTTCTGTGTCTGTCTGCCATAGCCTTCATTCTTCCTTGAGCCCTTTGCAGATGAAACTTAAGCAACTGAATAACTTCTTCTCTAGCTGATAAAGATCTATCCACGGCTTCTACCCTGCTCTCCCCATGGATGTAAGTAATGTGGGTGGGTGGTGGTTGTCCATAAACTACCTGATAAGGAGTGGTGTTAATGGCTGTGTGAAATGTAGTGTTATACCAATATTCTGCCAATGAAAGCCAATGAGCCCATTCATTTGGTTTATCTCCAGTCATGCACCTCAAATAACATTCCACAGCTTTATTCACTATTTCAGTTTCACCATCACTTTGAGGGTGGTAAGCAGTTGACATGTACAATTTGACTTGGAGCATACCAAATAATGCTTTCCAAAACTTACTTCGAAAAATAGTATCCTTGTCACTGACAATCACTTTAGGTAGTCCATGGAGCTTATAAATGTTATCCAGAAAAGCTTGAGCCACAGTTAGAGCAGTATAAGGGTGAGTTAGAGGGATGAAATGGCTGTACTTACTGAGTCTGTCCACAATTACTAGTATAACTGATTTACCCTTAGAGATAGGCAAACCATCAATGAAGTCCATGGATATTTCTGTCCAAATTTGCTTTGGAATGGGAAGGGGTTGTAACAAGCTGATAAGGTTTTAAAAGGTACCATTTTGAGGGGTCGTTTAAGTCCTTATTTGATCACTTTTGTATCCGTTATTGCTTAATATCGTTCCTTTTCACTTTTTAGGCCTTTTGAAGGCAAAATGCTGGAATGGCACTTATTTGGAAGAAAAGGCGCAAATATATGAAGAAAATGGCCAAAGTCAAAATCGAGACACTCACAGTTGCTGAAAGTAGAAGGCGACGGAGTCAGGTGCTAAATTGCGACGCCGTCCCAAAATTATTGTGACGGTCCAGAACCCAAAACACGTATTTTCAAGCGACGACGTCTAGTTGTGAGAGAGTAGGCCGTCGCTACTCAGACGGCCTAGATGCAATCCAGACGACGTCAGAAGCTGAAGAGGACGGCGTCACGGACATAAGGTGACGCCGTCGCAAGGTTAACGTGGCCAAGACGAAACCCTAATGGCGGCGACACGACGGCGTCACTAAACATAAGGTGACGCCGTCGCAATTGTAATCTTATATATAGAATCCGAATTTTTCAGTCTTTTGGGGAGAGTCTTTTGGAGTAAAAACCTAAAACCGAACCTAAGGTGTCTTGTACAGTATTTTAGGGTTTTAAACCCTATCTTACATCAAGATAAGTCTTTACTTCATTAATTCAATTATGTCTTTGATTATTTGTGTGTATGCTTGCATGTTCTCCATGTCCGGCTAATTTATTTGTGTGTTTGCTTAGAAAGTATGAAACTTAATTATTGAATATTGATTGGTTGTTTCTTATCTTAGTTGATTAATGATCTAGTAATGCGATAGGTCATTCGTTGTGTACTTAATGCTTGATTCATCTTTGTGAACCTTAGAATATAATTACCTGAGTAGTTGTAGGCTAAACCATCCAAAGAGCGCCTTAGAGTAGGAGTTTATCATCCCTAGTGGGTTTGTAGATGAGACCCTTTGGTAAGTTCAAAGAGTTAGGGAGAAACGCATACCCTACAACTTTAGACACACAACGCAACTAAGAATAAGACGTGACAATTCAACCACCAATAGGAGATAATTAAGGAGTAATACAAACTAAGTAAACACATCTTTAAACTATCATACGAGCACACATTAATTAGACATAGACTCCCACAACCTTAGTTTAGATAATTAGATAATAGTAGAGTAATCGGTAGAAATACCAACCCCCCAAATCCAATACCCGAGATTCGTACCTTTCCATTTTCTAAAAAAAACATAAAAAGATAAAAAATAATCTTCCTCAACCTTAACCTTAGCGTAGTAACTCCTTACTAGCATTCCTATTCCCCTAGAGAATGATATCAATACCCGTGGCTTACCCTAATTACTACACTACAACGATTAGGTTCACTGCCTAGGGTGTTATAAAACTTGCTCGAAGAAAAGGAAGTTTCCTTGACCCCGAACGACGTGTGTAGCGTTATCAAGTTTTTGGCGCCGCTGCCGGGGAATAGAATAGCTAGTTAGTAGTCCACCTCGTTTAGGTTTCTTTGCTTGATTCCTATCAAGTAAATTTTTTTTCTCATTTTTAGCTTTCTCTTAGTCTATCTCCCTTCTTCGTGACCTTTGTTCGTAACACCCATCACTTTTCATCATGGAAGGTGATAAACCACCATGCAACAACTCCCCATCAAATAAACACCCACCACTCGATACAACTTTTGCCAACCAACTCCGAGTTCGCATTGTTAGTGAAATTGGAGAGCTTAAGAAACTTAATAGGATAATTGAAAATGCACTTGAAAAAGCCCTTGAGGAATCCACTGGTACCTTAGATAGTGATTCAACCTCAAGTGATTCAGAAGATGAAATTGTTGAAGGAGATTATAAGGTTTTGGAGATTATGGATGGAAGTAAGGAGGAGGAGGAACTTAGGGAGTATTTCGATTCATACCCTAATGGAAAGGAAACTGCTTATCACTATAATGTAGTTAACTTCCCGCGACCGCCTTTCGAACCATGCATAAAAAGTGGTGACCCTAAAAATATCAAAATACCGTGCATGATTGGTTACTTATATAGGGATCACACTTACATAGATTATAAAGCACCCATGAACATAATGTCTAGGCTCTACTACAATTGGATCATGAGAGAAAATTTAGGACCTATAAGGGACCCCTTTTACCCTAGGAAAGTGAGTAACTATGTTGGGAGGGTTAAGGGATTGCATGTCTTCGTAGGGAACTTCACATATAGGTGTGATTTCATGATCCTAGAAAATGTGAAAGGCATTATTGATGGAGTTTTGGGAGATGTGATACTTGGGAGACCATTTATTGAGGACTCTAAGATGGTTTATGATCAAGAGGAAGGAATAGTCAATTTCTCGAATAAGACCGAATGTGTTAAATATATAATGCCCTGCAAAAATAAGAGGTTTGAGGGCATTGATGAGTTAGATGTAGATAGCATTCCGGCCTTTGAAATTGATTGGAAGGACAAGGTTCCCTATACCGCCTGTCTAGAATTGGGCCCTGAATATATTCATGATGAGAACAGAGTTAAGATAATTGAATGGGCTTCTAAGAGGAGGAAAACGTAGCAGCACGACTACGAGTCTAGCTACAAGACTCTTAAATAAAGAAAAGCGCTTCGTGGGAGGAAACCCATGCTTAATTGTTTGCTTGTTAGTGTCTTATATCTTTTATTAATTGTTTATCCTCATGTTTAAATTTGTAAAAATGTTTTATTTTGTTTTTAACCTCGTCTTAATTGCATATAAAGGTATTTTACATAAGGGATAAGTGTAGGGAGGATTACACACGTTTTCAAAAGAAACGTAAACATGAGAATAACAATTAACTAAAAGATATTTATGTTTGTTTGTTCGAGTCAAATGCTTGTATCGAGTCATAATGGATGTTTTGCAGAAATTTTTCCAGATTCTAAAGATGTAAATTTTCCAGAAAATCGCAGACCAGTTTTTGTCAGGATAACCTGACGGCGTCAGGATTGCAACCTGACGGCGTCAGGAAGGAGTAAAAACATCAGATTACTTTTTTCTCGTTTTCTGAGCCACTTATAAATTTTTGAAATTTTCCAGGTCTTAATTTTCTTAGAAATTCTGTAAACATCCATTCCACAAGCATTATATCCTAGTTTAAATCGAGTCTTATATATATTATTACCGCCGATTTTACGCGAAGGTTTCGTTTGTTTTCTTCAAGTGTGCAGGTTTAGTTTGTCAAGAAGAAGTTACATAAGATTGGAAGGAGCTTTTCACGCAATTATTCTTCTTGGAAAAGAGTTTAACCACCACTTTACATGGATCCTACCGAGCTAATCAGGGGAGTATTAGTTTCTTTCGTTTTTAATTACCTTCTTTTATCATACCTTTGATACTTTCGGGGAACATTGGGGACAATGTTCAGTTTAAGTGTAGGGAGGGAAAATAAAACGGGAACTTTGAAACTATGCTTATCCTTGACTATTTGCTTTGTCTAATTGTGATTGTGTAATAAACCATGAGAAAATGTCGGTTAGGGTAATTTTGGCACCAAATTTAAAATTTTTTATGACATATAGGAGTGGGCCATTAGTCTTAACAAAAGCGTCTCACGGATAGGAAGTTATATGACTAGCACAAAAACCCTTTACCACCTAAATTCCACCAAAATTTGAGGATCGCCCTTAGATTAGTAGGAATTAAAGCATTCATCTTCAATGCTTAGAGTGTGAACCGGTAGTATATTAGATTCTAGAACTTGTTTTGTGATGCATTCCGAGATCGCAAGTGAGGCTACACTTGTGTAGTTAGGAATAACTAAATGATAAGAGGCATTAGGATAACCCTTGTTTGATACACGTAATATAATTACTTCTTCCATATCGGTTGAGTAATTCCCCCACATCCTTTGCGTTGTACTCATCTTTAGTACACGATACCCCTAGTTAACCCCTCAGAGCCTATCCCTTTCGCGGTTCTCGTGATGTTTCGGTTTTTCCGGAATATTAATGAAGAGCATTGTTTACACCCCACCCCCAAATATACACCCAAATTGCCTTAGCCTACCCCTTATGCACTCACTTTTAGTGCAATTGTTTGTTATCACCCTAAACCCTTAGTTCAATTATCTAGTTGCTTGCATAAGTTGCTAAGTCGAGTCATATCCTTTGTATACAGTTTTGGGACGATTGGGATTCATGGGAAAAGTTAAAGTTTATGAAATGACGGGAAGGGAACATTATTCAAATTCCCTTTGTTTGCGTAATAATGTACCCCAAGTGTTTTGATCTTTTCAATTCGGGTCAAATTAGTGTTAGAGTAATAAAAACTCAAGTGTAGGGATGTGCCTATAAATCCCTAGTATTTTGATGTTATCGCAGAGGATGGTAGAGTAAAAGTGTATGAAAAAAAAAAAAAAAAAAAAATCGAAAAAAAAAATTTGAAAAAGAGAAAAGAAAAAAAAATAGAGTGTAAAATATATATATATATATATATATATATATATATATATATATATATATATATACGGGCTACCATCCTACATCTATCTTTGAATTTATGTTTATTTATTTCAGTTATCTAGAGTTTAGAGTGTCGAGTCTTGGCTTAGCAACGCCATTCTTCATATGCATTTAACATAGAGATTTTTGACTTACCACCACTAAATAGCCTATCCCACCAAACCCTTGTTTCCCTACCGTAAGCCTAACATTACAACCCTTTAAAAGACCTCTTTGATAGTCTTTCCTAGGTGCTTACGCCAAAGCGATGAATGTTTGATCTATTCTCAAGCCTATGGTAATCTATGTACTAGGACCGGTTAATGGGTGTTTATCTTCCATTTCCTATTTTGTTATATTTCATATATACACCCGAGAGAGATGTGAGTATCCAAACACCCATGTGAGGTGCTAGTATGTAATGTTTGTGCTTGTTATGACTTATGCGGGGCTTATATGTGTTGTGGACTGTTTTGAATTAATGCTTCATGACCCCTAACTTATAAATTAATTGGCTAAAAGCACATTTGCTTGAGGACAAGCAAATAACAAGTGTAGGGATATTTGATAAGGTTTTAAAAGGTACCATTTTGAGGGGTCGTTTAAGTCCTTATTTGATCACTTTTGTATCCGTTATTGCTTAATATCGTTCCTTTTCACTTTTTAGGTCTCTTGAAGGCAAAATGCTGGAATGACACTTATTTGGACGAAAAGGCGCGAATATATGAAGAAAATGGCCAAAGTCAAAATCGAGACACTCACAGTTGCTGAAAGTAGAAGGCGACGGAGTCAAGTGCTAAATTGCGACGCCGTCCCAAAATTATTGTGACGGTCCAGAACCCAAAACACGTATTTTCAAGCGACGACGTCTAGTTGTGAGAGAGTAGGCCGTCGCTACTCAGACGGCCTAGATGCAATCCAGACGACGTCAGAAGCTGAAGAGGACGGCGTCACGGACATAAGGTGACGCCGTCGCAAGGTTAACGTGGCCAAGACGAAACCCTAATGGCGGCGACACGACGGCGTCACTAAACATAAGGTGACGCCGTCGCAATTGTAATCTTATATATAGAATCCGAATTTTTCAGTCTTTTGGGGAGAGTCTTTTGGAGTAAAAACCTAAAACCGAACCTAAGGTGTCTTGTACAGTATTTTAGGGTTTTAAACCCTATCTTACATCAAGATAAGTCTTTACTTCATTAATTCAATTATGTCTTTGATTATTTGTGTGTATGCTTGCATGTTCTCCATGTCCGGCTAATTTATTTGTGTGTTTGCTTAGAAAGTATGAAACTTAATTATTGAATATTGATTGGTTGTTTCTTATCTTAGTTGATTAATGATCTAGTAATGCGATAGGTCATTCGTTGTGTACTTAATGCTTGATTCATCTTTGTGAACCTTAGAATATAATTACCTTAGTTGTAGGCTAAACCATCCAAAGAGCGCCTTAGAGTAGGAGTTTATCATCCCTAGTGGGTTTGTAGACGAGACCCTTTGGTAAGTTCAAAGAGTTAGGGAGAAACGCATACCCTACAACTTTAGACACACAACGCAACTAAGAATAAGACGTGACAATTCAACCACCAATAGGAGATAATTAAGGAGTAATACAAACTAAGTAAACACATCTTTAAACTATCATACGAGCACACATTAATTAGACATAGACTCCCACAACCTTAGTTTAGATAATTAGATAATAGTAGAGTAATCGGTAGAAATACCAACCCCCCAAATCCAATACCCGAGATTCGTACCTTTCCATTTTCTAAAAAAAACATAAAAAGATAAAAAATAATCTTCCTCAACCTTAACCTTAGCGTAGTAACTCCTTACTAGCATTCCTATTCCCCTAGAGAACGATATCAATACCCGTGGCTTACCCTAATTACTACACTACAACGATTAGGTTCACTGCCTAGGGTGTTATAAAACTTGCTCGAAGAAAAGGAATTTTCCTTGACCCCGAACGACGCGTGTAGCATTATCACAAGCCTAGTGGTTGTACAATTTCTGGTTTGAATCTTTGACATAGTACACAATTTCTCACAAATAGTTTGACATCCTTCCTCATTTTCTTCTAGTACAAGTGAGCACACAATCTCTTGGTAGTAGCATGCATTCCAGAATGTCCCCCTTGAGAAGTAGCATGGAAGTGATTCAATAACTCCTATTTAAGTGCTTCATCATTCCCAACCACCAATTTACCTTTCCTTATTAAACTGTTAGCAGACCAAGCATAGTGTTTGGAAGTAGGATGAGGGCCCTGTAGTGTCTGAATTAAGGATTGCAATTTGTCATCTTTAGTCCAACCATCCACTATCCTTTGATAGAAATCACTAGAAAGTGTAGTTGTGACCATCTGCAGAATTTCACCAGTTTGTGGTAATCTTGATAAGGCATCAGCAGACACATTCTCCTTCCCCTGTTTATAAAATATCTCATAATCATAACCTATGAGCTTTGGTAGCCATTTCATTTGAGCTGGAGTAGTGATTCTTTGATCCAACAGATACTTGAGGCTAAAGTGATCTATCTTGATAATGAAATGCCTATCCAATAAGTAACCCCTCCATCTTTCTAGAGCTTGGATGACAGCCAAAAACTCTTTTTCATAGGTAGATAAGGTTTGGTGTTTTGGTGCCAAAGTTTTGCTTAAGAATGCTATAGGGTGACCTCCTTGTTGAAGGACAACTCTAATTCCACTCCCAGAAGCATCAGTTTCAATGATAAAGGGCTCATCAAAGTTAGGAATCTTTAAAACTGGAGCATGAGTTATTGCTTTCTTAAGTTCTTCAAATGCAAACTTAGCCGATTCATTCCAAGCAAAAGCATTCTTCTTTAACAAGGCTGTGAGGGGTTGGCTTATAGTAGCATAGTCTCTAATAAATCTTCTATAATAACCAGTAAGACCCAAGAATCCTCTTAACTGTTTCAATTTCTTTGGACTTGGCCACTTTTGCATAGCCAAAACCTTTGTAGGATCTGTAGCCACTCCCTTATCTGAAATAATATGGCCCAAATACTCTACCTGTGATACACCAAAAATACACTTGCTCTTCTTGGCATAAAGCTGGTTAGTTCTCATGGTATGCAAAACCATCCTCAAATGCTCAACATGAGTTTCTAAGGAAGGGCTGTATACCAGAATGTCATCAAAAAACACAAGGGTGAACTTTCTCAAGTAAGGTTTGAATATCTGGTTCATTAAAGATTGAAAGGTGGATGGTGCATTTGTAAGGCCAAAAGGCATGAACAGGAATTCATAATGACCTTCATATGTTATGAATGCTGTCTTAGCTATATCATCCTCATACATTCTGATCTGATGATACCTTGATCTCAAGTCCAATTTAGAGAAAACTGCAAACCCATGAAGTTCATCTATCAGTTCCTCTATAATGGGAATGGTAAATTTATCTTTGATGGTGTATTTGTTCAGCATCCTGTAGTCAATACACATTATCCAGGTGCCATCTTTCTTTTTAACCATCACAATTGGGGATGCAAAAGAACTTTGACTATGCCTAATCACCCCTGAATCTAACAGCTCTTTAACCATGACGTCAATGGCATCTTTTTGGGTGGGTGGATGTCTATAGGGCCTGATGTTGATAGCAGGAGTACCTTCCTTCAGTGGAATTATGTGATCATGGCTTCTAGTAGGATGTAAGCCTTTAGGTTCTGCAAACACATCTTGGTACTCACTTAGCAAAGGATCTAGGGAACTGGTATTGGGTGACACAGACATGGCATTCAACATTCTTCTTGGATACACACAAAGGGCCATAGTATCACACTGACCCTTCTCATAGTACCTATTAGTCATCCATTGAGTTTTTGACTTTTTGGCTCCTCTAAGAGTCATGAGCTTCCCTTGATAAATAAAAGCCATCCTTAACTCCAAAAAATTCCACCTAATTTCCCCCAAAGTGGACAACCATTGAACTCCTAACACCATTTCACCCCCCCCCCCCCCAAAGGTAATACCATGGCATTAGTAGTAAATTTCACACCCTGCAAGGACCAAGTAAAGTTTGGGCATATAGTATCACACATCAATGTTCTCCCTCCAGCTACAGAGATTTGCAATGGCCATGTCTTTCTGATCTCACATCCCAACTTCTTAGCTGTACCAATGTCTAAGAAATTGTGTGTGCTTCCTGAATCTACCAAAATATGTAACTCAGACTTTCTTACATACCCACTGACTCTCATTGTTTGGTAACTGTATACCCCTGATATAGCATTCAATGAAATATGTAGGACTACTTCTTGGTCTAATGGTTGTGATGGTTGCCAAATAGGTTCTTCTTCCCAACATTCCTTCCTAATTTCCTCACTAACAACTTGTTCCTCCTCTTCAATCCCATCACTAACCTCCAATGAATACACCTGGCCACTGCACTTATGGCCTGGTGTATACTTGCCATCACAGTAAAAACACAAATTCTTAGCCCTTTTGTCTTCCAATTCTTTCTGAGTTAAATGTTTTCTAAATGGTACAGATTGTGAAGTTGAAGGTTTGTTTCTCCAATTAGCATTAGGGGCAAGTAAAGCTAATGGTTTGGGACTGTTGATCACATTATTGTTAAAGTAACTGTATCTAGGTGTAGGTAGCAATGGTGGTCTAGTTTTCTGTTTAACAACATTCAGTTGAGATTCTTGTAGCCTACACAAACCATACGATTCAGCTAGATTCTTAGGCTTAAACATTATAACAGCCAATTCAATCTCACTGTGTAAACCAGCACAGAAAAAACTCATTGATTGTTCCTCTGTCAAGTATAATCTACACAACAATCTATCATAAGCATCAATATACTGATTCACTAAGCCTGTTTGTTTCAATTTCTTAATATCAACCAAAGGATCATCATATTGAACCCCAAATCTTGCTAAAATTGCTTCTCTATACACAGGACAAGTGACATTATCATTCAAAAGCCTCATTAACTGTCTATGCCACATTAGTGCAATACCATAAAGATGTATAGAGATCAGATTTACCTTGTTCTCATCAGGCACATTATCCACTCTAAAGAATTGTTCACACTTAAACATCCAGTTTCTCACATCATCACCACCAAATTTAGGGAATTCAATCTTAGTGGCCCTGATAAACTGCATGTTTTGCCTCTGATTATCCCCAAAATTTCTAACCACCAATGCTGGATTCTCAGTAACAGTTGCAGCTCTCATTTCTGCCCTCAGTTTTTCCATCTCTTCCCTCATAAGCCTAGCTATGGTGTCCCTTAAGCCATCTTCTTCACCATTACTGGTACTGGAACGAGTTTGAGTAGGCATGATTATTGGTACAGAATCAAGAACAGAATAGAGAGTAACTGATTGTAACAAACTGTAACTGATTAACATAACGGTTTCAAGAAACAGAAAAAATGGATCATTATGTGTGTGTTTGTGATTGGGAAATTGCAAGAAATGAAGTGGTGGTTCTTGGTGGATGAATGTTGCATTTATAGGTGATCAGAAAATTTGTAACAGAATTTGGAACGGATGAATCTAGCCAGAAAAGTGGCTCTGATACCACCTGTTATGATCTTTCTAGAAGTCAAAAGTAGAAATGAAGAAAGATCATGATAACAACAGGAATTCTCAAGATTGAAAGATAAGAACTCGAATTGAATTCAAAAGGATTTGTTATTCAGAAAGATGAATTGTAAAAGATAGAGTTTAGATTACAATTGATTAGCTAAATGTAAAATGAAACTAAGTGAATGTACCCATAACACAAATCCAAACACTATGTCTTGCATCATATTTTGATAGTACATAAGATGATAACCTGTTTTCGTAAAACAACATTGAATGCTATTATTTTCTGTCAATTGTGTGAATAAATAGATCAAGTACTAAAATGAATGATCTCTGTCGTGGAATTATGTGAAAGAAATTGTCTGTAATATGAATATTTTTTTTTCGGGAACAAACAGACAATGAATTTAATATGAAATAAATTTCATTAGAGATATGTGAAAACGTAATACGGTTTCATGTAATAAGCTAAAGATTAAATGATTACTAAATAAGGGTGTTTGTGAGTCGGGTTTTGATTCGGATCCTAATTTGGTTTTTGGGTCTATAGATTGTGTTATATTAAGGATTTTCGGGTCAATGTTATGTATCGTATAAAGTTCAACTATTCTTTAGACGATCCTAAAAATGCCCCTTTTAGTAAAACCCTAGAATTCAGTTCAGCGGGAAGAGGCGGGTAAATCATAGGAGTGACTATATACATCAAACATGGAGTTAAAATTAGAGGAAAGATTTGCCAAGAAGCTGCATTTGGATTACTTTTTATCAGAACCGTAGAGTTGAGTTTAGGGGAAAGGATTTTTTAGTAGATCGGAGAAAGTCAAGTAGTTTCATTCCGTTGAGTCTAGACGCATCGTCGATAAGATTGTTTTGTGGACTAAATTTTGTGCCTGGTAAGTTCACTCATCATTAATCCTAAATTTATGTCTATATGGTAATTGGTTTATGCTACTTGATCTTGATTGTTACGAGTAATTAATTATAGTATATGCAAGTGGCGTATATATGTTAAAAAGCAATCGAATCATGCTTCATTATCTACGCTGCAATAGAAATGGAGATGCAAATTTTTCACACAAAATCCAAATTTTCAAATTCAGTTTTTAATATGATCATGCTAGTTATATATAGTCTTGGTAAATCGGCTTGAGGTTGTGTCTTATATAGCTGATAAATTGAATTTGTGTATCAATTTTTTTGAGGCGCACTCTTTATTTCATTAAGATTTTTTTGTCAAATTTTGAGTATGTCATATATGAAAGTCCTTGTGCTTGCTTGAACTGATGACAGTTATTCCGAAACTGATATTGGGTCTAAGGACAAGAGATTTGGGTATCTAAAAAGTAGAATAGGGTGGTCTAGACGTATATGTGGCAGGTGCTATTTGGCCTCTGAGCTTCATTTAGTGGGCTGTGATTTTATAACGAGCTGGAGAATCTTGAGTGTATGCCGAGGAATTGGTTTCAAGGGAGGGGGTAGGGTACTAGAATATAATGGTTCTTATGTAACATTCTGTTATGAGGATAGTAATCAGAAGTTTAATAAGGAGATTCATGAATAGATGGCTCACGTTCTCACATTCTTATCTTTTTTTGCATAGGATCAAGATAATAAGAAAAAGAAATTTTCATGGAACATGACATTTTTGCTAGCAAGGATCTTGTAAGCTGCGTAAATCATGCATCAAGCCAGTTTGATTCGATGGGGATCCAATTAAAGCACAATTTTAAGATAGGCTCTTAATTTTCTTGATGTAATTGAGATAGGGAACTAATTTGACATATGGTCCAAGTAGCTTCACATAAATCATCCCAAAATGTGAAAATTGACTTTCAAATGTTTAGCAATGACTCAATTGAAATATAGCATTAGCGTAGCCTTGTGCCCATCTCTATGAACTTTGACCTGGATCACCGAGAGTCTGAGACGATGAGGTACAGAACAGGAACATATGAAGCCTTGTCTATAATAGTGAGAAATTGAGTTGATTAAACATCTTTAACGTACTAAACCCAAATGATTGGCTTCGAGATGATTTATATAGCGACTTATCACCAATGAAGCATTAGTCCAATGGTTGAAGCACTTATGCTTGAGTCAGTTGACCCAGGTTCAAGTCCCATCCTTGGCATTTGCTTCATATAGGTACCCACCTCCGCAAAACCTATGGGCATACTGGAGAGAATTTGTGGAATAAGAGCTCAGGGGTCCGAGTCTTGGCTCGTACTCACTCCAGTTGGTGCCCCACTAGGCCAGGATATTTGCCGGAGCTATTCCTTGTGGGGTGGGCAATGGCTGGTGCCAAAAGGCACCCGGGGTCAGCGTGTTCCCGCCAATCTACACTTTTTTGTGGAATATAGCTACTTATCTGCTTGATTCACATGTATATGTCAAGAGTCGTCTTAACTTGTGAGCAAATTAATTGTGCTATGAATGGTACAAAAACTAGATTAAAAAGACAATTCGTGATCTTCTTTTGAGTTTAGATGATAAAATCTATTTTCACTCCAATACATGTCCTCTTAGTTCATGTTTTCGGAAAACTACATACCTTTTTTTTGGGGCTTTTGCATATATATCCTCCCGAAAATGCAAAATTGCGTATATATCCAAATCATGCATAAAAATCATTGTATTATGCGCATAAAAAACTTGTACGAAGGATATATATGCAATTATTCACTTTGGGAGGGATATATATGCATTTTTGCCTTTTTTTTTTTTTTTTTTTTTTTTTTTTTTTTTTAAGGCATGTAAAACTAGTTAATATTGAATCCCAGATTTATAAGCGCGTGAAAATTTGTTTGCTGCTTCACTGATCTTACTCCATGTACAGAGGATATTTCATATTTGAAATCTAATAAAATTTTCAACATATTATAGATGGGACGAAGAGTGAGGAAGTGTTCTTGGGAAAGATTCTTGGAAAGCCACAATAGTATATTTGATCACAACGATACAATTTCCAGATTACCTGAAAATGTACTGCACCATGTCATTTCTTTCCTTCCAACTTTAGAAAAAGACCAGGTTCGGTTCCTGTCAAGAAAATGGAGACGAATTGCTGCACAATCACGAAAGGAGCTCTCTCTGACTGGACGCAGATTAGATGAGCAGGAATTGTCAAGGATTTTGGTGGATGACTTCCACTCGGTAGACTTTCTTAGTTTGAAAAGGTGCCCAGGGATGAAAACACTGAAACTAGTGAATTTCAACCTAAAAGCTGTTGAGTTGAAATATTGTGGAAGCTTGAAGAGTCTAGAACTCAACACACCACATCTTGAGACTTTTCAATTTCGTGGACCCCGCAAGAGGCCATGCAGAATCGAGCTTGGTATCTGCAAACAGCTGAAAATTATGGATTTAAGTGGGGTCGCCATGAACAACATGATGTTTATGGACTGCAACAAAACTTTCCCCCTTCTTCAAGTCTTGACCCTAAGCTGTTGTGATATGACGGGGTGTATAAAAATCTCAAGTAATTCACTCCATCAGTTATTTTTGTTGAAAATTTTCAAGTCAATAGAAATCACACTCACTGCCCCAAACCTACATCATATCACTTACAATGGCAGTACAATATGTTCTTTTTCCAACATGAGCGTTGGCGGTCTCTTTTCAGCTGATATTGAACTATACCCTAGTCGGTATCAAAAGCGTAATGATACATGGTTCCGTAATTTGTATGAAATGCTTCAATGTCTGAAGCTTGCTAAAAGGTTGGCGTTTGAGACAGATTCTGAGAAGGTACGTTTTGGAAAGCCTTAGTTCGTAAATTTATGTTTATGTATTATATTTGTTACACTTAATTTGGTCATCTTGTTGCAATCTAGAATATTATAATACCAAAACAACTTAGAGAAAATCTTATGCCTCCACTGGAAGAAACTGATGTGGTACAAGTACAGATCGCTTCAAGAACAAGAGATACTATTTATGTTGTTGATCTTGCCGATTCAATGCTTTGGATTTCACCTCGGCTTAAGGTTCTTTCTGTTTATTTACAGAGTGTGTTGTTTGCAAGACTAATGGTACTGTTTCTAACTTCTAAAATAAACGCAAATTCATTTAAATAATAATACTGCAAATTATTGTTATAGCAAATTGTCAAATCTGTGTTTATACCAAAATGACCAACATCTTTGCGAACTACATTATATTGTCACAAGTTTTGAATAGAGGACTTTTAGTTTTTGGAGAAATGCGCAAGAAACAAACATCATATTTCGGATAGTTTGAGAAATTGGTGGTTATTTTGGCGTAAACACATTTTTTGTGACATTTTGTTAAGAAATCATTTACGACGTGTGACTAGTATAATAAACATCCCTAAAAATAAATAAAGAAATTTGTAAACTTTTTGCCTTTTTGTAGTTGGGTCATGGGGACTATTCAAGAAAACAAGAGAACTCATGCAGCTTCTGCACCTCGCATTCCATAAGATGTTGGCGCCATTCAGTGACACAATTTAATGTATACGTATTCGTCGAAGACAAGGAAAACTCACTCAAGTGTTATCTCAAGGAAAATCTACAAAAGGTTGAACGCGTTGCCATAGATACCAATATATTTTATGTAGGTTGATGGTGGCTTGTTTACCAGTTCTTGAAAGTTCAAAAGATATTTAAATTTAGACAGTTTCCGGATGTTAGTAATTTTTAATAAGTTTATTGTGAAACTTAACCGAATAAAGATGTTAAGAGGATACTTAACCGTTGGCACAATTTTTAGTACTCCGTATCTTTTTCTATATATCTGTTTGTTTAGTAATTTGCTTAAAAGTAGTACATTTTCAGAGTTCTTTGAAAACCATTCATTTATGATTTTGTTATAGACAAATTAATGTCACATCATAGATGACATGGCAGCACCGTCCAGAAGATACACATCCATAGTTCCATACATTGGTCGAATAGAAGCAAAAAAGTTACAAGCTGTCACAACCACAATGAGGCTATTATCATTCGCAATGAGGCTATTTTCATAATTTCCTTATTATTAATTGTTGGATTATGAGAGTTGGATACGTATAAAATGACTAGAAGTGTGCGAGTCTATTGGGGGCACACACGGTAAACACATAGAATACGTTTATATCGTTTAATACTTAACTATTGTAACACCCCAACCCGACAAGGGTAGAAGTGTCACATTCTGATGTCATATCAGAACATACAATTAAAATCTTTCCAAACGAAAACCTTAAAATGAAGTATCAAATCATATGAACAGTTGACTGACAAGGAAATACAATATCCAAAATGAAAAGAAAAACTCAAAACAAACGCTTTTCAAAATAAGTCCCAAAGTAATAAGGTGCTAGGGTTGGTCCACTCAGATACTCTAACTCTCAGCCCATTGAAGCCCATCTTCCAACCTAAAACCTGCCGCAGAAAAAGAAATGCGGCTGAGCTTAAAAAGCCCATTGAACAGATATAACAAAATGAAAACTAAATAAAATCAGAAATGCGAAATGGAATAATGAAACTAATAACAAAGTCGCAGCGAAATGAGGACAATGAGTCAATGAGGATCCTGCAGAACACAATTATACAGATATCCAAAGCACATATAACAAGGAGAACGAAGCAAAGCAAAGCATCATGACAAGCATACAAGCACATACAAACCAGGCATACAAGTACTAAGACATAAGCAAGCATAGCAGACGTCATATCCACACAACATATACAGCATACAATCAATTCAGGAAATCATAAGCCATACAAGTCAAAGAGAAATCTAAGGCAAGCGGAAGTAATTAATTAGTAAGTGAACATGGCAAACACACATGTCAAAAACACTTATTTGAAAACATAATCAGCATCATAATCAACAGAAGTACCAACAGTAGTCAACACATGGCAGTCACACGTAACAAGTAGGAATACAACATACGATATAATTGAATGAATCAAAGACATAGCAGGACAACAAATTAACAAGCCATACGTCACAAGTTGAACCATTTACCCAATCAAACCGTAGCATAGGCAGAATGTAAACATGGCAGGTCAACAATAAAAAGATAAGAATACAACGGGATAGTCATAGTCCACGAGATTAACCGAACAAAGCACACATAATAAACCGACAAAACTATCGATTACACATTGGCATGGTCACCAGACAATTCAGAGGTTCACATAATAGTGAGATCACATATCATCAGATGAAAACAGGTAACTCAAATAACCGCATATTAATCACATCATAGCAGGATAATCAGTAGTCACATAAAACATAAATAGCATAAACAAATCAAATAAACACATAATAACCCGGTACGTGAATGGAACTATAGTCTGAAATAACGGAATGAGAGTGTGACAGATCAAAGAAATGGAATATATATATCTTGGTAGTAGAGTGAGTCATATAAGGGTACTGAGTAATGAACAATTAACGTAGCATATGGTGCGTTGGGGAATACAAAAGGTACAATATAAGTATATCAAAGGTGTAAGGGTTGTCAGAAATCTACCACGAGCCCGGAACATATCATATCATATCATATCATAAGTAACCATTGTATTCGGAGGGGTGACCTCGGAATACCATATATAGTAGGAGGGGAGACCTCAGTAACAAATGGAGTAGCTAGCTCCCGGAATGTGAAGACGCGTATTGCACACGACATCATTCACCATATAAATCATATCATATTATATTAAATCCACTAATATCATATCATATCTAGGATGCATCCATACGCCCCCCGGAAACATAGTGGCCAAATCATATACATATAGTGAGCTCATAATCATATCATAATGGGGACGGTGTGCAACATCACTCGTGCACACTGGAGTCATGCCATTGGTGCATCAATGACACGGTCATGTTACCTTCATGACTAGGAACACATATTTGGCTCGGGTATCAAACTGACGGGTCAAAGCATAATCATATCATATCATAAGGGTTCATATCAAAGTTCATATCAAAGGTTCATAAGTCAAAGGTTCATATCAGATGGTTCATAATCATAAGGTTCATAATCAGAAGTTCAGAATCATAACAAACGAATATCATAGCGAACAGAATCATATCAAAGGATTATGTCGGAATCATATCAAAAGGATCATAGCATAAGGAAATCATATCAAAGGAATATCATAAGTGAAGCAAAGTCAAGGATCGAAAAAGTCAGGAGAAATCCCTACTGAAAAGGGATAGAATATCTGTACCTTAGCAACGAAATCAAAGCAAACAAGAAAGTTACACCGGGAAGCAACGTCGTATCTCCTTCAACGTATCTACACGAATTGATATCATAAATTACTTATATACTCATTTTATAAGCTTCTTATGCATGTGTAAGTGTTTTACTTATTGATATCCTTTTCCTATCTTTCATTTTTTTTAAACTCATATTTGGACCAGACTTTAGAGATTTTTATAAAATACTTACTTAGCTCAAATGAAATCAAGTAAAATCCCAGGGGTTCCCATATGATTTAAAAGAGTCTCCAAAAATTGGTGGGTTCTATCTCTATGCCAAATGGCCTATGGAAAATCACAAGTCCAGACCTGTCCAGAAAGTAATCAGAAAATACACCTTAAAAGTTTACACTTATTGGACCTGTTTAGACACCTTGGAAAAATTCCCAAAACTCCCAGAAATTCATTTATATCCTAAATGTCAATCCTGTAAAAGGAGATCTCCCAATTCCTTATGGTTTGAAAATGAAAAATCAAACAATCCAACCAAATTTCAGACCCGTTTTCTCAGCTTTGACACTTGATCTTGTAAAATTCAAAAATACGACTTAGGCAACTCCAAATTCGACCAAACCACTTGGAAAACTTAACTAAGACATAAAATAAACTTTTCCAATAAAAACCCAGATTATTGCACTTATAAAATTCGATCCATGACACACACAAATTCGACATATGATGCTGTCCAGTTTTTAGGGTCCATTAAAACCATTATAATCACATGTTTTAGGGCTTTCAAAAGTGAGCTTATGCATGTCAAAACCCACGACCAGCATTAAGGGTGAAACTAGATTTTATATACACTTTTAACATCATACGTGCAAGGTTTTAAGACCTGGTTTTATATGCTATCTATTAGGTTATAACACTCTTAGGTTTAACAAATCAAATACACATGATTTAGGGCCCAAATATAGGTGTATGGTTGTCAAACCCCACGACCAGAAAAACCAAAAACACAACAGATTCATAAGGTGTATAAGTCGACATATACAAAGCTTTGTCTTGTGGTTTTTGTGTAGCACAACATCAGGTTTTTATGACTTAGGTTCGTACACGATTTTAACATGATTTCATAAGCAAAACATGCATGTGGAGGTCATCAAACCCACGTCCAGAAAACAGAAAAATCAAGGAGGATACGAGATATAATGTACCTTTTTAGTGTGTATGCAAGGGAGTAAACAAGGGACGAATAATCAACCCAAAGCACTCCTTTGTGCCCTTATACTCACGACAACAATAGCAACAACAAGACCCCAAATCAACAAAGCAACCTTGTACCCAATATGTAGCGATAGCAGCTTGCAAGGACCTCGAAAACTCCCTCTTTGGACTGGTTATGTCGACAGAATTTTGGTGGTGGAGGAATGAATTATTTTAGCCGTATATTATCTTGGGGGCTAGGGTTTCGGTATCTTGTAATTTTTGTGGAAAGGAAATAAAAAAAAATAAGGAGGGGGGTCGGTTATGATATGCCGTGAAGGGGAAAAAACAAAAAAAGGAATTCCTCAAATCAAGGGAAACAATCAAAGACTTGCCATATTCTTTCAAATCACGCACTTGGTCTTGATTCTCGAGTTGATACGTTTGTGTACATTCAATAGTTTTCGGCTAAGTTAAGTAAAGAAATTATGTGACGTAACATAAATGTGTAATATTTATCTTAGCATACGTATTATTTTCGCGTTACTTTTACTCGTTCGGGCATTAACGATTTATGTATTTAGGTTATAGTCGTGACGATATGTTTTAACAATTAACGTCTTTCCTAAATTCAAAATGGAGGGTATTTTGGTATTTTAACGTGCTTCGAAAATGTGGGTTTTACAACTATTGACCCGTTAGAATAGACCCGTTCCAAGTCCACTGCTGGCCACATGATGGATACGTATAATTGTTGGATACGTTTAATACTTAACTTATTATTAATTGTTGGATTATGAGAGTTGGATACGTATAAAAATGACTAGAAGTGTGTGAGTCTATTGGGGGCACACACGGTAAACACATAGAATACGTTTATATCGTTTAATACTTAACTATTGACCCGTTAGAATAGACCCGTTCCAAGTCCACTGCTGGCCACATGATGGACGTTTGGATTTATTGTTTGGGCTAGGAGAGGTATGCTTGGTTTATGGTATGTGTGCTTAACTTAGAGCACAAGTTGAAGCCAATACAAGCTAGGGTTAGAGGGTTATATATACCCTTCAACTAGCTCATAAAACATACACCTATACACCTTAATTTTCTGCATTATGCACACACGACCAAAACACCACTAGTTCCAGTCGATTACAACTCTTGAAATCACTTAGGATTTTAAATCGATTTGAAAACTATGAACCCTACTTTTGCATCATTCGATCCAAGGTGATTAAGGTTTAGTTGTTATTTGTTTCTGAGCATTCCTTGTCGAATTAGAGTACAAGTAGTTTGGTGGTTTAGTTCATGGGTCTCGGGCAGAAATCAAAGGCAGATTACATCGGGTGTGTTTCACCCGATATCGGACAACAAAGACTTCTGGTCCTCGGGTGTTCGATTGATATTGGACAGCAAGAGGTCTGATTCTAGGGTTTTTGTTTGATCTCGGACAACACGTGAAAGTGTTCTAAGGGTTGTTTGGTTCGAGAAGTTCAAGTAAGACAAGGGTTGTTTGGTTAACGTACACGACTAGATTTATCGGACATATTCGTGTTAAAGTGTTTGTGTGAGCACTAGTAGAGGTGATCGTTTTGATCACTTAGTTTCGTTGTTTGATAAAATTTGCGGGTGACTACGAGGGTTAGTTTTCTTGTTACCTTTTATATTCTATTGTTTATTAATTATGTGTTAACTTGATTACATTAACTAGATCCATATTCCGCTGCGTACTCGTAGTGTTAAATGGTTAACATGCTTATAAAATCACAACAGTGACATCACGAGCCAACTCGTTTTTGTGATTATGGGTTACAAGTTTTAATAAACACTCGAAAAGGCTGCATGAAATCTAATTAGTTGTTTGTTTTATTTTTTGTTTTGACAACTATAATGCAATACTTGTCAATAATCAATAAAAAATACCTAGACACAAACTAATTGAATTAATGGTTAATTAGATACATAAAATTGCATAATTAAGTGTTAATTAGTTTGCCAAAATTAAGTTCATGTGTTTTATGGCTATAAGACCCACTCAATCACTTTTTGTGATGTATGGGGCGATCTAGGTATTGCACCTAGTGACGGTCTTATAGTTCTCCTTTTGGGGAAGACTCGCGAGAGAACTCGGATCCATATGCGTTTATTAATGTTTTATGTTTATATGCTTGTGATTCCTTATGTGCATTATTGTTACTTGTTTTTTTATACCTAATTGCATGCAATATGGAATAATACATATAGTAATCATGACATTAATTGGTCTTAATTTACACGCCTAAATACCATGCTCATTATGACCTGCTATTTGATTCGTGGAAAATTGTTTTTGTAAAATTAAGTGACCTAGACTATTGAAGCAAGTTTTTCATGAAATTAAAAACTAGATGCTATGGACACTTGGGATGTACGGCTCACCCACTAGAACAAACTATAAAGGGGGTTTAAGGAGGTGCGCACAGTCACACCTAAAGGAATTCCGGTTATTGCCTCGTGCTGACCTGGTCCTCCTCTTCCCCGTGAGTTCGATTGGAGCTGCCGTGAACCATGATGATCACTACAGTGTCATTACTAAATTTTTTTAAAATAAGTGTTACAAAGTTGTTTTGCATGCTTCTTTGTACACGATTTTATCACATTTATTTGTATACCCTATATGAAAATTTTAAGTCTATGCTAACCAACTAAGAACACGTGCATTTGTCTTGACCTCTTTGGTCAGACCTTAGAGCCATTCCAACCCATGGTGAATATTGCTCATTGGTCAGACCTTTGGTGATATTTTCAAGTTCTTACTTAGTCGACTTATTTCGAGTATGCTTGGTCAGACCTTGGACCCGAGGCATAAGATGAGACTAAACATGCTCTTAACATTATTACTTGTTTACTAATGCCTTGATCAGTCTCATAAGTCTAGGAGTTGCATTTTGAAATTAACGCTCGTCGCTTACCTCTTGCCCTACTTGTTTACACGCTAGTAAGACCTCCGGTAATAAGTGGGATATCAAGAAGGATCTTAGTCTTAATTAGTAATTAATTGGGTAGTTAATTCTTTCAAGAATTTAATTTTAGAAAATACTATAATTGAACATTCTATGTTCTGATTAAAATTGTGTTGTTGCAACATAATTCGTAAACAAAAGTTTGTGTTTTCTTACAAAGACAAACTTAGTCTCTTTTCCTGGTAAAAAGAGTGAGACTTATTCCCATCTTTTCTCTTTAGTTGACAAACTAAGATAGGATTAAAACTTGTTAAACTCACTTATGATCTTTCATTACCCTTTTACGGTCTAGAAATAATTGAAAGATAAAATATTTTGTGCATCTAGAAAACATTTTGTCTATAGCTACCAAAATAAATGACATCTTGCACTTGTTACGATATATGAGTTTAAACCGCAAAGAGTAAAGAAATTACTAGAATATTCACCTGGTAATTTTCTTGGACTCTTATTATTCCTAAAGTGCTAAATACATTTGGGGCTATGTAGACGATAGAGGAGGAATTGCATGCGAAATATTCAAGTTAAATGAAAGCATGAATGTCTCCTCATATAATAAGTGGGACTTCATATACTATGTTCAATACCTAAGTAGGCATTCAAAGAGAATAAGGAAGTGTATAAAATTGCTATATGCTTTCTACTGGTAATGTGACACTTATAATGTTGACAAATCCAGTGGGAGCATTGCATTTTATGACTGAAATAATATTCCTGTAATTGTCAATTTTAGTGGGAGCTACGAGATTTATTTACTTGTTAGTCACCTATATCATTTCAAACTTGTTTTGAAATAATTCATTACTTTCCGAATATGAACGACCATTGCTTAAAGGAAAATTGCATTTTATTTTATGAGATAACACGTTGCCTTTCTGCTATTGCTTTCTGAAACGTTATCTATAGAATAATAATCCACAATTCCTTATTAAAGGTTATGGTTCTAAAACTACTTATAATATCTATGACATTATCATATTGTTTACACAAATCAATCACACATTATTTATTTTCATAATATGGTGTTGTGCCTTACACAAGTGGGAGAAATCTCAAAGTATGTGCAAGGAACAACCTATTATTGGTATCTCTTGACCGCTAGATAAGAAAACTAATAATTCTACTAGGACTTGAACAAGCGAGATGTTTTGTTGCCCTACTACATTCTAATAATAATTCTACTAGGACTTGAACACGCAAGATGTTTGTTGTCCTACTACATTCAAATGTCATAATATAGTGTAAAGATACTTCAACATTTTGATTACATGTTTTAGTTAACATAATTATGGTTAAATGATAATAATAATAATTCTGAAGTATAAAATTAACTTGAAATTACTATAGAATTCAAGAGTTTGCGTTCATGATTACTTTTGTTAGTATAATTATGTATACATGTTAAGACATAATTATAAAGTCCTTGAATTAATCAATTACTTATAAGATAAAGTATATAGTAAAATTGTTATGTCTTCTAGTTAACACATAAACATGAGACCTTTGAATTCATCAAAGACTTATAATGTATTATTGACATATTCTGTTTTCTTGTAAACACATGAACTTACAATTCTTAAACAGTTATGTCTTCTTGTGAACACGTGAACATAAGGTTCTTGTATTATTCAAGGAATATACATTATAACATGCACTTGGTTTGAATATACATTATTCAAGACATAACCCAAACCCCTAAACCCTTAGGGATTTTCGGTTTTTCCACTCAAACCAATCGAATCCTAAACCCTTTTGGATTTTTGATTTTTCTACACTTCATATCTTGAAGATTGTAGTTTTGGTGTTCCTCCTAGCTCGACGAAACACAAAACTGTTGCTAAGATTTTTGGTTAAAGAGTGATACAAAAATTAGAGTTTTTACTACAAACCCTAATTAGAGTTGTTGAAAGGAATTCCATTATGTCTTGATTTAAGTTTTGAATTTGTTAAAATCTTATGAAGCATTTTATTAACAAATCTAGAGATAAGAACTTAAAATGTATTTTGTGCTTCCCAATAAAGAACAATTTATTGTTACTTAAATACTTAGTATTTAAAGAATTGTCTCTACTTACAAAAGTAAGTGGGAGCATATACAAATCTCAAAGTTATTTGAGAATAAAATACTTAACCTTCTAAAATTCACTTATTAATGTCATACTAAAGTTAAACATGTTAATGTCGGCCGAAGTATAATGTTACTCTCATTCATAAATCCGCAAGGATGCCTCATCACTTGAGTGATATTTTAATATCAATGCCCAGTGATATAAGTTAGAAGATTATTGTAAATCTGCTAACTACTAAAATTATGTTATCACATCTTGAATCTGATGAATGTCTTAGAACTATGAATGATAAGATGCAGTCCTTAAAAAGGCAAATCAATGTTTTGAGCTTGATTGTTATTTCGCTTAACAGTTAACCTATGAGGTTGGAATGAGTTTCTTTTGAAGAAAGGCTCACAAAGACAAAATTGTATACACTAGAACAAAAAGTGGATTTGGCTACACCGAATATGTGTGACGATATACATATAGTCACACATGATTTTTCGACCGTGTGTGACTAAAGGCTAGGTGCCCTATGGTCACGTGTTTGACTTTGAGTAACCAAAACCTTAACATGTGTGACTAATTAGGTACAAATTTTGTTGGATTAATCCGTATTAGTGACCATAAACACTGTATAGTCACACAAAGCATATTTCTTTTGGGTATTTAGTCACATACAATTAAGCATAAAGTGGCCAAAAGTGTTAATAAGTGTGACCATATGGTGTTTAAGGTGAAGAAATATGTCTTTTGTGTGACTATTGATCATCCAATGGCCACTTGAATTTTATGTTTGTGTGGCCTTTTGTAACATTTAGTCACACAAAGCATGTTTGTTTTGTGTATTTAGTCACATACAATTAATCATAAAGTGACCAAAAGTGTTAATAAGTGTGACCATATGATGTTAAAGTGAAGAAATGTGTATTTTGTGTGACTATTGATCATCCAATGGCCACTTGAATTTTATGTTTGTGTGGCATTTTCTAACATTTAGTCACACAAAGAATGTTTATTTTAGGTATTTAGTCACATACAATTAATCATAAAGTGGCTAAAAGTGTTAATAAGTGTGACCATATGGTGTTTAAAGTGAAGAAATGTGTGTTTTGTGTGACTATTGATCATCCAATGGCCACATTAATTTTATGTTCGTGTGGCCTTTTCTAACATTTAGTCACACAAAGCATGTTTGTTTTGGGTATTTAGTCACATACAATTAAGCATAAAGTGGCCAAAAGTGTTAATAAGTGTGACCATATGGTGTGTAAAGTGAAGAAATGTGTGTTTTGTGTGACTATTGATCATCCAATGGACACTTGAATTTTATGTTTGTGTGGCCTTTTCTAACATTTAGTCACACATCGAATTAAGCAAACTGTGACAAAAAAGTGTTAATAATTGTGACTATATGAATCCTTTAGTCACGTATAAGAAATCAATATATATCAAAACAAATTCATATATATATATATATATATATATATATATATATATATATATATATATATATATATATATATATTCAAAATATATTCAAATACAATAAAATTGGAATGTATTTAAAATTGTAATATCGTACATAATATAATTCTCAATAATTTAACGACTTCTGACTCTTGATCTTCTTAGCTTCCTTTTGCATGGCATCACTAGAGACGTAGCGCTTCGTTTGTAATTTAGGTACAGTTCTGTTCTCACCAATCCGTTTTATGGTACTTGGTGGTGTTACCTGTAGGAAACAAAAGGCGGGTGTATCAAACACTGAATTAAATATGAAGAATGATATATGTAGGTTTATAAAATACATGCATGTATGTACCTTTTCATCGAAAACCACTTGATCCTTTGGCCATGCATAAAAACCACCTACTGCATCCTTAACGGTTTTGAAACCGTTACTTCCTACATCCGGTATGCATGCTGCATCCGCTAAAGATTTTTCAATAGACACTCTGTAGCAATCCTTTGGGAGTGGTTTGTTATGAAGCATTTGTTTTCCATCAGTTTTGTACACGGTACCCTCCGCAATAATAGTTGATTTCTTTAAGTGCCACAGTCTGCACTTAATTACCTAAAAAGATAATTTGTTGCATGTATATATATATCAGTAATTAATTAAACTAAAGAACATATGAAAATATTTAAATACATACTTGTGGTATTACTGTTAATGGAGACTCATGTTCTTGTGATTCGAAAAGTTGACGTGAAGAATCCTTTCGTTTTGATCTAGTCGTTTTCTTAGATGCGACAGGTTTAACAGTTTCCTATATATATAATACACGGTAAATAATACATGTATGTAAAAATCCCAGGGGGATGATTTATTACTTACACTTATTTCCATTTCCTTTTCCAAAGTTGCAAGTCCATTAGACTTCTCAATGCTCGCAATTTTCTCACGTCCAGCAACACGTGTTCCGACATCCTCATCAGCACTACTATTTATAAGATTAATGTTCACCGGAGACACCTGAAATATAAATTGTTTAAGAAGACTGCAGTAGTATTTCAAAGGGTAAAAAAAAGATGGAATGTTACTTTCTTATGTCTTACTTCCGTTTGTGTCAATGAAGTTGAAGTTGACTGCAACTGCCCCCTTTGTGCAGCCAATTGTTTCATCAAATCCTGTATTACCGCCTCTTTTTCTTGACGTTGGCGCCTCTCATTATCAAGTTCACTTTGAAGTAACACCACTCTTTCATCAGATGCTTGTCTGATTCGAGGCAAATCAAAATACCTCTTGTAGGTTACTCCACCTCCCACTCCTCTCACATATCCTCCCTTTTCCTTACCTAATACAACTGTCATGGCATCAGTGCCATGATCAAGCTTCAAGATTCCTTGTTTGATCTTGTCGTCCGTTTCTTTCTGCACACACAATATGGGAAATAGGTTATTTAATTTTACCAGTATTAACTTGTAACTAAAAGTATTAACTAAAACACTACCTGTATTAACTTATAACTAACAGTTTTAACTAATACAGTAGCAGTATTAACTTATAACTAAACAAACATAATAATAAAATTTGCAATCAAACTTACAAATTTTTCTCCCACTGATCTGATATCATCATCATGATATTCTCCGTCTTTTTTCACCCTTCCTTTCAACCACAGCGTACCACGCGGTTGTTCTTCATCTGGTTCAATTTCTTTACTCTCGATCTTATAAACATCAAATACATACAAATGTAAGATAAACGAATATAAACGAAAGTATGATGCTATTAAATGCAAATGTGCAAATGTTTACTGTTACCATTTTTTCTATCACACGGGCATATCCACCTCGTCCCATTGTATGATCATAAACATACTTGGAACGCGACACTTTAGCTTTTGCCAAAATCATACGGCGTTTAGATGTAGTAATACTGATAGTATACAACTAATATATATGGAAACATATGAAAAGGGGAAAGATATTTGAACTTGAATAAAAATGACTAATTAACACCTTGTATTCCTCGCTGGTTGTGTAGTTTACAAAATTAACCCAATCTTCGGCTTTTATAATTGCACTATACTTCGCCGGGACTTCATTTAGTTTTGAAAGGGTATTTTGGTTGGGCAATATGTAGTTTTGTGTCAATTTCATTCTGAATTTCCTTAGAAGTTGACCAAGATGATTCATTATCAGCTTTCTGACCGTCAAGTCAACATCAAAATATCGCTGCAAAGATTAACAAATTGTTGTTAATTAGTTGCACATACTGTAAATGCAGAGATAAACTTATTAACACCTTGTACCTACGACAGCCAAGCCACTACTAGTTAAAAAAAAGTATATGTGTACCGTGATTTCGTCCCACATTTTATCTCTTGCTTCTGAATCAACCTTCCTCCAGGTTAGAATCCTGACACCTATATGCTCACGAACCAAATCACCCAAAAAACTCAAAAACAATGCTCAGTTTTTTCCTGATAACCTATCCAGTGCATCGAAGGTTACACTGACCTTTATTCCGTCTGTTTTTCCATATTCCCTGCGAAACTTAGCTAACCTAGTTATGCCCCTCTTAACAACATTCGCATTTGAATGGTTGTTTTCAGCATCCTCACCCTCATCTGAATACGTCTCTGATTCATATCCTAAAGGGTTTTCATTTTCACGATCAGAATAAACCAAATCATCCGGATAATTGGTTTGCGTTGCCATGATTCATCAGAAGTAATGTGTTAAAGAAAATTAGTAAACTTAATTGGTAAATAATGGTGTAAAAATTGAAGTTCTGGTTGTTTTGCTTGAAGCCTGATTTATTAGAGTAAAATTAGGGCTAAACACCCATATAACTTCAAACCAGTTGTGTCAAAGACACATATAACTGAAGATACACTAAAATCACCACATGGCACATACAAATGAACAAACAAAAGCTAAAAATGGACTTAAAGCAACTAATTAAGCAACTATAACTAATAAGCAGTTCCCGATAAACAATTAAGCAAAAAAATAGGCAAATCAAACCAAGAACTGCTGATACATCAAACAGCCCTCAGACCTTACTTTAAGCCTATAAATAAGCTATTTATAAGCACTTAAATAAGCTCTAACATCCTCAAGCAGTAAAAAAAATCAAGAAAACATGTAAATGCAATTAACTTAAAGCAAAAACAACAACAAAAACACCCTAAATCTAGTGGTTCAATAAAAAATAATTGTCATGAACAAACGCTTCACTTCTAAACTTCATAATCAGTCATAAAAAAATTGACAACAATCTAAAAATTAAACATCCTAATCCTACAATAATACTTTCTACCAGTGCGAATATGAACTTAAACACCACAACCAATTCCTAAATTCAAAACAACATGAAAAAAAAGATGAAACAAACTAGCGAACACATTACTTATATTAACAAACATATTTAGCATTCGTATGGATAAACCATCAAAAGATCCATACATATTCCATTGTTAATATATCTACATACCATCCCATTAAACCAAGACGTTAGACATTAGACATTAGACATTAGACATAAACAGATGACACTAGAACAAAAGAAAACATCCCATTCCATAGCGAGAAACCCTTCAGCCATTCATCGCCTGAATTTGTTCTTCCTTGGTATCGATTTCCTCCTAAGATTGAGTAATGAGATCATTCAACCCCTGTAGCTTAGACCTCGCAGCCTCCCTGTCATCCCTAAGATCCATCAAAGTGTAAAGACCTAATGTTTAAAAACGGCAAACTAAGTCCTCCTTCTTTTAAACTATGACTATAAATTAGGGGTGTTGATACGTTCGGTTATCGGGTTTTGTTTCGTTAAATCGGTTATATTTTTATTTTGGTCAACACGAAAACCGAAACGAACCGAACTATAATTAAACCAAAGCGAACCGAAAACCGAATATGAATTAAGTTCGCTTCTTGGGTTGACCCGAATATGAATTAAGCTCGATTCTTGGGTTGACACATATGGTTTTAAATCGAAAATGGATTAAGTTCGCTTCTTGGGTTGACACAAAATTATTTACATTTTAAGCCATGGCTTCCATAATTAGCAACCTACAAACATAATGTTTGAGTAAATCAGACGAAAACGTGCAAAACAGCTGGAAACGGACGAATGTGTGTAAAAACTTATACAAACGGACTAAAAGATGAAAAACCCAGCGAAAACGTGCAAACACGGACGAAAACCTGTAAACAAAAACGGAAACGTATAAAAACCGATTAAAAGGGACAAAGACATAAGAAAACGGACCAAAACGTATTAAAACAGACGAGAACGTGTATAAACGTACGAATCTCTGTAAAAGTGTAAGAAAAAGTATGAAAACGGGCGAAAAATTCTTTAAAACATACGAAAATGGGTAAAAACGGATGAAAACGGGGTAAATCGGATGAAAACGTGCAAAACAGCTGGAAACGGATGAAAACGTACAAAAACTTATACGAAAGGACTAAAAGATGAAAAAACCAGCGAAAACATGCAAACACGGACGAAAACCTGTAAACAAAAACGGAAACGTATAAAAACAGATTAAAAGGGACAAAGACGTAAGAAAACGAACCAAAACGTATTAAAACAGACGAGAACGTGTATAAACGTACGAATCCGTGTAAAAGTGTAAGAAAACGTATGAAAACGGTTGAAAAATTCTTAAAAACATACGAAAATGGGTGCAAGCGGATGAAAACGGGGTAAATCGGACGAAAACATGCAAAACAGCTGGAAACGGACGAATGTGTGTAAAAACTTATACAAACGGACTAAAAGATGAAAAACCATGAAAACGTGCAAACACGAACGAAAACATGTAAACAAAAACGGAAACGTATAAAAACCGATTAAAAGGGACAAAGACGTAAGAAAACGGACCAAAACGTATTAAAACAGACGAAAACGTGTATAAACGTACAAATCTGTGTAAAAGTGTAAGAAAACCTATGAAAACGGTTGAAAAATTCTTAAAAACATACGAAAATGGGTACAAACGGATGAAAACGAGGTAAATCGGACGAAAACGAACGAAAACATATGAAAATGTATGAAACGTTTGAAAATGTACGTTAATATGTAAAACAGATGAAAACGTATTCAAACGGATGAAAACATGAAAATCCTAGCAAAAACGTGTAAACACAGACGAAAACCTGTAAACAAAAATGGAAACGTATAAAAACATATTAAAAGGGACAAAGACGTACGAAAACGTATTAAAATAGACAAAAACGTGTATAAACGTACAAATGTATGTAAAAGTGTAAGAAAACGTATGAAAACGGGCGAAAAAAGTCTTGAAAAAAGTAAACAACCCCTAACTCATATAGTATGGCTAAACAAATGTGTCAGCATCCTATTGGGGACAGTAGGAGGACCCACTTCTTCACATCTATACTACATATAAAGACATCATAATCCAAAATATAAAATAACGAGGCTACAAAAATCCGTGCGTTGCACCGATTGGGTAAGGGTTGAATGTATATGTGTTTTTTACGTAATATTGTATGTGAGTAGTTATATGTAAGGTATTGCAATTGATGTTATCATAAGTTTTGTATTTAAGTAGTCTATTTAATATTTTAATAGCGATGCACAGGAAGTATATCCAAGTTTTGATTGCCTAATGTTTGAGTAAATTGCTGAGTTGTTATCGTCATGGTCTTTGCGGTAGTAATTTTGATTACGCAATAGGTCGGAGGTAAATTCTTGTTGCGTAATGTTGTTGTAACCTTTTCGGGTAATGCTTACATGGGTTTCGTTATGCAAACTTGCATGGTTCGCAAATTAATAACCACTGCATTCATTGTTTGCCAAAGTTGTAGTGTCTATAAAGCAAGATTAGTCTTCTTCAGTTCTACTGTAGATGACTACATAGTAATGATGACTAACTTTGATTTTGGTCAATGTGCTACATTGTAAGGATGACTAACTTTGGTTTTGGTCGATGTATTAAAGTTGACATGTAACTAATTTTCAAACTTTTGATTACAATATGCAATTTTTTTATTTTTTTTCCTCCTGAACAAAATTAGATATGTAAATTTTAATACCCAGCTTCTTGATTAACCATAAATTGTATTAATATTTTTGTTATAAGAAGTTGAGATAATAAACCTTTTAGACATGTTTAGTCATTAATTTAAATTTAAACTGTGTATATAGGGGCTGGTTTAGATCCAATGAAAAAATGAAGGGTTTAAATTGCAATATTAGATATCTTCCTAAATACTGCATATCACATTTTTTTTGAACTATTGCATATCATCACATTTATGCATGGAAGAATATGAAAGGGCTACAGTAACACCCAAAATAAATTTTCCGATGCCTCTTGAGTTTTTTTTTTGTGATTATTTGTGCAAATTGTGAGGTACATTGTAATTATTTATACTTACCTAACCATAAAATCAACACACAACTATCAATAATTTTAACCCTAAACACACAACTATCAATAATTTTAACCCTAAACACACAAAATGTCTTCCATACCTAATATCGATGAATGAAAGCTGCCACTGAATCCGGCAAGCTTAGTGATGCTTTCAGGGCGTTGATCTTGCACGACATAGCAGAGGAAAAAAGTTTTATCGAGCAGATGGGAGAAGATAGTAGCCAGCTGAGGGAAGTTGTTGCCAAAAAGGAACAAACAATTGATGAGACTGGGAGGTTGTTTACTCGTTTCAACGATGTTGCAACAACTGGTGAGTTTGCCCTTCGTAAGATACAGTTGAAGGATCGTGTGGAATCCCATGATACAATGCTTCCTAGGGCTGCTATGGAAAAGGTTATATGTCGATATGAAAATACTTTGGTTGGTTACTTCCTTGGTAAGACTATTGCCTTCCCCAATGTTCAATATGTCACTAATACATGGGGGAAATTTGGCTTGCAAAAGTTAATGAAAAATGGTGATGGTGTGTATCTTTTTAAGTTTGCTACCAAGGAGGGTGTGGATCGTGTTTTGGAACGAGGTCCTTGGTTAATTCGTAACTCGCCTATTATTCTTAACAAATGGACTCCTACTTTATCCCTTAATAGGAACGAGGTAAACAAGGTTCCGGTTTGGATTAAATTGCATAAAGTTCCTTTGGTTGCTTATTCAGAGGATGGTTTGAGCTTGATTGCTACGCAAGTAGGGAAACCTATTATGTTGGATGCCTTTACAAGTTCTATGTATTTCGATTCATGGGGTCGTATAAGTTTTGCTCGTGCCTTAGTTGAATTATGCGCGAATTCTGAATTGAAAAGCCAAGTTACTATGGCTATTCCGAATGAAGAAGGTAATGGATATACTACAGAAATTATTGATGTCGAATATGAATGGAAGCCTCCACATTGTGATGATTGTAAATCATTTGGGCATGCTCTTTTTGATTGTCCAAAGTGTGTAAAGGAGACTGTTCGTAAAGACATTAATGTGGCAGACAAGGTGTCTAATCCGGTGAATAACCGTGATGAGGGTTTGATGTGCTTCATCGGGGTTTTAAATTTGTAACAAGAATTACCGGTTAACTAGGAACACATTCGGGCAAGTATACCCTAGTCAAGTTGTAGTATAGTATATGGTAAATCAAGGTCGTCCCAAGAGACTTGGTTGCACTACAAGTGTCGTTTGTTTGTTTAAGCAAGTAACAAGTAACAAGTTGATGGTTATGATTGTCACGGATAAAACCAACAAGAAAAGCATTATAAGAACAAGCAAGTATCAAGACATTCATCATTATTCCAATCAAACACAAAATCTCAATAATCATATCAATAACAAACATCTTTAAATAGAAAAGTAACAAGGTTTACCCAAAGTATGAATTACAATAGGCAAAGATGAAGGATTATAGCAACCTTCAAGCCTCCAATCAACTACAATAGTTCTACCAAGCCGGAAAATGATGTCCAAACGCCTTCGACAACCCTTGAGCACACTACACGAATTTGGCAGAGGTTTGTGGTCTTTTGGGGAAGATAAGTTGGTGTAGTTGGTGGAAATTCGTCCTTAAGGGTGGAGGCTTGAATTTCACACAAGTTGGGATAGGATAGTTGGTGGAAACTCGTCCTTAAGGGTGGAGGCTTGAGTTTCACACCTTTGGGGTGAAGATATTGAGAGTGGTTGTGTTCTCTCAAGTTATGGTTTGCTCTCTAGGTGGAAATTCGTCCTTAAGGGTGGAGGCTTGAATTTCACACCTTTGGGGAAGGTAAGTTGAGAGAGGGATGTTGTTTTAGGTGGAAATTCGTCCTTAAGGGTGGAGGCTTGAATTTCACAACTAGAGATGGAGTGGTGGATGAAAGGGATGAGAAAGATGGAGAACGGATGATGAAATAAAGTGCCAAATGGGTTCTATTTATACTACTACCAAGGCTTAGGGTATTCAATGCATTACTTGGAGGCCAAGGAGCTTGGAAGGGACTAGAAACCATGTAGGAAGGGACTAGAATCATTTGGAACACGTTTGGAGTCTTAGTAGTGCAGAAATGGCTGAAACAGGACCTCCAACCGGATCCGGTTGGGCTCCAACCGAATCGGTTGGTCTTCTTGACAGCTCTCCAACCGAATCGGTTACGGGGCTCGACCGATCGGTTGGAGCAAAATCACAAAAATTCATAAACTGCAAAGTTGTAGATCTTTCTCTTAGCTTTCCGTGGCCGTGAACCGGGGATCAAACGGAGTCCGTATGCAAAAGTTATGGCCAAAATGGTGAAGGTGTGTCGGGAACAACGAGTCTTCCAATATGTCTTCGTTTTAGCTTCTTTTCTTCATTTCTTTCTCGTTTTCCTTCTTGAACTTCATTCTTAAGTCTTTGGACCACTAACTTGTTGACTTTATCTTCTCGAATATACTCCACAAGTCTTGCTTTTGTCAGGAACTCTTCGTATATGGAGAAATCTTCGTATTTTACTTCTTTTTCCGTCTTTTTCTCCACTTCCCTGTACTTGGCTACAAATGAACTAGCAAACGCACTTTTGTACGATTAAGCATTAAAAGCATATGATTATAACCAAATAACATACATAAAAGCACGGATAACGCTACTAAAAACATGCACAATTTGAGCGTTATCAGGGTTTCATTGAGGTTAGGAATCGCAAGAATAAAGGGAAGAATGTGGCTTCTTCGTCTCAATCTCGGCCGATTGGAGGTGTTAAGCTTGCTAAGCCAAAACCTAACTTTTGGAGACCTAAAGTGACGACAGCTACAAATCAAAATTTTACCAATCAAGGTTCGGATCCTAAGGTTCAAAATGAGGCTTCTACTTCAAATGTTAAATCTTGTACGAACTTAAACTCTTTGAATTCTTTTAGTGTTTTGGAATCCTTGATGGATGAGGATGTTCTTGGTTTTCAACATGATGGTAAGGGGCCGAAAGATCAGCCTTTGAGTGGCTTAGATCCGAAGGTGCAGGTTGAGGCTACTAAGCCTTGTACTTATTCATCCCCTAGTACTTATTCAACTAAGAGGGGTAACCCGTTCTCGAAGGTAGGTGATCTGGTAGTGTCTGACAGTGATGATGATGAAGTATTTGAAGACCATGATGGGACGTTGTATTTGGGTAATGAAGGTAACGAGCAGAGCCTTTATAAGCAATGGAAAGCGGATACGGGTGACTGCAACAAATATGAAGATGATTTTTGTGATGATTGTGGTCTCTCTCCGGCACAATTAAAGGCTGCTGCTAAACATGATTTTACACTTGGTTAGATTGGTGTTGCATAAAATTGTGCTGTCTTTTCTTTTTATGTTGGCTTAGTCTTGGTTTTTTAGTTGGTTATAGCTAGTTTTCATTTATGGCCTGTCATAAGTGAGTTAGTGGTTGTTCAAGCTGTTGCTTGAGGTTAATGTGGCACTTTAGCCACATTCCATTGTACTCAACCATTTTTTGGTGTAATATATTTTACCGGGTGGAATACCCTTTACCCCAAAAAAAAGAGATACAGTTGAAAGATCGAAGGAAGATTGATTTGTTGGCTCAGCTTTTGGTGCTATGTCGTCGGAGTCTATTGGAGAAGGAGGAGTTCTTGGAAGACTTGGATGAAGTTGATGAGTCTGAAGATGAAGAATAGGAAGCTTTGGAAGTTTTTTTTTGTGTTTTGATGTATATTTGATGGTTGTATGGATGCTTTTATTGACTGCTACTTTGTTATTATAATTATAACTGTAATGGATGTAAATGATCAATGATCAGTATAATGGTTTTAGGTTTTAATGCTTTATTACCTTGAAGAAATAATTTAGTTTTATTTATTTATTTACTTTTATTAGAAAATGGTCTAAGTAGTGTGTGTTTGACTTTCAGTATTTCACACATTTATCTCTCTTACACTCGGTCAAAACACACAGTTAGATTCAAATAGCAGATTTAGGGTTTTCAATCAAACGCAAAATCAATCAAAATAAATGTTAGTCAATCAAATATTCTTGAGGACTATTATAAAGGGCTTGATTCTCTTCCAATTGAGCCTAATATCTCATGTATAAATGTTATAATTTACTGCTAGTTTGTCAGTTTAGGATGTTTATTGATTTATAAATGATATTGTGTTATGTTAGTTTAGGATGTTAGTCAGGGTATTAGTCATTTGCATAGGAAAAGTAGTTGTTTGATGATTTATGGCTCATTAGTTGAGGTAATAAATATTACGTGTTATACATGCAGTATGGGTTGGTGAATATCGATTTGCCGTTAGTTGATGCAAAAGGTGGGGGTGTTGAGGATATTGTGATGATATGGGAGTTGGCAAGTAAAAAGAATGGGAGATCTGCTCATACTGTCATAGAGAATACAGTTACGAAGCAGCAATTTGATTTTATTTGAAGTATATATCATTATAAATTTGCGTTTGTGGATTAAAATCCGTACTTATTTTTTAAAAGTTTGCAGGGCTAGTGAATGCAGCACAAATTATAATGATGTTTTAAGCTTGACGGGGCTTTTGGTTTAGTAGACGCGAAGAATGAGATTATTCGTCAATGAGGCAGCAGAGCAAATTGCATTCGCTGATCGCATAATAGTCAATAAGGTATGCAGTTTATTAACTATAAAAAGCATTGTTAAATGTTAATGTTTGTGACTTAAAATATGTGTATATTAGCAAATAGGGGAAACCATTACTATAATATTGAAACCATTATTTTATTTGGAAATATTGAAACTTGCAGATCAACGTTTTTATCTTAAAATAGGTTTGTCATATGAAATTCAGAAAAAAAAAAGTTAGGGTCAATTCATTGCTAACCTGATGTTTTAATGACGACCTACTTGTCAAAATATAAGCTTGTTGTAATTGGGGAATTGGGTTCTTGATTATGATGAATGAATGACCCAGTTAGGAAATGTGTTATGTGATGATTTTATCGTGATTTGGTGAAGGTTATGTGATTAGATGGACAATTAGTTTGCACATCTTGACTTTGGTTCAGTTCTAATGTTAAAATTGATTATTTCCTTTTTGCTTTAAGCACGGTGTAAGCTTACCAACAAAATCAAGGCTATGATGAATTCTGACGGATATTTTACAAAATGATAATGACCATATATTGGCTTGGCAGCATGTTAAGGTTGCAGCCATGGTGGGCAATCCAATTTTTTCAAACTGCTACCCTATATGAGCCTGTATTTTGTGACTAATGGATTATCTGTATGTTAAGCTTACCATGACCATCAACGCTTTGATCAATTATGACGGGTAGTTTTAAACTTGAGATTGCCCATATCTTGACCTGGTTTATAGCAATGTATAGACGATTATGTCGCATGTTTGTGACCGTTTTATTTTATATGCATAATATTATCACAACCTTGTACTTTAATGAAGTTGGTAAATTTCTTCAGGTCAATCATGTTTCAATGTGGCTGGCGTCCATTGGTGTCACGTGTATATATAGTTTCTGTTAGAAGCTATATATAATCATTGGTCCCTATCATACACCCGTCCCAATGAATCATGATTGGCTCGAAGATGTTAAGCATCTGTGTATATAGTCGTAGTAGAATGGGCTGGAATTTGACATCGAATAATAATACTTTGATTGAAAGTGCCACAAAGTTTCTTTGAAAATTTAGATTCGTATATGGAAATTTTACTCATCCGCTTTAATTGCAGCAACAGGTAAACAGACTCCATAAACGGAGGCATTTCAATAGATTAATCCTGAACCAATGATGAGGATGTTGTTTCAGACTGGATCATGGAATGCAAACACAGTAAAAGGTAAGCATAGAAAAATTAGTTAACACAAACACTGGCTATTATTTGATAAAATATCTTACAACCACCTGCCAAAGACTAAAACCAAATATTACAAAAACATTCAAAATAAAATTCAAGACAAGTACATAACTGCAAATGCAAAGACCAACATAAACAAGACATCATGACCAACAACAGCTTCCCCTAGCTATGCAAACACACTTACCAATCCATTAAGCCCTTAAGTTTCTGAATGAACACATCATGATTGCGAAAATTTAGCTCCAATCCAGCTGCCAAAATGCGCATTTGCATGAGCTTTTCTTCATCTCTTGCCTGAATTTCTCTTAGATATTCTGCAGTTTTCTGGGCATAAATGTTCCCAACTGTTTCTAACTCTTGAATAAAAGTAAGCCTCTCACGAGTAACACTCACCAAGCTAGCGCATAGGACATTCATTTGTTGTGACATGTGAATGTCCTGACCTGCAGCTTGGCGACAGTACAACACTAGCATCTCAGACCAGTTATTCGAATTAGCTTATGCTCTAAGCTGATCACACTTAGGGCGTCTAGACATTGTGTTTTCTTCCTTCTTTATTACAAGTTATGAAAAGTAAGGCTATATGTTTTGCATAGTGATAGACCCTCTTAAATAGGAAAAGTAATGCTATATGTTTTGCATAGTGATAGGCACATGTATAACATATAATTACACATTGACTACCATTTGCATGAAAACAAAATACACAGAATCACTATTGTTTCTGCAGATTTCATATTGATTCGCTTGGAAGGTATCTAACACAAATAGCATGCAAGTAAAAGCCAAATTTATTACTATTTGCATACAGGTAGTGCTAAGTTAATACTGGCAGTGCTAAGTTAATACTGGTAGTGCTAAGTTAGTACTGCTATGTGTGTGTGTTTAAAGTGAAAATTATTTGTTGGTTATGATTTGATAAACACTAGTTGTATATGACTTATAAGCCATTTGATTTGATTGCCACCCTAGAGTTGTCTTCCCCATGAAGAATCATTAATTATCCAACCTCACATACTTGGCCTTTTTTTCAAGTGTTCTCCCCAAAAAAAAACATATGATGTTATTAAATAGTATGTTTCTTATTTAAAAAGTACCTACAATTATATACTTTATTACAACGTTTAACTTTTTTTTTACTTGGATTCCACAGGTTTTTTATCATCACAGTGAACGTGACATTCAAGGACGGGAAACATCGTATAAAAACATTGCAAACGTTGATGCACTGGCAGTGATTCAATAGCTACATTGTATATTCGATTAACCAATATTGTATTCGACATATGTATTTATTTGCGAGAAGTTACGACATCGCGTATGTTAATGTAATGTTATTTATTTGTATGTTAAGATACTTAATTTTTAAGGTGGTTCTACCAAATATTTTGTATGTATATAATCAAGGGTTTAGGTCATAAAATGGTTGCGTACTTTTTCAAATGTACCGTTTTGGTAAATAATTGTTCCACTAAAACTTACATATTTGCATATATACCCAAAACATGCTTAAGTTGCATTGTACATCATGCATTAAAAACTTGTATTATGGAGAAATATGCAACTTTTTGAGTTTTAGTGGGTATATATGCAATGCTCCCATAATACAAGCTAAAAAAATAAAACAAAAAATCCTTCTCTTAATTAATAGTAATCATTGCAGTTCTGAGAACCGTGATTTATTATAGCTACACTTAATCACATAGTCAAAGCAAAATATTCAAGTCTATCTTCTTCAACACAACAACCGCATCATCAGGTAATGTTACACATTGGTTTCTTTTTTTTTCTTTTTTTCTTTTTTTTAACCATGAACTGCAAATGTAAAGTGATTGATATGCATGTTTCTGATATGTTGATGGATACAAATGCATGTTTGGTATTTTTTTTGCAATGTTTAACATATCCTAAAGAATATAGTATCCTTTGATCATAATGTAACAGCCGTTTTATTAGAACTACATGCGATTTGAATCTGTAGAATATTGTGTGACATGTAAATATAGGATGATTTGAATAAAAAGAATCATGGATATATGTGGATTATGGAAAACGTAGCAGCTATTTGTTAAATAGCTAATTAGACAACTTGTAAACATATGTTTAATCTAGGTTAGTATAGCTTTTATATGATTTGGTAAAGCACTACACCTTATGTAATTAATTTTCTGAACTTAGGTTTAAACATTGGATGAAGCAATGGTGTATGGTATGTTGGGTAGATTATGGATTTTTTACTAGATTTTAACAAACAAATGGGGTAAGATGATTAAACGTAAAAAAATACAGATTTTTACTCTAAAAGGACTATATGATTATTGATTTTTGAATCATAGTTAAATATGTAGTAGTATGATTTGATAAAAATCAATAATAGAAGTTTGTAGTATACGGGTAACTCAAACGTGTTAGGTTTGAGCACCGAGATCGTTCCGAACGAGGGTTGAATGGAATTTCCAACTCACGTCTCAATAATCGGGATTCGAATAAGAAAAGGGAATGATATGATATATTCTAAACTACGGGATAAGGAAAGCATAAGGAAATTCTAATCTACGGGAAATCCTAAAAACTAAGGCAAACTACATAATTCTACGCTAAAACGCAAATACGGAAAATAAATGAAACGCGAATAAAAAGCAACTACGTCTAATCTAGATCCTAAAAATAACCTAAACTTACTTTTACTCTAAAAATGATATTTAAAAACTAAATATGAATTAAGACTATTTTTTAGGAATTTTCTTGATTTTATAAAAATTAAAAACTAATTATTAACTTTAAAAATAAAACTAAATAACTAAAAATTATGAAAACAAAAGGGAAAAATATGGAATTACTTTTCAAAAATCTAAAATAACATAAAAGACTTTTAAAAACTATTTTTTTATTTTTCAGATTAATTTTCTATTTTCTATGAATTTAATTCTATTTAAATCTAATTTAAATTGTGAAAAATACCAAATAAAAGGAGAAAAATAAGAAAAAATATTTTTTATGCTTTTTAAATTTATCTTAAACTATTAAAATTGAAAAATTATTTTTTGGAACTTTTTCTCAATTATTTGCAATTAAAGCTAATTAAAAGTGATTAAAAACTGAATTAAATGATGAAAAATACTAAACAGTGACCAAAAATTATGAAAACTTCAGGGAAATTCTAAAATCTCATTCTAAAGCTATTAAAAATATAAAAAAAAGGCTTATGTGAGGGAATTTAGAGCTGCAGAGTAAATGAACCTAAATAAGCTAGTGAAAATAAGCAAATAAGCACTAGGGTACACCAACTGATCAAATAAGCTAATGTATGCTAAAACTACTCTAACTTAACTAATTAAAGCTACTCCTAACTGCTAAACAGTGATCAACCAAGGATTAAGCCAACTGAACTATAAGTAAATCAAGCTAACTGACCCTAAGTTCTAGCTAATGAAACTGCTTATCTAAAAAGCTAACAAGAAAACCAAAAATGTGGATCTCAAGACCACCAACCAGAGAACATGTGTACCAAATTTCAGCAAATAAGGACTAGTAATGAAAAAGATATTGAGCAAGATAAAATGGTATAAATGGACAGGTTGCTGTTGAAACAGAACAGATAAGCAAGGAAGCTAGTTTGAGCTTATTTAACTACTTATCCAATAAGCTAAACCTAAAACCAGAAATGTGGACTTGAAGACTACCTAGCAGACTACAATTTGACCAAATTTGAGACCTTAACTAGTTGAAATAAAACCTGTGCAGTTGTTACAAGATCTGCAAAAACATGATTTTTCAAGCAGTTTTGACTTTTATAATAGAAACTGAATTTGACCAAAATGAATTTTAAATCTAAATGATGAACTGATTTTGATGTAAAAAGCTAAAGTACAACTGAAGTAAACTAGCCTAACGTAATCTAAACCTAAATGCAACTTATGATCTACATTACCTAACTGATACAATTACTAGAGCAGGATTAAAATGAATTTGACTTACAGTGATGAAATATGCAAACTAAGGACTCACAATGATGCAAATACCATATATAAGCTTTTATTACTCAAACTCAACCACTGATCTAACATTTAACTCCAAATAAATCCTAATCCAAAAACTGGTTAACTAAGCTTAAATGAAACTAATGTGAACCATATCACTGATTCAAGCTACAAATATCCTCAGATCAGATCAAAAACACCTTAATGAAACATTCTTATCAGTAATACTAACCAAAACAGAATAAACAGTAGATGTGCAGATTATGCAGATGAGCAGGTTTACTGAAAAAACAGATGAATTATCAGACTATGCAACAGTTGATTTAAGAACTAAAACTACATAATTATCAACTAATTCCAATAATAAGCAATGAAACTAGATTAACAAAAACTAACTAAACTAATTCATGAAAACAGGAAGAGTACTCACATCAGTCCTTGCCATAGTGACATGCTAAAGAGATCAATGTAACCACTATCTAATGATATCAAACCCAACTGAATCATAGTTAAACCATCTCCATAACCAATTCAGCAACTAAATCCCTTCAAATCAAATGTGCAGATGGTGATTTCTACTAGACTGAGAATAGTCTCAAAAGCATAATAACTGAATAAGCATTATTAGAACATTAATACAAAACTGAGTTTAAAACTTAAAAGCAAAGATTTACTAAATGAGATATTAATCTGAAAATTACTTTATTAATAATCTTTGAGTACAAAGAGATTTAAAGACAGAATTTAAATGGAAACATTAAAATGATTTAAAACTGAAATTAAACTATTAATAATCTACTCCTAATACTATTCCTACACTACTTTATCTCACTACCACTACATGATACAATCTGTGAAGTGAAGGAGTCTTTATATAGTTGGCCTTGAGGTCTTGGAAAGATCCAGAAGCTCCAAATGTGTGCTTTCTCTGGATGTTTTGAGTCCCTTGGATCATCTCTACATGTCATCAAACAATCTCATCCCTTGGATCAATATGCCACATCTCGTGCACCAATCAGAGGACAGGGTTTGGGTGGATTGACACACAGATTGCCAACGTGGCATCCGTGTGTCAGTGTGTGTCAGAGAAAAGGACTATTGTACCCTTAATGAAAGTGACTTGCATCAATTGGGTTAGGGGTGTTTTAGGGTTCTAAGGTGCCTGGGTTTGGATATTTGGGGAAAAGATTAGGCGCGCGTTTGATTTGTTTTTATTATTTCAAGGATTTGACCCGGGTATAAGTAAGTGTTGACTGGGATCCATGTGGGTAACGGGTTAAAAGGGTTTAATAATACAACCGGGTAATGGGTTTTGGTTTTGGGCTTGAATCCGGGTAATCATTTGGGCCAAGAGTTATTATATTGGATTTAGGATTTAAATGTGATCCAAGTTAACTTCAAGGGACTAAACTTGTATAAACTGAAATTCAAAGGACCACAAATGTACTTTCTAAAAATCTTTATCAAGGGCCAATCATGTCAATCTCAAGTAATCCAAGGGTGACTTTTGTAAAATCTGAAACTTTGAGGATCAAATCTGCTAAATACTGAAAGTCTAGGGACTGATCTCGACATCTCTTCAAACTTGACTGTAACTTCTAAAAATCACCCTCAGAGAATAAAATCTTCCAAAATGCACAATCCCGACCTTTCGGCTCAGCTCAAACTCTCTTGATCTCTCGTGCGCGGATTTACGTCTGATTTGGTTCCTTTTTGTGTGTTTTTTAAATATCCGTACCTGCACATGCATAAACTCAAGAAAACCACAAATATTAGCAATAAACGGCCTTTCCTTGGTTGTTTTGGGTCTGTTTTGATAATGAAAAGGTATGTGTTTTAGCACATACCATAGTACATCTTCAATCATTTTTTGTTTGACACCTTAATGATAAAGATGTATTGATCATCTAAGACTTGTATTAGTTGGTGGAAATGTTATGCATATGTGATAACCTTATTGACCATTAAGACGATTGTGGTTTTAAAATAGAATGAGCATCCAATTGTTGGTGGAGGCAAACCGCACAAACATTAGGACATTGCAGGTAAGTTGTACTTAAAATGCTTACTTAAGGTTATAAATTTATCAATGTAACCATCAAATTGATATACGTGCTTACTTTTTAAATTTAAGATGCTTCCTGCTTTGTTTACTAAAACACTGTACCCCAAGAAGCGCTGGATATACCTAATCCACAATAGGGGAACCAAACATAAGGTTTACTGGAAATTGGTTCGTGGTCGCATTACTTTGCATGGGTCCGAGTGGCGAGCTTTTATTGATCACAGCCAATACATCAATGTGGCCACATTCCATTTCATTCGTCAGGAAGAAGACTGTTATTATGTAACAGGGTACAACGATGCAGGCCACGAATGCCCTGGATACGATCTGCTCTTCTAGGTTACAGACAACGTAGGTGCCTGGTTACGTTGGATGAATATCCTGCACAACCTCTGGTAAGAAAAAATGTTAATCAATACATTGTATAAGTTTGTTGAAAATGGGGATTATTTTATTTGTTTGACCCGCTAATGTTTTCTTTAAACTAAACTGTTACGTAGGTCATTCCTTGCAATTTCCGGGACAATACTGACAATAACCAATTTGACGTTCTTGTTGTTGGCGTGCCCATAGCAGCTATCACTCACCGTCAAATTGAAATACTGGAGGAAAACAAACACGTGCATGAGTTTGGTGGGCACGGATGGAATGTATTGGTTCACGATGAAAACCTGTTTGCTGGCACAAGAGTTGTTTTCATAAATCTCCTAAACAATACTCTTTCCCTGATGGCATTTGCTGAAAATGGATTGATGATGCGTTCTGAACTTGTGCAACGTATGGAGTTGAATTGTACAAGACCGTTCATGAGAAACCCCGAAGATGAAGGTATGTTAATCAAAGTGTAGACACAATCTATGATTTTATTTTAAAAATAAACCTTTCCATATAATAGATTTTAAATTATTTACCATTTTTATTAAATTCCAATTGCAGATGAGCGTATGAAACACATATGTGCATGGAACGAATGTACAGAGCATGAAAGTGAAAGGGATTGTTTCTACGCGCCCATCCTTGCATATGTCACGGACAGGAGTCGTTTGGTAAGCAATGATACAAATCGGACCATTTCAGTCATTATCTGCTTTCGCAAAAACTAATATATGCTTCAACACATGGACATACTTTTGTTGAGCATACTACATTGTTCTTTTTAATGCAGAACATACCACATAAGTTCTACGAAGCGAAATCACATGTGGAAGTACCATAACGCACTGCTGAGATACCGGGAAGACATGGAGTTTTATGTGAACGTGAATCTGGAACACCACAGCGATAGGCCTAGAAGCAAGAACCACGTTACCATAAACGCCAGATGGAGAGAGATTGTTAAGGAGTGTCAGTGGGAATGAAACAAAATGGTCAGATTCAATCTTGTTGACTTTGTCAGCGACGACCAAGCTTCGGTGTCTTCCCGTACTCCAGTTATAATTCCAGTATTTAGCATGTGTTAAAACGTAATTCCAGGCGTTATCAGTTGTTATTGGTAGACATGTTTATAAACAGATTCTTGGATTGTGTAGGATTTGGTTGGCTTCATTTAGGGTGTGTGTTCCCAAGTAGTTGAAGCCATTCATGAGATGGAATGTAAACTACTTGGTATAGCCCCTATCTGGAAGTGTATGGTTCATAGTGGTGCATTAAAAGGTGTTCTTTGTGATGGAATTTTATGCTGGTTGGCATCTATTCATGGTTGTATGATATGGGCAGTTTGTTTTTGTTATCAGACTTACAAGAACAGTTATATCAGATATTGAATAGAGTTGCCTTGTATGCAACTTGATATGGGACTTGTCCATATCAGTGTGTGTTGCTTTTTTCATTTTACAAAGTTTCCTTGATTAATACAAGTTCATCTTTGCACCAAAATATATATATATATATATATATTGTGTTGTGGTCTACTAATAAACATAAAACTTTAGTGGTTAAATCTGCCAGTACAAAGTTAAGTCTGGTAGGTTAGTTTTAGTGGTTAAGGCTGCCAGTACAAAGTTAAGTCTGGCAGACATAAGTTAAGTCTGTTTAGTATTCGTAGTTAGTTCTGTTTATGAAAAACATAATAGTTTTTTGTGTGACTATTGATAATCCAATGGCCACATCAAATTTCTTTTTGTGTGGCCATTTCTTACATTTAGTCACACAAAGCATGTTTCTTTTGGTTATTTAGTCACATACAATTAGGCATAAAGTGGCCAAAAGTGTTAATAAGTGTGACCATATGGTGTTTAAGGTGAAGAAATATGTCTTTTGTGTGACTATTGATCATCCAATGGCCACTTGAATTTTATGTTTGTGTGGCCTTTTGTAACATTTTAGTCACACAAAGCATGTTTGTTTTGTGTATTTAGTCACATACAATTAATCATAAAGTGGCCAAAAGTGTTAATAAGTGTGACCATATGGTGTTACAAGTGAAGAAATGTGTATTTTGTGTGACTATTGATCATCCAATGGCCACATTAAATTTATGTTCGTGTGGCCTTTTCTAACACTTAGTCACACAAAGCATGTTTGTTTTGGGTATTTAGTCACATACAATTAATCATAAAGTGGCTAAAAGTGTTAATAAGTGTGACCATATGGTGTTTCAAGTGAAGAAACGTGTATTTTGTGTGACTATTGATCATCCAATGGCCACATGAATTTTATGTTTGTGTGGCCTTTTCTAACATTTAGTCACACAAAGCATGTTTGTTTTGGGTATTTAGTCACATACAATTAACCATAAAGTGGCTAAAAGTGTTAATAAGTGTGACCATATAGTGTTTAAAGTGAAGAAACGTGTATTTTGAGTGACTATTGATCATCCAATGGCTACATATTAAGTTACGTGACCATATGTACTGGACTTTGGCTACACTTAAATAATATGTGTGACAAAACATTTAGGGTGACCATATATGGCATTTGGTCACGGTGTTAGTAGCAAATGTGACTTTATAGATTAGCTTTTGGCAAGCTAACACACACTAAACTTTAAACACACATATTAACTTACGTGAACATATGTACTGGATTTTGGCTACACTTAACGAATGTGTGACAAAACATTTAGTGTGACCATATATGGCTTTTGGTCACAGTGTTCAAGTGTGTGACATATATTTGTCACTGTTTATATGTATATCGTGACTAATGCTTCAAACTTATTTTTCATTTGTCACTCGTTCCAATTTCAGATGTGGCTAAAGAGTTGGCAAAACATATCAGTCACCCTTCAATAATGTGTGACAAAACTTGACTCTATGATTTAGACACACAAAAAATTACTTCATGTGACTAACGCATCAAGGTTACTTGTATTTGTCACGCGTTCCAAATTCATATGTGGCTAAATGATCTGAAACAAAATCACCAGATACCTTTAGCCACACAATGTTCAATTGTGTGGCAATACAGTTCTAATGGTCACACAATCAAAATTTTCATGTGTGACTAATTAGTAAATGTTGTTAATTTTCGTACCTTCAGCCACACAAATATGCGAATGTGTGGCCGTTCCATTTCGACCATGTGTGACCAAATCCCATTTTTGTACTAGTGTATACATGTTAATGCATAACATTTAATAAGAAGTTTTTAATCATACTTAAGCAATTGATTGTGATTAGATTTTCTTATATATACACGCATTAATTAAATAAATATAATTAATTGTCATACATGTTTCCTTGCATGTGGGATATGGCAATTAAATTTTATAACTTTTCTTTATGATTACCTTTTGCAAGGACTGTGAGTAATCAAAAGGGTTATGAATCTATATAATCTTTATGTAGTATAAAAATTTATGCAATCCAAGTTTGGATTGGATCATGCATCTAGGAGCTGAGATCTTGAATTTAATTACAATATGATTTTGATTAAATTAAGATAACTTTAGAGTACATCTGATTAAATGGGAGCATTGTATTTTTCCTTAAAATTTATATGTTGAAGATATCATTCCTTTTAAGCTAGATGTTAATTCTTATGTTTGGAATGAAACTTCACTTGGGATTTAGGGAATAAAACAAACAACTTTGGAATAAACAAATGCGGAAAAAATTAACTCCAACACAAATGCAATATATCATTCAAGCAAGTCTTAAATGGTATATTTCACTTGGAATAATTTATTACATGGATGAAAACCTTATGTTTTTAACTAAGGATTTATCATGCAGATATTATATTGTGTATAAGAATAGTTGTTGCTTTTGCACAAGAGCAAGATGAACTGACAACAATAATATTTAAGTGAGAGTATTTAGATTATTGTTAATACATATGTTTACAAATTATAAAGCATAGAGTTGTATAAGTACAATGATGCTAGAGGATAATTAATACTAGTTAAAGTAGGATTTTATCATTTATGATAAATATGCTAACTAGATATGCTCAACATAGAGCATTGTTGCATTACACATTAAGGAATAAGAATACTTTACAATTTAAGAAGTTGTAAACATGATTGTCAGTATGTCGTTGACTTCTAATACCTCATGTAAGGTAGGGCGACATCTCCATACTATGACGCTTGCAATTGTATGAGCATATGAGATAAGACACTCATCATATATTTCAAATCCCTAATATGTGAAATTTGAAACTAGTATTCAGAAAGTTTACTTGTTATGTAAATATGTCCATTATCGGTTAACAATATGGGAATATTGTTATGTAAGGCAAATGTGAGTGTTTGTTAATATTCCATGAGAGTGTGGATTGATCCCGCCAATTCACAAGGGATGCATATTGGATAACCCAAACTTTCAAACATTTACTTTTGGATCCTTGTCATAAGTAAGATGTTGAAAATAGTTTATAAAGTCATCCTTAGACTTGAGATACGATGCGTGAGCGTTCGGGGTCGAGGAAACCTCCTTTTCTACGAGCAAGTTTTTCAACCCTTTAGGAAGTGAACCTAATCGTTGTAGTGTAGTATGGGGTAAGCCTCGGGGATTGATATCATTCTCTAGGGGAATAGGAATGCTAGAAAGAGATTTACGACGAGAAGGTGGGGTTGAGGATGATTCTTTTTATTCTTTTTTAAGTTTTTTAGAAAGCAAAGGTAAATATCTCGGGGTTTATGATTTGGGGGGTGGTACTTCTACTGATTTCTCTACTTAACTAATTATCTAATTACTAGGGATAGTTTATGCTAATTGAGTTGTGCTTGTATGGTGATTAAAGATGTGTTCACTTAGATACTATTACTCCCTAATTATCTTTTATTGGTCGGTTGAATTGTCACGTCCTTTATTTTAACGCGTTGTATTCCTATTAGTCGTAGGGGGTGCGTATTCCCTAGTTCTATGAATGTATCTCTCCTATAGAATACACAGGATCGATAAGTATAATACTATCTTCCCCGAATACTCTATCGTCATAAAGCACACTCACGCAATAAACACAACGATGGCCTAGTTGCACTCCTATGGATTTTATCAATTAAGACAAGAGACAACCTAACAACAATCAATAACCAGGTTTCATAGATTTAAGCAAACACACAAGTAATTTAGCTAGACATGTTAAACAAGCAAGCATACACACAATCAATTGAACATGGGATAGACATAATGATAAATTGGAATAACAAACTTATCTTGATATGTAAAATAGGGTATGGGACCCTAGAATACTGTCCAAGTCGGACTACAACTGAGTTAGGGTTTCCTCTCCAAAATTCTACCCCTTAAAATATAGAAAAATCGAATTCTATATATAGATTTACAATCGCGATGACGTCGCCTTTTGCTAGTGACGTCGTCAGGTCGCCGTCATTAGGGTTTCGTTTGGGCCAAGTCATCATTGGGACGGCGTCACACGCGTCCCTTGAGAAGTGTGATGCCGTAAGTCTTCATGCAGGACGTCATCTGAATCTTGGATCTTGGGCGTCTGGTGTGAAAAGTATGAGTGACGCCTTCTAGAAGTTACGCTTGACGCCGTCAGGCTTTAGGACCAGAAATTTTGCTGAGCCGTCGCGTGCACTTTTTGATCAAGTCTTTATAAAGGGACGGCGTCGCCCTTTGGATGGGACGCTGTCAGGTGTGCTGAACAGGCTTTGAGTGTCTTCAAACTTGACTTTGCCATTTTCTTCATGTTTTTGCTCCTTTTCGTCCAAATATGCTTCATTCCAGTATTTTGCTTTCAAAAGACCTAAAAAGTGAAAAGGAATGATTTTAAGCAGTAACGGATATAAAATGTGTCAAATTAGGGCTTAAATGACCCATTAAAAGTGTACGTTTTAAATCTTTATCAAGATACAAGCAAGTTCTCTTATGTGTGGATATCACTTTTATAAATATAAGCCAAACGCTATCCTGAATAAGGTAGTTATAAAAGCTATATTTCCGAGTGATGTGAAGCAGCATCCACAACACTTGTAGTCAACAAAGGATTTGTTACTCCACTTGATATGTGCAGAAAGATACCATGAGTCCTCTCTAGAATTAATTAGATAATTGTTCGGCCAAACCCAGAGGGTAATGCAAGATGATGCTTGATTACATTTGGTATATCTGAATTGAATTCTACAATGAGAATCTAAATGGTTAAACTATATGGAATGAGTTAGGATCCATATCCATGGTTTAACGATATCTATAATAAAGGATGATTCAAGCAAGACATAAATGACCATGCTACTGAGAAAGATTTATGAAACTAGATCTCAGACACTTATAGTTAAATAGCGAGTGAGAGCGTTGCTAGACGTTTTCGTCATTGGTTTTTGTGCTATTTGCTACTCCAACTCCCAAGTGGAGCTGTTGGATTATGAGAATTGGATACGTATAAAAACGACTAGAAGTGTGTGAGCCTATTAGGGGCACACACGGTAAACACATATAATACGTTTATATCTTTTTATACTTGAACTATTGATCCGTTAGACTAGACCCGTTCCAAGTCCACTGCTGGCCACATGATGGACGTTTGGATTTATTGTTTAGGCTATGAGAGGTGTGTTTGGTTTATCGTATGTGTGCTTAACTTGGAGCACAAGTTGAAGCCCATTCAAGCTAGGGTTAGATGGTTATATATACCCTTTAACTAGCTCATAAAACATACACCTATACACCTTAATTTTCTACATTATACACACACGATCAAAATGCCACTAGTTCCAATTGATTACAACTCTTGAAATCAATTAGAGTTTTAAACCGATTTGAAACTATGAACCCTAATTTTGCATCATTCGATCCAAGGTGATTAAGGTTTAGTTGTTATTTGTTTCTGAGCATTCCTTGTCGAATTATAGTACAAGTAATTTTGTGGTTTAGTTCATGGGTCTCAGGCAGAAATCAAAGGCAGATTACATCAGGTGTGTTTCACCCGATATCGGACAATAAAGACTTTGGTCCTCGGGTGTTCGATTGATATCGAACAGCAAGAGGTTTGATTCTAGGGTTTTTGTTTGATCTCGGACAACACGTGAAAGTGTTCTAAGGGTTGTTTGGTTCGAGAAGTTCAAGTAAGACAAGGGTTGTTTGGTTAACGTAGAGGACTAGCTTTATCGGGCGTATTCATGTTAAAGTGTTTGTGTGAGCACTCGTAGAGGTGATCGTTTTGATCACTTAGTTTCGTTGTTTGATAAAACTTGCGGGTGACTACGAGGGTTAGTTTCTTGTTACCTTTTATATTATATTGTTTATTAATTATGTGTTAACTTGATTACATTAACTAGATCCATATCCCGCTGCGTACTCGTAGTGTTAAATTGTTAACATGTTTACAAAATCACAACATTAATAACGATTTTTCTATATATATATTTTTTACCCTTTTGGCTTCTGCTGCAGTTGTTTCATGAAAATCATTGCATGTTCTAGATAATTTTTACCCATTCGATTTCTCCACTAAGATATATATATATATACATATATATATATATATATATATATATACATATATATATATATATATATATATATATATATATATATGTCTCTATTTTGGTAATTATTCATATATATGTCCCTGTTTTGGTAATTATTCATATATATGTCAATATGTGCATATTTTCTTACCCCGTCATCTCTATGTATCGAAGACGTCCAGTTTTCAGTTTTATTAAGGTTCTCAATTTTTGTTATTTGTTTTATAAAAAGTAAAAGTAACTCTCAATACCGTCTTTCACATGTTATGGGTCCCAATACCGTCTTCTATGGTGTTTGGGGGAGGTTGAGATGTAGATAGCTTTATCCATGCCTAAGGTAGAGAGGTTGCTTCCGGTTCTACCAAAGGTAGAAAAGGACCTCCGGCCTTGCAATATATATGCATGTGCATCAATATCTATGATTTTCTTAATTCTTTATAAGCAATTAGTACAGTCCTTTTATTTTATCCTGGCTAAGTGATTTGTACACACTATAATTACTTTCAGACCAAAAGGATACAAATGGTATTTTTTTTTTTAATTTGAAAGCTTAGTCTTTCCTACTAGACCTTAGCTATTAGGGTTTATTTGATATTATCCATATGCACTCAAACTTCACTTTTATCTGTGATTTCCTCATGCTATGTGAGCCACTAAGATAGAGCCTATTAAGACTTCACAAGTCTTGACCGGCCCTAAAGGTTCCTCGTACGCCAATGTCTCGTTTATGGTCTAGTCCTTAATCCTTTTCACAGTTTCTATTGATTGCTTAGAAGTAGAAAACTGAGACATCACATCTAACAAACTATTTGTTGTTTGGGCTAGCTAGAGTATCAAGATGAGGTCTTCAAAGGGAAGAAAGTTGTCTTGGCAAAGATTTGTGAAGTGCAAAAAATTTGAACTTAACCACTAAGACATCGTTTCAGGATTGCATGAAGATGTAATTATTCAACATATTTTATCGTTTCTTCCATAAGAAGACACATATCAACTTCAGATGCTCTTGAGAAAATGGAGGCTACCTTATGTTGGTTTTATGGATATAAATTAGTAGACGTGAGTTTGGATCGAACTCGAGACCACGGGATTGCACACTTTGCGTATGAGAATTAAAGTTAATAATTAAATGTAAATGTTATATTTATTTATTAATTAAACGAAATAATATAACGGACGTTAAGTAATTAAGTGTAATGGACTAACGGTCGTTAAATGTAATTGAAAAGGACTAAATATGAAATTAGAGATCGAGAAGGTTCTAGAATCCCTTTGGGAGTCCTAGGTCGATCGGTTGTGGGTTTCCATAACCCAATCCATAGCCAACTTGTTCACCAAGTTACTTTTGGTATAAATACAAAACCTTGTGTGTTTGTAATTTATCTCTTGTACTCATAAGCTAAAACCTTAAATAGTTTATGTGTGTTTTTGCTTGTGTTCGGTTGACAACTACACCAAGGGTGTCGACACATTGAATTTTCCAAACCAAATTGTTTTGTTTAATTAAAACTAGCATTGCTTTAATTCGTTATAGTACGTGTGTACAAGAAAGCGGTACTAACACATTATTGTTAGTATTATTGGATTGAATTACAAAATCGGTAAGGGGTAATTCACATAATCCTTTAAACCCTAATTAGGGTTCATCCACTTGCTAGTTTTGTGGATTTGATTCTTGTTCGGCTAGAATCAAGAAAGGTACGCATATTCTTGTTTATGTTAATTAATTATTCGTTAATCTTTTCTATACCCTTCCGCATGTATTCTTTGATGTTTTGTGTTTTATTACTGATTTTCATGATATATAATTCCAACAGTGGCATCAGAGCCATTGATTTTAATGAGTAATTAATTACATAAACACGTATATTGTATGATGTTTGATATGATTGTTTTAGGGTTTTGGTTTATATTTTTTACGGGTCGTTTAAAATTTTTTTATATGGGGCGTACCCCTTATTTTTTTGGTCGATCACTATGTAAATTTTTTTAGGGTTTTAATTGTTATGTTAATCTTATCGAAACCTAGAATTAATATATGTGTTACGTGATTAATTTATGAATAATATGTTTTGTGACATGGAATTATATGCGATCTTGTGACTAATTGAATAATTGTTATGTTATATCCATGATGATACATGCATATTTGTCATGGATAGTTGCTTGAATATTGTTTAATTGTTAAGATATTTTATCACATGTTTGCTTTTGATAAATCTTGAATTGGGGAAGACTCCAATTATATATATTAATGAATCAATTATGTGCAATTTGGTATATTTTAATTAAGGGTTTACGCAATCGATTCGTCGATGTATGTGGCTCACTTTCAATTGAGAAAGTGAAAGCCCTAATTAATATATACATTAATTAACCTAGACATTGATTATTAATGGGTTTTATCGAATAAGTTGCATATGGCTACTTGTTTACACGTATTATTTGTTAGTTATGTGCGCATTATTTTTTAGTTAATTATTTTTTATTTGTTTACTTGTTTATTTATTATGTGAGACAAGTTTTAAGCAAAGGATAATTTTGAATAGAAAAATAATACGGACTAAACAATGGAGAAATTTGATTTGTTTTTGAAGAGTTAAGTTTTCAATAGTGTAATTGATTGATGATTTTGGTACAAAAAGTGAGAACGGCTCACCCAATTTGACAGACTGTGTGGGAAGTATTAGGAGGGGAGCGCATTAAATTGTGACCCTAAAGAAGGAGGTTATTGCTTCAGCGCTGACCGAATTCTCCGCTTGCTTGCGAGTCAAATTGGAGTTACCAAGTAGGCTATGCGTACAAAATCATCTTAATGGCGAATTAGCTTTAATTCCATGCGCCACTTCGGTGGTAATTACCCGAAACACTAAGTCTTTAGACTTATGCAAAAGTACGGTATAATGAACGATAATTAAAGGTAAATTCCTTGATTGGCGAAACCAATACCTCAATCAAAACTTTGATAATTTGATCTTTATGAATTGGTAATAAAAAGTTTTTTATTAAAAATTTATGCTACAAGATGAATGCATGACATCTTTGTACATATTTGATTTGACCACATAAAATCAAAACTAGTACCCTTTATAAATTAAGTTTGTGGCATCTAGTTAAAGGAACACTTGAAGTTGCAATTTACGTCATGTCAGAACTTGGCGAGATTGTGATGGAAAGGTAAATCTTTATGTAAAGTCGGACCTTACATGAACATATTTGCAGTTCTTTAAGTTAGACACTTAAATTGAGTAGAAAGTGAGACCTGGACTCAAGGCATAAGATGGGATAAAACATGTTTATATTTGCAATAGCGTTGGAAAATATAAATCCCATAATGATCTAGGAATTGGAAATTGTTTGCCAATTATTGTTCGACAGATTACCTTATTATATGCTTTCATTACTAGCAGATCAAGTGATGTTATGGATGATAATTTGGATCCTAGTTTTCGAGGAAATTATATGGTTATATGTTTATATTACCTTGGGTATATTTTATTTTCTTGAAAAGTTGTATTATCGAAAATACTAATACTTGAACTTTTTTCTGTAGAAATGGCTCAAAACAACGATAACACTAACACTGCACTAAGTTCTGCGTTCAAAATCTTTTTTGATCGAGAAAAGTTGACTGGATCTAAGAATTTCAATGATTGGCATCGCTATTTGAGAATTGTCTGTAGTGTTGCTGATCGGTTGGATTATCTGTACATGCCTTGCCTTGCTGAACCAGCACCTGCCGCACCTGAAGCAGAAAAGGTTGCTTGGAAAATTGAGTATAAGCGTCATAACGATGTGGCTTGCCTAATGTTGGGAATGATGGAACCTGCTCTCCAAAAGCAGTTCGAAAACTACTTCCCATCTACCATGCTCGATGAACTTCGAACTATGTTCGAGAAACCTGCGGCTGTAGAGATTTATGATTTGATCGATGCATTACACAGCTGCAAGCAGGGAGAGGGTAAACCCGTAAGTGCTCATGTATTGGAGATGAAAGGATACATGGACCAATTAATGGCACTTGGCAAAGTTTATGAAAATGACATTGCTGTGAACTTGATCAACAGATCCCTTAACAAGGATTTCAATGGTTTTGTTCGGAACTTCAATATGCACTGTGTGGGGAAGACAATTACTGACCTACACACATTGCTAATTGATTATGAAAAAGGGTTACCTCAGAAGGCTCCTACTCCCCATGTACTTGCTATTCAGGGTGGAAGGATAAATAAGCCAAAATCGCTGCGTGCGAACAACAAGAAGGTGAAGGGCAAAGGGAAAGTTGATAAAGGTAAAAAGGTTATGGCCTATCTACCATAACCCAAGAAGTACCCTACTCCTAGGAAGGAAAATCCTAAAAAGGATCAAGTATGCCACCACTGCAAGATCGTTGGGCATTGGAAGAGAAATTGTGCTCTCTATCTTGATGAATTGCGGGCAAATAAGATGAAGTATGACGGGTCCTCGGGCGATGGTTCTTCAGGTAACTTATTTGTAATTGAATTATTTACTCTAAATCATAAAAATTCCCGGGTATATGATACTGGATGTGGTATTCACATTTGTAATACACTGCAGGGGTTTAGAGTGGAGAGGAAGCTGGCCTATGGGGAGCAATATCTGCACGTGGGCAATGGGGCAAATGCAGTTGTTGAAGCCATAGGAACATTTAGTCTAGTATTGCCTTCGGGCTTAGTACTGCTATTGAACAATTGTCATTACGCACCTTCTATAATTAGAGGTGTTTTTTCCTTTTCAGTATTGTTGGATGATGGTTTTACTCATACTATTTCACGTAATGGAATTTTTGTTTCTTTAAAAGGTGTATTTTATTTTAATGCGATTACTGTGAATGGTGTGTTTGAAATTGATGTGATTGGAAATGAATCTAACAAATATAATAATTCGATGTTTAGCATCAATAAGAAAATAAAGTTGGAATTGAATTCTTCTTATCTTTGGCATTGTAGACTTGCTCATATAGGCAAGGCTTGCATGCAAAAGCTACAACAAGAAGGGCTTTTGCAAAATATCAATGATGAATCATTTGATAAATGTGAGTCATGCATATCTGGGAAGATGACAAAGAAACCTTTTCATAGCAATATGGAGAGGGCGTCTGATCTACTTGGTCTTATTCATACTGGTGTGTGTGGACCACTTAGACATGTGTCAAAGAGATGTGCTAGCTACTTCTTAACCTTTACTAATGATTTCAGCCGTTATGGTTATGTTTATTTACTTAAGCATAAACATGAGCTGTTTGAAACATTTAAGGTTTTCAAAGCTGAAGTAGAGCTGCAATTGGGAAAGAATATTAAAGCTCTTCGTTCCGATAGAGGAGGCGAGTATCTAAGCCAAGAGTTTAAAGATTACTTAGCTAAGAATGGAATTGTCCAGAATCTCACTTCTCCATATACTCCACAACAAAATAGTGTATCTGAGAGAAGAAATCGTACATTGTTGGACATGATACAGTCTATGTTTAATCTTACTACTCTACCTTTATCCTTTTGTGGTTATGCTTTTGAATCAGTTGTTCGTATTCTGAAAATGGTTCCCACAAACAAGGTTGATAAGACACCATGTGAAATATGGCATGGTAAAGCTCCTAACTTGTCTTATTTAAAGGTCTGGGGTCGCGAGGCGTATGTTAGACATGACTCAGCAGATAAACTCCAACAAAGATCTGTAAAGTGTATCTTCGTAGGATACCCTAAGGAAACTATGGGTTACTACTTTTACTATCCAACTGAAAATAAAGTAATTGTTGTTAGGTATGGAGATTTTCTTGAAAATGATCTCGTATCTCAAGAATTCAGTGGGAGAGTTTATGATCTGGAAGATGATCATGAAGATACACTACCTTCTGAAAACACTAACGCACTTCCGGTAGAACCTGATAGTCTGGGTCCTCCACCAGAAGTTGAAGTGATTCACGTTCGTAGATCCGTAAGGTCTACGCGTGCACCTGAATGTCTATGTCTTAACGTAGAGGTTGAGGAAACTATGTTAGGAGATCTTGGAGAGCCTACTAGTTATAAAGCTGCCATGGCAAGTCCTGAAAAGGAAAAATGGCAAGTTGCAATGAATGGAGAAATGCAATCCATGAGAGATAATGAAGTCTGGGAAGGGGTCGACTTACCTCCAAACGCCAAGGTGGTTGGAAGTAAGTGGCTCTATAAAATAAATACTGACATGGATGGCAATATACACATCTATAAAGCTCATCTAGTTGCGCAAGGTTTTACTCAAACTTATGGCATAGATTACGAGGAGACTTTTCTCCTGTAGCAGACATTAGAGCTATTAGAATTCTCATAGCTATAGCAGCGTACTATGACTATGAGATATGGCAGATGGATGTCAAAACCACCTTCTTGAATGGTCGCTTAGATGAAGGCATCTATATGAAGCAACCTGAGGGGTTCGTGAATCCACAATTTTCAAACCGTGTATGCAAACTTCAAAGGTCCATTTATGGATTGAAGCAAGCATCGAGGCAATGGAATAAGAGATTTGATGAAGAAATCAAAAGGTATGGTTTTATTCAAAATCTTGATGAGCCATGTGTATATCACAAAGTTAGTGGGAGTGATGTAATTTTCCTTATCCTTTATGTCGATGACATATTAATTATGGGAAAAGATATTCCAAGTTTGCAAAAGGTTAAGGCATATCTTTGGGAAATGTTTTTCCATGAAGGATTTAGGAGAAGTTGCATACATTCTGGGAATCAAGATCTACCGAGATAGGTCAAAGAGGTTAATTGGTTTAAGTCAAAGCGCTTACATTGATAAAATATTGAAGAGAATATGCAAAATTCCAAGAAAGGATATTTGCCGATGGAAGTAAAGCATGGCTTATGTAGCGATATGTGTGCTTCAACACCTGCTGAAGTGGCACGCATGCAGAAAGTTCCTTATGCTTCGGCAGTAGGATCTATTATTAATTTTGTGAGATGCACAAGGCCAGATGTGGCGTTCGCTCAAAACATGACCAGTCGATATCAACAGAATCCGAGTGAACTTCACTGGACTGCTGTTAAGCATATTTTAAAGTATTTGAGGAATACGAAAGATATGTTTTTAGTGTATGGTGGAAATCCAGACACAGAGCTTGGTGTTACAAGTTACTGTGATGCGTCCTGGCAGTGTGATCAAGATGATACGAAGTCTCAGACGGGTTATGTCTTTGTCATCAATGGAGGAGCAGTTGACTAGAAGAGCAAGAAGCAGAGTACAATTGCGATGTCTGCGACAGTAGCCGAATGCATAGCTGCTTCGGAAGCTGCAATGGAGGTTGTTTGGATTAGGAAATTCATTTCAGGGCTAGGTGTTATGCCTTCAATTGAATCGCCTATTAATATGTATTGTGACAATTCTGCTGCAATCATATTTGCCAAAGAACCTGGAGTCATGAAGGGCACCAGACATTTTCTACGGAAGTATCACTATGTTCGGGAACAAGTCCGCGAAGGTGAAATAAATCTATTGAAAGTTCACACATATGACAACTTAGCTGATCCTTTCACTAAGGCTTTGGCTAAAGACAAGCTTATTGGACTTCCCAATGGAATTGGACTTCATTTAGCTAATAGTTTTATGCAGAACTGTGTTTAGTATTTGGATAAAGGATATTGTAAAACATTTATTATTTTGATAAAATAAAGTTTAGATTATGTTTATTTTCATTTATAATATTTTTGTCCTATATTTGCATGTTTAATCCATGAGTGATTGAGTTATTCTAAATGGTCTGTTGTCGATTAATGATATGGGAGTATCATTAAACTAAGACAAATCTGAGAGATGTGGTAGAATATACTTGAAAGTATATAGTATATTGATGAGAATGCATACCAATTTCAAATGATATTCAATGAATTGAATATAGGACTTATCCCAACTACATAATTTACTTTGTGGATATTGTTATAAGTAAATTATGAATAGTTATCCTCAGACTTGAGATACCAGATAAGTGTCATGAATGTAGTGCATTTCTGTGGAGCAACTTAACGCTATACATAACTGGTAGTCATAAGGGTTGTTTCCAGAAATGTTACAAAGTTTATGGGTTAGTCCCGTAGTTAAGATAGAATTTGTTCATTCAAATTTATTTGGAGTTTAATACTACTGAGCCCCTCGTAGGGTTGACAAGATGTTTGTGCGGCCGCACCCAAAATCACCCCTAAATATGTTTAGAAGATTTTGTAATCTTGGTCAATCACTTATAAGGAGAAACATAATAGTTGAATAAAAAATGACTTAATTCCATATCTTTATTTAACGTGGTATTAGAACAAAAGGATAATAATAATGATAAATCATTAAAAGGTTTTCCAGGATCCTTGCTCGAGTTGTACTAGAGGCATCAAAGTGTTGCTAGACGCTAACCGATGTGATCACTCTATTAAGATATATATCCAAGTGGGAGATGTTGGTTTTATGGATATATATTAGTAGACGTGAGTTAGGATCGAACTCGAGACCATGGGATTGCACACTTTGCGTATGAGAATTAAAGTTAATAATTAAATGTAAAAGTTATATTTATTTATTAATTAAACGAAATAATATAACGGACGTTAAGTAATTTAGTATAATGGACTAACGGTCGTTAAATGTAATTGGAAAGGACTAAATATAAAATTAGAGATCGAGAAGGTCTAGAATCCCTTTGGGAGTCCAAGGCCGATCGGTTGTGGGTTTCCATAACCCAATCCATAGCCAACTTGTTCACCAAGTTACTTTGGGTATAAATACAAAACCTTGGGTGTTTGTAATTTATCTCTTGTACTCATAAGCTAAAACCTAAAATAGTTTGTGTGTGTTTTTGCTTGTGTTCGGTCGACAACTACACCAAGGGTGTCTACACATTGAATTTTCCAAACTAAATTGTTTTGTTTAATTAAAACTAGCATTGCTTTAATTCGTTATAGTACGTGTGTACAAGAAAGTGGTACTAACACATTATTGTTAGTATTCTTGGATTGAATTACAAAATCGGTAAGGGGTAATTCACATAATCCTATAAACCTTAATTAGGGTTCATCCAATTGCTAGTTTTGTGGATTTGATTCTTGTTTGGCTAGAATCAAGAAAGGTACGCATATTCTTGTTTATGTTAATTAATTATTCGTTAATCTTTCCTATACGCTTCCGCATGTATTCTTTGATATTTTGTGTTTTATTATTGATTGTCATGATATATAATTCCATCACCTTATTCACACTCGCTAAAGGAACTCAAGTTCTCCTCCTGTAGACTAGATGGGCAACAACTTTTGACGATTTTTCAAGATTACTTTCCATCTGCTGAGATTTTCTCTCTAATATATTGCTCGGGGGTGTTGGATGTAAATGACAAAACCAGAAACTTAGTAGTATGTTTAAGTTATTATATGTAATCTTAATATAGTTAAGGGTAGTTTAGTGTATATGTATGTAAAGTTCTATATGGGCTGGGTTATGATAAAACCGTTATGATAAAACCAGTTACAAGAAACTTAGGTATCGATTACTTTTACTGAAACGGTATTGTTGGTGCCGCTTCTAACAGTATATATAGGTTAGATTTCTGTAAACAATTCATTCCAATATATATCAATACAACATCAATTCAATATACGCTTTACAAGTTTCTGTCCTACTTTTCTACATACACGTTTTCTATCCCAAACTTCTGTAAACACTCCTGTGTTTCATCAGACCTGATTCAAGAACCTGTACAATAGAAGGAAGAAAGCAACAATTGGTATCAAGACCAAGAACGTTTCTGGGAATCAATCAAAAGCAAGATAGAAGAAACAACTTCTATTTGGAAATCTATTTACAGAAATTGATCAGAAGGAAGGATTTTGGAATCAAGAATCAGAAGGAAAGAACGCACGTCTCCTGTTTTTCCTAATCAACCGGTTTTTCTTTTAAATCTTTCAACTTTTTTTACTTTTCTAAATACTCCATATAAATTAGGAAAAGTTTTGCTAAGATAGAAATTCCCATTAGCGAAAAACCTCGGATTGATTAGAATAGCAAAGACCATTTTTCTTTTAGATTCATAGCAAGACAAGCGAATTCTTCAAAAATTCGTTTTCACAAAATAGCAAGATAAACCGAACCCTTTGTGGTTCATAGCAAGCCAAACCGAATCCTAGTGATTCATAGAAAGTTATACCAAACCCTTTGTGGTTCATAGCAAGTTAAACCGAACCCTTTGTGGTTCATAGCAAGTTAAACCGAATCCTTAGGTTCATAGCAAGCTCCGAGCCTTATGATTCAAATAGCAAGATTAGAGCCTTTTTTTAGGTTCAAATAGCAAGAAAACCTGGTTAATAAATTGGCCAGTAGCAAGTAAGGGATTTGATCTTTTGATCAAACACAAGAGCAAGAAAACCAGAAACCATCTCGGTTCTGATTATAAGCAAGCAAGCAAGCATGGTAGAAGGAGACACGAATGTTAACACATCGAACAATTCATCAGTTCGAGAACTAGGAAATGTTTCACTACAATGTCCAAAATTGACCGAAACAAACTACACGACATGGGCATTGATGATGGAGACAATATTGAAGGCATATGGCATATGGGAAATGATAGTTGCGAAAGATGGAACATCAACAAATGAGAAGAAAGAAAACACATCAAAGGCAATAATCTTCCAATCACTGCCAGAAGATGTTTTAATGCAAGTTGCACAATACTCGACTGCAAAGGAAGTATGGGACTCAATCAAAGTCAAGCATTTGGGAGCTGATCTTGTTCAAAAGGCACGACTACAAACATTGAGAAGTGAACTAGAGACGCTAAGGATAAAACCAAACGAAAAAGTAAGTGACTATGGAGGAAAGTTAAGTAGTATAAAGGCCAAGTTTAGAGGACTTGGTGAAACTTTGGAAGATAAGACGCTAGTAAGGAAACTACTTAACTCTGTTCCAAAGAAGTTTTTACCGATCGTGGCAACTATAGAACAATATCAAGACCTAGACGAAATGTCATTTGAAGAAGCCATTGGAAGGTTAACAGCCTATGAAGAACGAATTAAGAGTCAAGACATACTAGAGGCAAATGATCAAGACAAGCTTCTCATGGCAAGTTCAAACAACAAAACTTATGGTAAATGGCGAGGTAAAGATTTCAACAAAGAAGGCAAGGAAAGCATGAAATGGAAGAATAATTCGAATACGATTCAAGGAACTAAAGACAAAAGCATGCTCAGATGTTATGAATGTGGCAAGCATGGACACTTTGCGAAAGAATGCACGAAATGGAAATACAACAAGCAAGAAGAGTCGCATCTCATCTATGACACCGACACCGAACCTACATTGCTGTGAAGTCTCGTCAAGAAAGAAAGAATAAAGGAAGATCTGTTTTTGTCATTAGGGGGGAATGTTGGATGTAAATGACAAAACCAGAAACTTAGTAGTATGTTTAAGTTATTATATGTAATCTTAATATAGTTAAGGGTAGTTTAGTGTATATGTATGTAAAGTTCTGTATGGGCTGGGTTATGATAAAACCGTTATGATAAAACCGGTTACAGGAAACTTAGGTATCGATTACTTTTACTGAAACGGTATTGTTGGTGCCGCTTCTAACAGTATATATAAGGAGGCCCTTTATTTTGGATACCCAAAAATTGCTACTTACCAAGGGACGGATCTCAACCGTCGGATCAAAAAGACATCTTTTAATAATAAAAAACATGGAGGGACCATTCCTGCCAATTCATCAAACTTACCCCACCAATCTCACCACAGACCTCTCACTTTCACAAATTCCTTATCAACAAAATCTGCACTTTCTCTCTCTAACCAAAATAAAAAATTGCCTTATAAAATCAAAATCAACCGCTTTTAAACCGTTAAAATAAAATAAAACACAAAAACAGAAGGATCATCGAGTGCACAAGCAGATCCACACAAAAAACCGGATCAAAATGAACCTACTAAGTCTCAAGATGAAGGTATGATGCTTCCAACTAATTATTTAGTTGTTTTATTAGAATCTATAGTGATTTTATGCTTATTTATGAATATTATTGCTACTTATGAAGATTTTTTGTGTATTTTTTGTTGATTTTTAATGTGATACTGTGTGATGCATATGATGGTTATGCACTTATTTGAGTTTCATTAGTATCTCATGTGATCCATGTGTATTTTTTGTTGATTTTATATGTTTATTGAGGGATTGTTATAATAAATTGATGAATGTTGTTATAAAATACAGAAAAATAAATTTGTTTTGGTGTGATTTTTAATGGGATTGTGACATGTTTTTGGTTGTGTTTTTTAATGTTTACATTTGGTTGAGTTTCTGAGTAAAACACTTTGTATACATGGATACACACCAAGTGTTTGATGAAATGTGTGAGTGAAAAGTATCATACGTGTAGTATCAGCAGTGATATTTGAAGTTGAACTGTATATATGTATTATCACTGGTGATATTTGTATTATCACTTGTAAAATTTTTGTTTATTTGATAGGTTTTTTTGTTTATTTGTTAAAATTAATTATATGTCATGTATAATATCACTTTTGATATTTTATTGTTATTGTTTTGTAATCATAGTTAAACTTTTTTTTTGCTAAAAGTTTTGATGATATACTATTTACTGTGAGTAAATGAAGTTCTGTCGTCAATTAAATTTTTGACTCCATCTCCAGAGATTCATAAAAGTAAAAGTATATTGTAACGTATAAGCATGTCTCCTTTAGAAGAATAAATTGGGATAAAACCCTGAATGTATGCGGCGTACTTGATTTAACATTTAGCTTATGTGTTATATCACCAATGATACATACACATTCAGTAGAATATGTATGTATACTTTCAGTAGAATGTTATAATGGTATCCCTAAAAACACGAATATTTATTCTACAGTATGAACACTTTGCTGTTTTTGTATATTTTAGTAGTTTATTGAGGGATTGTTGTGAGAGTTAGATGATTATTGTGATAATATAAGAGACTTAACAGGCTAAAATAAATATTGTGACTGTAACATACTTTTGGTAGATTTGTGGTAGATATATGTGCATAATGGATAGATTGGGCATGCTTCAATATATTTAAAAGCGGTATTTGACTCTAGTATTAGTTGTTAGTATATCACCTATGATACAACAGTTCAGATGATTTCTTATTGTTAGTATATCACCTGTAATACAACAGTTGCAACGATTGCTTATTTGTAGTATATCACATGTGATACAACAGTTGTAATGATTGCTTATTGATATTATATCACATGTGATACAACAGTTGTAATGATTGCTTGTTTGTAGTATGTCCCCTATGATATTTGAAGACGACTTATTCAGTTAATATATCACCTATGATATTAAAAAACAATGAACTATTCATACACTAATATGGTATATATTTTATGCAGATTTGAATATAAAACTAAGAACTATAAGAAGAAAAAAAGCAAGGGTTGAAGGTAAAAGGAAAAAGACCTTCGCGAAAAAACAACCAAGTCAAACTGAAGAAGTGAACAAAGAAACAACATCATCACCGACAACACTAACAATACCAAGCAAATTAACAAAATCCGCTGCTAGACATTTAAGCTTATAAAACACGAAGAACAAAAACAGAAACAGATACACCACCAACAAATACTGAAAGAAATATCTGTGATATCACCTGTGATATAACAGGATCTACAACCACCAACAGTAAATGATGAACTGACAACAGAGACTGCATGTAAGAAAGCAAAGACAGTTGCAGAAAAAGAAGAAGATGAATGAAGAAGAAGATGCTGCAAACTAAAAAGAATGAAGTGGGAAAGAAGACAAAAGGAGGGGATGCTTATAAAGCTGGCAAGAGAAAAGTTGTAGAAAATAAAAAGTCAAAAGCATCAATTAGTAATTTTCTTTTGTTACTTAAATTGTAATTTTCTCTTGCTACTTAAATTGTAAACAATGGTAATTTCTATTCAGTTGTAAAGAATGCTTCTGGTTTATCTGATTATAACATTTTTTTGTAATTTTATTAGAGTATCACAAGTGATATTAATGAAAAGTCAGTTAAAAATACCGTTGACTTCATGAAGAAAACTATGAAAATAAAAAAAATGACATATTCTCAAAATCAAAGAAGAATAGGATTAATTAAGCATTGCTTTTGAGTAACATATCGATTCGACAAAAAAATGTCAACATATATATCAATTAACGAATAATATGACAAGTGATACATATCATAAACAAGTAAATACATAAATGATGTAAACATTTCATCATTTTCAAGCTTTATCACAAGTGATAAAAATGATAAAATATTTCATAAACTCACAAAGAACTAATAAAAATTAATTCCAACTATTTATGACAAGAGATACATAACTTCTTATTTATGAAAAAGACGGGGCTTGGAACAAGGAAGCTCAGCTGCAATTACTTTTCGCATAGCACCATCTTGATCAGTTACAATGATATTCGCGTAACGCACAAAAGCTTTCTTAAATGCTTGGAGTAACCATACACAAGATTCAGTAGTTTCGTTCTTAAGCAGACCAGAACCAACAGTAAGACATCTCATGTGATTGTCAATTGCAGTAAAAGGCACAAAAACCATCATGTACCTGGAAAGAGAAATATCTCAGACGATAATATATACAAAATGTACAAATAACAATGAAATCTCACATGAGATATTACAAATTAAAAACATACTTGTTTGTTTTGTATGTGACATAAAAAGAGACGAATTTACCAAACTATTTGTGATTGCTATTTGCAAAAAAAACGCCTCCATCAAACGAAAGAATCAACAACAACAACTGCAGCTGTGGTTCAAAAAAGCACAACAGCTCCACAAAACAAATTGAAGAAGCACAAACAACTTTGATATCGCCTGTGATATCATAAGATCCTCCATTACCACAACTGATTCAACAAAATAAAAGAAAGGTGACACACCTGTGATATCACATTTGATATCACCTGTGATACAACTGAGAAACCAACAATACAGAAAAGCAAAGGAGAAAAGCATAACCTCATGTACAACACACTAGGTCTTCTTATCTTCTGCAATTAACCAAATTACATGATTCCAAACAGGGTTTAAGTTGTAATCAACAACCTTTCTTTTGAACTTTTCAAGTGGCCGAATATATGCAATCACAAAAGGATTAGACTTCCCAATCATTTCCATGTTTTTCAAATTATATGCTGATGAGTGTCTAAATACTCATCATTTTTGTACAATATAAACTGCAAAATCATCTGAAAACACTCAGAAACGCATCAAAATGATCAAAATACCACAAATCAGTGTTTTATGTGTTTTAAATGCAAAAATTTCAAAATCAGATGAAAAACATATCAAATTTGCAAAAATTGCAGTTTTAGTCCCCCAACTTTCAAAAATTGTCAAAAATAGTCCCTGAGTCAAAATTTCAAAAGAAAAGTCATCAAAGGTCCTTTTAAAATCATAAATTATCACATTTAGTCCTTTGGTGAAAAATCTAAAAGTTTTGAGAAAATTACAGTTTTGGTCCCTGGGCTTTTAAATTGTTCAAAATTAATCCTTGGAGTTTCAAATATGTCAAAGTTAGCCCTTGGATTATTAAAGTTTGGCAAGACCAACCCTTGACTACATCTTCATAATTTACATGTTTGGTCCCTTGACTTTCAAATATTACACTTGTGGTCCTTATTTGTTATTAAGCCAAAACCAACCGGACCCTAATTAAAATACCCAAGCCCAACATAAACCCCCCTGGCCCAATCCTTTTACCCATCCAGTATAGCCTTGACCCGAATCCAACCCAAACCCACGTTTCAAAAACAAAAACAAACCCGCCCCTTTTTTACCTGTCATCCCCGACATTGTTGTCTCCTCCCCCCTCCTCAAACCTCTCCAGCCACCCCTACTACACCCCTTGTCTCCCCCCACCTCACCTAACATCCCACCACATTTAATGCATCCCCTTTCCATGTCTCAACTGCTAAAAACATTTTTTCCCGCCAAAACCAATCAAGGGCCATGATTAACTTAAAGTCATCCAAAGGCTAAAAACAGGTGTGGGATTTGCTGAGAGAAAGAAAAGAAGACATTTGGGTATAAAAAAGAAAGAGGGGGGAGAAGTAAAGACAGTAGTTAGTTTTAGTTATTTTTCTTTAGTGTCGTTTTTAAATAAAAGTCTTAGTTTAACTCCAAATGATGTAATTTAAGTTTCTTGGCATCACACTTATGTAAAATTGTTATTGTAATGTGTTTGTGAGTTTCAATCCAAGTTTTTGCTCAATTTCCAAGTTTCATGTTGATTGGTGAAATTTCAGTTTCAAAATTCTGGTGATAAAGCTTTTAGTAATTTATTTGTAAGCTCCATTAAGTTTATTTAAGCTAGTGAAAGCTTTTTGAAAGCTTATGTATTAAAATTCAAGAAGTTTGGTTCAAGGTCAACAAAAGTCAAACTGACCCTCAATTGGGTTTGGAAATGGCTACTGGTGTTGCAGATCATTGAATTTGGTTGGAATAGCTTCATTTAGAATAGTATTGGTTCTGGTTTTGGTCTGCAAAGCAATTGGACAGTGGTTAGTAAGATTTCTAATTTTCATATTTCAAGCCATATTGCAGTTTATGCTTAACTGTGTATCTGTGGTAATCATTAGCTGAAATGAGTTTATATAGTTGTAATTAGGTCTAGTAAACTAAGTTTGATCCTTATTGCATATTGGTTCAGTGGTGGGTGTGTGTTTAAGTTCATACCAAGTATCACAAGTGGTGTTTGGATCAGTTATGTAAACTGAGTTTGAGATCAAAATTGTTGTTAAGATGGATTGCAGTAGCTTCTGTTATGTTATTTAGAACCTCTTAGTTCATCATTTTGCATTTTAAAGTAGAAATAGTCAAAATCACACTTAATCGGTTCTCATTCCTTCACCTGTTAAAATCAGTGACTGTTATGATTCAAATAGGTGTTAAAGTTGATAAGCTCGCTTGTTTAAGTCTCATTTCATCCATTTTCAGCTTAACCAGTCAATCCTTTGATCTTAAATCTCATATTAGTCAAACTTCACTTCTGTTTTTAGAAAGTCAACACCAGGTCTAAACTCATTTTGAGCAGAATTTGCAGCAGGTGCATTGTACTCATTTCACTTAGTTAAGGTCTGAGATTTGGCACATTAGGAGTAGGCTAGGTGGTCTTTAAGACCACATTTCTGGATTTAGCTTTAGCTTATCTGATAAGCTTGTAGACTAGCTTAAACTAGCTCACCTGTCATCTGTTTTCTGCATAACAGCAATCTGTCTCAGTTTGTGCCATTTTATCTTACTCTATAATTTCTTCATCTTAGGTCTTCTTTAGCTGTAAATTGGCACATACTCTCTCTGCCAGGTGGTCTTGAGATCCATGGCTTTAGTTTTCTATTTGGCTTATTTGATAAGCAGTTTCAACTGCTTAAAGTAGGGTCCCTAAATCTGTTTGTGCTTATAGTATCAGTTTAGCTAAATCCTTGGTTGATCACTGTTTAGCAGATAGGAGTTGCTTTAAATAGTTTCTTAGGATTAGTTATAGTATAGTTTAGCCTCAGTATCAGTTTGGTTTAATTTAGAGCTTATTTGCTTATTGCCAAGTGCTTAATTTAGCTCCATTTACACTACTGCCTCAGTTTCTTACACATAAGCCCTGTGTTTTGTATTTTTCCTAGAACTAGAATGTCATTTTAGAATTTCCCTGAAATTTTCATTATTTTTAGACACTGTTTGCTATTTTTCTTAAATAAAATTAGTTTTTAATCATTTTTAATTAGCTTTAAATACAAAAAATTAAGAAAAGGTTCAAAAAAATAATTTTTCATTTTTATTAAGTTAAGATAAATATAAAAAGCAAAAAAAGTATTTTTCCATATTTTTCTTAGTTAAAATTGTATTTTTAAATAATTTAAGTAGTTTTTAATAGTTTAAAATTCCTAGAAAATAGAAAAATAATCAGAAAAATACAAAAATAGTTTTGAAAATTCTAGTTTGATATTTTAGACTTTTCCATTTCATAATTTTATTTTTCTAGCTTTATTTCCTAATTTCTTGTATTTTAAGTAATTATTTAATAGTTAAAAATAGTTTTTAATTAGATAATTAGTTTTAAAAATAATTTTCTTTTTCCATAAATTTTCTTTTATCATTAGGATTGTAAAAATGTCATTTTCATATTTTTAGGGTTAATATTGCTTTAGTTTCACGTTTTTAGTTGTACGTCACGTAGTTTTTAATTTCAGTTTCGTAAAATCATAAAAACAAAAACATCATTTTAATTATAGTGATAGCGTTTATTTAATAGATTTTAACTTTTTAACTTTCTTTAATTTGCATTTAAGCCCCTGTAGTTTATGGGCTTTTTCTGTAGTTATAATAATCCAAAATCCTTTTTCCATTCAAATCTCCCGATCACTATTCGTTTGATAATCCATTGCACAGCTCGCTGGGACATAACGACCCGGGGAAACACTATACTCCTCAGATCTTCATTGCATTCGTGTTCAAACTGTTTTAAGGTTCTTACGGTCCGCCATTCACAAGTGGCGGGCTTGTGTGAGAAACCTTGACGGTTTGGACCCAATCAAATTTTTGGCGCCGCTGCCGGGGAGCTGTGCTGATTATCTTACGTTTAGCAGATTAGTGATTTGGATATTCACTCCTTGTTTATACCATCTGTATGTGTTTATATTCTCTTTTAAAAATCAAAAACCCAAAAAGATTTTCATTCTTTGTTTTTACAAAATGTTTTTCCAAAAATCCAAAAATATCCATCTTTACCCTCTCACATCTTTGATTCTTCATCCCTACCCCTCTAAAACCATTTGATTCTTTCTATGTCTTATCCTCACCCTCTTGGTTGTCAATGGTGTGGTGGTCCTTATAATGGTGGCAATTGCCCCAGTTGTAACATGGTGGAATCAGGAAACGGGTCTGTCTATAACCAGGATCCCTATTCCTACCATAACACAACTGATTTATTCCATCAGCTACCACACTGTGAGACTCAGCAGTTTTACTGTTGTGAGTACTGTGGTGGTTCACACTCCAGTTCTGATTGTCAATCGGGAAACACGCTTGTCTATGAGCAGGTTCCTGATAACAATTATGACTACAACACATGTGACTCACAGCCACATCAGTTTTACTGTTGTGAGTATTGTGGAGGTCCTCACTTTAGCTCTGATTGTCAAACAAGGAATCCATTTCCTTGTAACAATTACGACTCTTCGTATCATGACCAACCCCTACAATACCAAATGAATCAGGCACCACCTCAGCCTGACCCACTTCCTCAAAATCTTCTCCTTGATCTTTTGGATTTAGTGAAAGATTTGAAGGAATGTAAACACTCCCAAGATAATCCAAACCAAAAATCCATGGAAGAATTGTTAGCTGAAGAACAGGCTGCTAAATTAGATTCCCAAATTGCCTTTGAACAATCTGTTAGGGAATCAATTGCAAAAGAAAAAGCGGCCAAATCTAGCTCTCGATTCCGTTTCATTCCTGATGACGATGATGATGAAGATATCCTTGATATCCTACAATTTTATAACGGTTCATCAAGTTCATCAGTTGAAATTCCTTCCATGAAAAGTCAGGGAGAAAAGACTATGATGGAATTACTAGCAGAAGAACAAATGTTAAGTATAAAACATATGTATGCTAGTCCTTCTAAACTCCCTCAGTCTGTTGTTATCACACCCGAAGCTCCCACTCACTCTCTAAACATGGGGGATGAGCATCTTGACACTGTTCCTGAAAAGGAATCGGACGAATTCATAAAGTCTAGTGTTGAGAACCTTGTCCCAATCCCAAGAGAGTCACAGGGAATTCTCGAGCATCTGTGTGATATTCCTTTCCCTCTTGAGTGTTCTCAAGATCATTTTGAAACTTTCTCTGATCTTAGCGACGATTGTGCTTCCTATGGAGACATCGAGTACGTTGAGGCATCACTTCCACAATCTGATGCTGATCCCCTTCTTGAGGAGTTCTCCGGTGAACTCACTCACACCAATCCACTCTTTGATTTCGAAGCCGATCTGGGAGAGACTGAAAGTCTCATTGATAATGACCGTTCACTCACTTCTTATCCCAACAGTCCAATAGAGAATGTTGATCACTTTGTTCCCGAAACATTCAAAGCTACTTTCACCAATCCTCTATTTGAATTCGATTCTGAATTCACTTCAATTTCTGAGAATCCACTCTTTGATACTCAGACTGAGGATAGTGATGAGCCCACAATGGAACAAGAGTTCACAAATTCACATTATGTGATTGATTCTCTTCATGAGGAGTTCTCCGGTGAACTCTCTCATATCATATCTCCGCTGGAGTATGATTGTTTGGATGGCAAAAATCATGATCGGGGGGAGAGAATCTCAATTTGCATAGTTATGACAAATCCTCCTACCCTCCCACCCGAGATGCCTTCCAACCCAAAGAGCTCAACCAATAAAATCCAAATAAGTGCAACTGCACTTAATCCCGAGGAAGAAGATCTAGTCATGATTGTTATCATGATTTTCCTTCTTTTCTTCACCTACTCGGTGACTTCCTCTCTTCTTCACTCCTTCGGGAATGAGGACACTATTTTTGATCCCGGCATTTTCATGAACCATCTGTGAGCCGGGTCTTTCTCTGTATATCTCGTCGGTGTGGAACTTTCGCGTACTTCAATGTTTATCCAAACATCTTGAATGAAAGTCCGATGAAGATTGTTTCTTCCACTTTGCTTCCCCATGAACCAATTAATTCGGGGTCGAGTCAAGCTAGCGACTCGGTAATCAAAAACAGTAGCTGAACATGGGTTTTCACCCATGTGTACCACCCTAAGTGTGGGGGTGATGCCCCACATGATATATATATATATATATAAGTTTCTTTAAAAAAAAAAAAAAAAAAAAAAAAAAAAATCTTCTTTCTAAATAATGGCCATAGTATTTCCCTTTTACGTTCTCAGTTTCGGCATAACCGCCGGTACTTTGAATATTGAGGGCAATATTCATTTCTAAGTGTGGGGGGGAATTCTCACGAATTTTATCATATAAATATACCAATTCCCCCGTTTTTGGCCAAAAATTTTTTTGGAGTAAGTGTTCTACACTTACTCATTTGGTTATCAGTCCGCCATGTTTGATAAACAAAAGGATTGGCTAATCCAGGAGCAAACGGCTCTTGGTAAAGATATATCAAATCCGTTTATATGGCTTGCAATTTGCCCAAAATTGTATGGTATTCAACTCACCATATCCTAAAAAGTGAAGAGTTGGCTAGCCCGCAAGATTATGGCTTGTGGTAAAGGCAGTGGAAAATCCATAATTGGTAATCAGCTCACCAAAGATAATATTGATAATTTATCTAAGAGTTGGCTAGTCCAGAAGGGTACGGCTTCTGGTAAAGACAAAATCAAATCCGTTGAAAGCTGGTGGTTTGCTCAAAATCACATGGTTATCGGTGTACCATGGTTCTTACTTGAACTGAAACATTTGGCTACTCCAGAAGTAATGGCTTTTGGTAAAGAGATTAAAATCCATTATGTTTTCTCAAATCATTGCTAGGGACTAGCAATATCTCAGTGTGGGGGATTGATGAGTGTCTAAATACTAATCATTTTTGTACAATATAAACTGCAAAATCATCTGAAAACACTCAGAAACGCATCAAAATGATCAAAATACCACAAATCAGTGTTTTATGTGTTTTAAATGCAAAAATTTCAAAATCAGATGAAAAACATATCAAATTTGCAAAAATTGCAGTTTTAGTCCCCCAACTTTCAAAAATTGTCAAAAATAGTCCCTGAGTCAAAATTTCAAAAGAAAAGTCATCAAAGGTCCTTTTAAAATCATAAATTATCACATTTAGTCCTTTGGTGAAAAATCTAAAAGTTTTGAGAAAATTACAGTTTTGGTCCCTGGGCTTTTAAATTGTTCAAAATTAATCCTTGGAGTTTCAAATATGTCAAAGTTAGCCCTTGGATTATTAAAGTTTGGCAAGACCAACCCTTGACTACATCTTCATAATTTACATGTTTGGTCCCTTGACTTTCAAATATTACACTTGTGGTCCTTATTTGTTATTAAGCCAAAACCAACCGGACCCTAATTAAAATACCCAAGCCCAACATAAACCCCCCTGGCCCAATCCTTTTACCCATCCAGTATACCCTTGACCCGAATCCAACCCAAACCCACGTTTCAAAAACAAAAACAAACCCGCCCCTTTTTTACCTGTCATCCCCGACATTGTTGTCTCCTCCCCCCTCCTCAAACCTCTCCAGCCACCCCTACTACACCCCTTGTCTCCCCCCACCTCACCTAACATCCCACCACATTTAATGCATCCCCTTTCCATGTCTCAACTGCTAAAAACATTTTTTCCCGCCAAAACCAATCAAGGGCCATGATTAACTTAAAGTCATCCAAAGGCTAAAAACAGGTGTGGGATTTGCTGAGAGAAAGAAAAGAAGACATTTGGGTATAAAAAAGAAAGAGGGAGGAGAAGTAAAGACAGTAGTTAGTTTTAGTTATTTTTCTTTAGTGTCGTTTTTAAATAAAAGTCTTAGTTTAACTCCAAATGATGTAATTTAAGTTTCTTGGCATCACACTTATGTAAAATTGTTATTGTAATGTGTTTGTGAGTTTCAATCCAAGTTTTTGCTCAATTTCCAAGTTTCATGTTGATTGGTGAAATTTCAGTTTCAAAATTCTGGTGATAAAGCTTTTAGTAATTTATTTGTAAGCTCCATTAAGTTTATTTAAGCTAGTGAAAGCTTTTTGAAAGCTTATGTATTAAAATTCAAGAAGTTTGGTTCAAGGTCAACAAAAGTCAAACTGACCCTCAATTGGGTTTGGAAATGGCTACTGGTGTTGCAGATCATTGAATTTGGTTGGAATAGCTTCATTTAGAATAGTATTGGTTCTGGTTTTGGTCTGCAAAGCAATTGGACAGTGGTTAGTAAGATTTCTAATTTTCATATTTCAAGCCATATTGCAGTTTATGCTTAACTGTGTATCTGTGGTAATCATTAGCTGAAATGAGTTTATATAGTTGCAATTAGGTCTAGTAAACTAAGTTTGATCCTTATTGCATATTGGTTCAGTGGTGGGTGTGTGTTTAAGTTCATACCAAGTATCACAAGTGGTGTTTGGATCAGTTATGTAAACTGAGTTTGAGATCAAAATTGTTGTTAAGATGGATTGCAGTAGCTTCTGTTATGTTATTTAGAACCTCTTAGTTCATCATTTTGCATTTTAAAGTAGAAATAGTCAAAATCACACTTAATCGGTTCTCATTCCTTCACCTGTTAAAATCAGTGACTGTTATGATTCAAATAGGTGTTAAAGTTGATAAGCTCGCTTGTTTAAGTCTCATTTCATCCATTTTCAGCTTAACCAGTCAATCCTTTGATCTTAAATCTCATATTAGTCAAACTTCACTTCTGTTTTTAGAAAGTCAACACCAGGTCTAAACTCATTTTGAGCAGAATTTGCAGCAGGTGCATTGTACTCATTTCACTTAGTTAAGGTCTGAGATTTGGCACATTAGGAGTAGGCTAGGTGGTCTTTAAGACCACATTTCTGGATTTAGCTTTAGCTTATCTGATAAGCTTGTAGACTAGCTTAAACTAGCTCACCTGTCATCTGTTTTCTGCATAACAGCAATCTGTCTCAGTTTGTGCCATTTTATCTTACTCTATAATTTCTTCATCTTAGGTCTTCTTTAGCTGTAAATTGGCACATACTCTCTCTGCCAGGTGGTCTTGAGATCCATGGCTTTAGTTTTCTATTTGGCTTATTTGATAAGCAGTTTCAACTGCTTAAAGTAGGGTCCCTAAATCTGTTTGTGCTTATAGTATCAGTTTAGCTAAATCCTTGGTTGATCACTGTTTAGCAGATAGGAGTTGCTTTAAATAGTTTCTTAGGATTAGTTATAGTATAGTTTAGCCTCAGTATCAGTTTGGTTTAATTTAGAGCTTATTTGCTTATTGCCAAGTGCTTAATTTAGCTCCATTTACACTACTGCCTCAGTTTCTTACACATAAGCCCTGTGTTTTGTATTTTTCCTAGAACTAGAATGTCATTTTAGAATTTCCCTGAAATTTTCATTATTTTTAGACACTGTTTGCTATTTTTCTTAAATAAAATTAGTTTTTAATCATTTTTAATTAGCTTTAAATACAAAAAATTAAGAAAAGGTTCAAAAAAATAATTTTTCATTTTTATTAAGTTAAGATAAATATAAAAAGCAAAAAAAGTATTTTTCCATATTTTTCTTAGTTAAAATTGTATTTTTAAATAATTTAAGTAGTTTTTAATAGTTTAAAATTCCTAGAAAATAGAAAAATAATCAGAAAAATACAAAAATAGTTTTGAAAATTCTAGTTTGATATTTTAGACTTTTCCATTTCATAATTTTATTTTTCTAGCTTTATTTCCTAATTTCTTGTATTTTAAGTAATTATTTAATAGTTAAAAATAGTTTTTAATTAGATAATTAGTTTTAAAAATAATTTTCTTTTTCCATAAATTTTATTTTATCATTAGGATTGTAAAAATGTCATTTTCATATTTTTAGGGTTAATATTGCTTTAGTTTCACGTTTTTAGTTGTACGTCACGTAGTTTTTAATTTCAGTTTCGTAAAATCATAAAAACAAAAACATCATTTTAATTATAGTGATAGCGTTTATTTAATAGATTTTAACTTTTTAACTTTCTTTAATTTGCATTTAAGCCCCTGTAGTTTATGGGTTTTTTCTGTAGTTATAATAATCCAAAATCCTTTTTCCATTCAAATCTCCCGATCACTATTCGTTTGATAATCCATTGCACAGCTCGCTGGGACATAACGACCCGGGGAAACACTATACTCCTCAGATCTTCATTGCATTCGTGTTCAAACTGTTTTAAGGTTCTTACGGTCCGCCATTCACAAGTGGCGGGCTTGTGTGAGAAACCTTGACGGTTTGGACCCAATCATATGCCTTCACGATTGTTAAGGTAAGCAGTTCTTGTGGCTTAAGCTCTAGGTCACTGTGCAATTATCGAATAGTACATCAAAGTTGCATCACCTCAGATATAGAGTGATGGAGAAAGCAAAGTACAAAACGCACTAAAATAATTCAAAATGATGCCATTCAGAAAAATAAAAATAAACATCAACTAATGCAACATAGGATATGATTACTCATTTACAATAACTACAATGCACTTTGATTAATTCCCTAAAGCTTGTTTATTCAAATAAATACTTTTGGTTTGGTTATATATGAAATGATGGACAAACAGGAACATGTGATTGCTTCTCAACTTTGTGCATCCCTCTCATAGGCATTTTGTCAAACACATTTCATGCATCAAATTTCCATCAATTCACCCATCCAAATATGATATTATACTACTCGTAAAACCTAATGCTACTCATAATCTAAAACATAAGGTAAAACTTAAAAGTATCAAATAAACAAAATTTCACAAGTAATAATACAAATATCACTACTGATAATACACATATACAGTTCAACTTCAAATATCACTGATGATACTACACGTACGATACATAGCAGATTCAAAACAACAATCAGACATAAAAACAACATTCAAATGCAGTTAAAAACAAAAATTAAACTAACAACTTAATTAATAAGCAGAATTACATGAGCAGATAACAAGATTATCAAAAAAATTTCACTCACACATTTCATCAAACACTTGGTGTGCAACCTAATAAGAATGAATATTAACAACTTGATCCACATAATTAACAACCGATCAACAACATTATCAACCGCAACAACATCAATCAAATCAGCTTCTGAAACAAACGGTTCATTCAAATCAAAAGAAGACATAAAAAAAAAGGATGGTATGATCAGGAGGTAATGATGAGATGATGATCGGAATGGTGATGGTGATTGGAATAGTAATGGTGATGGTGATCCAACTGGTCATGATCAAACGGTAATAGTTGATTGTAATAACTACTTTTTGGAGGGAAATGATAAGAGCATGTTGGGAGGAAACCACACAGTAATTGTGTGAAAAAAATGAAGCGAATGAAGAAAAAAGAATATGAAAAGGATTATATAGTTGGGAGAATTAAGGTTAAACATATTAAATCTTAGGTTAATCTCCACCATTAGATCAAAATAGATGAATGGTGGGGATTTGTCCATTGGTAAGCATCAAAATAAAAGTAAGCAAATGAAAATTACTCATATATAAGTTAGATTTCTGTAAACAATTCATTCCAATATATATCAATACAACATCAATTCAATATACGCTTTACAAGTTTCTGTCCTACTTTTCTACATACACGTTTTCTATCCCAAACTTCTGTAAACACTCCTGTGTTTCATCAGACCTGATTCAAGAACCTGTACAATAGAAGGAAGAAAGCAACAGTGGGTAAAAAGTATGAAACTTGTAAGTGATAAACTAAGGAACATTACACTGTTCAAGTGTGAAAAAAATGAAAGAGTAGAGCTGACAGAACCAAATCTCGAAAGTTTTGTATTCATTGTCTCTGTTGGCAAGCCATGCATAATCGAGTTGGGTCCTAGCACACATTTGAACAATCTTGAATTAGTTGGAACCTCCACCATTGAAGCCACCTTTTCAAACTGCGACGCTAAATTTCCAATGCTTTCGGGGTTGACTATTGGAGCCACTCATCATATGTCAGATTGTATAAACATATCAAGCCGTTCATTCAAAACCATAATTTTCATTGCTTTCACAAAGTCTATTGATATCACCATTGATGCACCGGAACTGGATTATTTCTGTCATAGAGATCACTTGCTTGTTAGTTGTATGCCGCCTATGAGAGCTCCTATGAGTGTCTATCGTAATAGTTCAAACACTACCCTTCCTAAAGTCGCGAGAGCTACAATCAAACCGTACCTGAATGAGAACCAGGAGTCTGATAAGTTGTGGTTTCAAAAACTTGTTGGTATGCTTCAAGCTTTCCAACCTGCTTATGACAAGTTTTTGCTTATAGTTAATTCAGACAAGTTATCATCATATAGTGTGGACCCGTTTCTTCATCTCTTTTGTGTTGTAAGAAGTATATATAGATCAATATACTTACAGTTGTGGTTTTCGTACTTGAATGCAGTGTGTCATATTCTCAGAAGCACTCAAAAGACGGTCTGAGAGACCTAATATAGAAGAGATATCGAATGATAACCCACCAACTTATTTGGTTGATCTTGTAGATACTATGATATGGATTTCTCCACGAGTCGAGTTTCTGTGTATGATAAGAGGACCTGTGATCGAGTGTCTGCTGCTATTCAGACTGCAACTTGGAGGTTATGGTATCATATGCTAATTGTAAAGTACTTAATGATGATATTGATTACCTATTTAGATAATTCGACCAAGTGAAATTACTAGATGAGTTATTCACTCATGACAGATTACACCAGGGGACGCCTAGGATTTCAACATCTGCTTCAGTTCCATCAAATAAATCATTTGATAATGTACTTCATTGACAAGAGGTAATGTCATCCTATTATTTTTTGTTTAATTGGAAGCAGCTTGTAAAATAGCTAATTACATTTGTCTCTAGTTCCTTGCTAGAGCTTTTAATGAGAATTTCTGACGATAAAAAGTATCATTATGCATGTTAGTTTGTTTTAGTGAAAACTTTTGAGTGTTTGGAAGTAGCCAAAATGCTTGGGCTAATCAAATACTTTTAGCTGTTTTGGATCCGCTTATTTGAAAGGGATCGGCTCATATGAAATAAGCTGATAAGCAAATCCAAACACTATATCTTGCATCAAATTTTGATAGTAGTATAGTACATAAGATGATAACCTGTTTTCGTAAAACAACATTAACTGCTATTTATTTTTTCTGTCAATTGTGTGAATAAATAGATCCAGTACTAAAATGAATGATATCTGTAGTGGAATTATGTGAAAGAAATTGTCTGTAATATTAATATTGTTTTTTCCGGAACAAACAGACAATGAATTTAATATGAAATAAATTTATTAGAGATATGTAAAAACGTAATACGGTTTCATGTAATAAGCTAAGGAATAAATGATTACTAAATAAGGGTGCTTGCGAGTCGGGTTTTGATTCGGATCCAAATTTGGTTTTTGGCTCTATAGATTGTGTTATATTGTGGATTTTCGGGTCACTATGTTAAATATTATATAAGTTCAACTATTCTTTAGACCGTCCTAAAAATGTCCCTTTTTATAAAACCCTAGAATTCAGTTCCGATGAGGTAAGTAAATCATAGGTTTGAGCATTTACATCAAACCTGGAGTTAAAACTAAAGGAAAGATTTTCCAAGAAGCTGCATTTGGATTAGTTAAAAAAAACATGGAGTTGATTTAGGGAAAGGATTTTTTAGTTGATCGGAGAAGGTCAAGTAGTTTCATTCCGTAGAGTCTAGACAAATCGCCGATAAGGTTGTTTGTGGACTTAATTTCGTGCTCTGTAAGTTCACATCATTAATCCTAAATTCATGTCCCATTTGGTAATTAGTTTATGATACTCGATCTTGATTGTTACGAGTAATTAATTATAGTGTATGCAAGTGGCATATATATGTTAAAAAGCAATCGAATCATGGATGCTTCATTATCTACGCTGCAGTAGAAATGGAGATGCAAATTTTTCATACAAAATCCCAATTTTCAAATTCAGTTTTTAATATGATCATGCTAGTTATATATAATCTTGGTAAATCTGTTTGAGGTTGTGTCTTATATAGCTGATAAATTGAATTTGTGTATCAATTTTTTTGAGGCGCACTCTTTATTTATTAAGATTTTTTTTGTCAAATTGTGAGTATGTCATATATGAAAGTCCTTGTGCTTGCTTGAACTGATGACATTTATTCCGAAACTGATATTGGGTCTAAGGTGAAGAGATTTGGGTATCTAAAAAGTAGAATAGGGTGGTCTAGACGTATATGTGGCAGGTGCTATTTGGCCTCCGAGCTTCATTTGGTGGGCTGTGATTTTATAACGAGCTGGAGAATCTTGAGTGTATGCCGAGGAATTGGTTTCATGGGAGGGGTAGGGTACAAGAATATAATGGTTCTTATGTAACATTCTGTTATAAGGATAGTAATCAGAAGTTTAATAAGGAGGTTCATGAATAGATGGCTCACGTTTTCACATTCTTATCTTATTTTGCATAGGATCAAGATAATAAGAAAAAGAATTTTTCATGAAACATGACATTTTTGCCAGTAAGGATCTTGTAAGTTGCATAAATCATGCATCAAGCCAGTTTCATTCGATGGGGATCCAATTAAAGCACAATTATAAGATAGGCTCTTAATTTTCTTGATGTAATTGAGATAGGGAACTAATTTGACATAAGGTCCAAGTAGCTTCACATAAATCATCCCAAAAAGTGAAAATTGACTTTCAAATGTTTAGCAATGACTCAATTGAAATATAGCATTAGCATAGCCTTGTGCCCATCTCTATGAACTTTGACCTGGGTCACCGAGAGTCTGAGACCATGAGGTACAGAACAGGAACATAGATGCCTTGTCTATAATAGTGAGAATTGAGTTGATTAAACATCTTTAACGTACTAAACCCAACTGATTGGCTTCGAGATGATCTATATAGTGACTTATCTGCTTGATTCGCATGTAGATGTCAAGAGTCGTCTTAGCTTGTGAGTAAAATAGCTGTGCTATGAATGGTACATAAACTGGATTAAAAAGACAATTCAAAATCTTCTTTTGAGTTTAGATGAGAAAATCTGTTTCCACTCCAATACATGTCCTCTTGGTTCATGTTTCCGGAAAACTACATACCTTTTTTTAAGGCATGTAAAACAAGTCAATATTGAATCCCAGATTTATAAGCGCGTGAAATTTTGTTTGCTGCTTCACTGATCTTACTCTATGGACAGGGAATATTTGTTTACTGATCTTACTCCATGTAAAGAGGATATTTCATATTTGAAATCTAATAAAATTTTCAACATATTATAGATGGGACGAAGAGTGAGGAACTGTTCTTGGGAAAGATTCTTGGAAAGCCACAATAGTGTATTTGATCACAATGATACAATTTCCAGATTCCCTGAAAATGTACTGCACCATGTCATTTCTTTCCTTCCAACTTCAGAAAAAGATCAGGTTCGGTTCCTGTCAAGAAAATGGAGACGAATTGCTGCACAATCACGAAAGGAGCTCTTTCTGACTGGACGCAGATTAGACGAGCAGGAATTGTCAAGGATTTTGGTGGATGACTTCCACTCGGTAGACTTTCTTAGTCTGAAAAGGTGCCCGGGGATGAAAACACTGAAACTAGTGAATTTCAACCTAAAAGCTGTTGAGTTGAACTATTGTGGAAGCTTGAAGAGTCTAGAACTCAACACACCACATCTTGAGACTTTTCAATTTCGTGGACCCCGCAAGAGGCCATGCAGAATCGAGCTTGGTATCTGCAAACAGCTGAAAACGATGGATTTAAGTGGGGTCGCCATGAACAACATGATCTTTATGGACTGCAACAAAACTTTCCCCCTTCTTCAAGTCTTGACCCTAAGCTGTTGTGATATGACGGGGTGTATAAAAATCTCAAGTAATTCACTCTATGAGTTAATTTTGTTGAACTTTAACAAGTCAATAGAAATCACAGTCACTGCCCCAAACCTACAGCATATCACTTACAATGGCAGTACAATATGTTCTTTTTCCAACATGAACGTTGGCGGTCTCTTTTCAGCTGATATTGAATTATACCCTAGTCGGTATCAAAAGCGTAATGATACATGGTTCCTTAAGTTGAATGAAATGCTTCAATGTCTGAAGCTTGCTAAAAGGTTGGTGTTTCAGACAGATTCGGAGAAGGTACGTTTTGGAAAACCTTAATTAGTTCGTAAATTTATGTTTATGTATTATATTTGTTACACTTAATTTGGTCATCTTGTTGCAATGTAGAATATTATAATACCGAAACAACTTAGAGAAAATCTTATGCCTCCACTGGAAGAAGCTGATGTGGTACAAGTACAGATCGCTTCAAGAACAAGAGATACTATTAATTATGTTGATCTTGCCGATTCAATGCTTTGGATTTCACCTCGGCTTAAGGTTCTTTCTGTTTATTTACAGAGTGTGTTGTTTGCAAGACTAAGGGTACTGTTCTTAACTTCTAAAATAATCGCAAATTCATTTAAATATTAATAGTGCAGATTATTGTTATAGCAAATTGTCATAAATCTGTGTTTATACCAAAATGACCGCCAAGTTTGCGAACTACATTACATTGTCACAAGTTTTGAACTCTTTTTAATAGAAGACTTTTAGTTTTTGGAGAAATGCGCAAGAAACAAAGATCATATATATTTCGGATAGTTTGAGAAATTGGTGGTTATTCTGGTAATAAACACATTTTTGTGACATTTTGTTAAGAAAGCATTTACGACGTGCGTGTGACTAGTATAATAAACATCCCAAAGGAGAAATAAAGAATTTTGTAAACTTTTTGCGTTTTTGTAGTTGGGTCATGGGGACTATTCAAGAAAACAAGAGAACTCATGCAGCTTCTGCACCTCGCATCCCATAAGATGTTGGCGCCATTCAGTGACACAATTTAATGTATACTTATTCGTCAAAGACAACGAAAACTCACTCAAGTGTTATCTCAAGGAAAATCTACAAAAGGTTGAACGACAGATACCGATATTTTTTATGTAGGTTGATGGTGGCTAGTTTACTAGTTCTTGAAGGTTCAAACGACGTTTAAATTTAGACAGTTTCCGGATGTTAGTACTTTAATTTTTGATAAGTTTATTGTGAAACTTAACTGAATAAAGATGTTAAGAGGATACTTAGTTGTTATCAAACCATCTGATCAAAGTGATCATTTCGACTCGAGTATTGTTAATCTCTTGATTCTTTTTAAACCGTTAGCACAATTTTTAGTATCTTTTTCTATACATTTGTTTGTGTATTAATTTGTTAATGTAGTAAGTTTTCAGAGTTGCTTGAAAACCATTCATTTATGATTTTGTTATAGACAAAATCTATGTCACATCATAGATGACATGGCGGCACCGTCCAAGAGACATACATCAATAGTTCCATACATGTATTTCATTGGTCGATAGAAGCAAAGAAGTTACAAGATGTCACAACCACAAAATTGTCAAAATATAGAAAAAGAAAAATTCCAACTTAACAAAAATCAAAATAAAAAGATATACAAGAGAAAGTATAACTTTTGTTTAAAATATGTAGTAAAGCAAATACTTAAGTAATCTTAATTCCTTGGCGAAAAATTGTTTTGATGTGGTTATTCAAGCAACGGCAGGCATAATATGGAGATTTAGAAATTGTGTGTGTTTTGATCCAAAACCGCCTCGTAAGGACACTTTAGGTAATGAGATTTAAATTTGTCGCACTCTTGGTTGCGTCATAGGTACAAAAATCCGACCCTCCAATTGGTTTGATTGGATCTTGAATCCAAAATTAACTTGTACTATGTAATTTTCCTACTAGCTTCTTGCTAGCTTAATAAATTCACCGTTACCAAAAAAAAATGTCACAATTACTAAAGTGGGTGAACGCTTTCATGGGATGTTCCCTTATTGCCTTTCACATATATAAAACATGGTTTATAAGTTGATCAACACCGGATGTCATTCTGGAAGCAGTTTTTTTATCCTCGGGTAGAGGTGTGAAGTGAGTCTCTAAATCTCCCCACACTTCGCTCCGACGGGATTAAATATTGTTGTTGTTTATAAGCTGATTAGCTTTGTAAAATATCAATGTTTTTAAAAAACACACACAATTGCACCATTTTAGTTAAATTAGTTTTGTTACAACAAATGGATAGAAAATAAATAAAGCACCACCTTTATGGTTGGTTGAACTGAGATCATCGACCGATAACACTTAAATCACTTAATTTAATGGCAAGCGAAGAAAAATGAATGAGAAGCTTAAAATACAAATTTTAAGTTTGTAAATATATAGATTCATGTGTTGTCACTATCAAAATGCAATGTTTTAAAAAACGAGTTTTTAATTGACCTAGTTGAGTCATCGGGTACCGGTTCAACCAGTTCGACCATCGGGTCAACCCGGTTTTCCATTTATTATTTTTTTTCAGTCGGGTCGACCGCTTCGACCGCCGGGTCAACCCGGGTTTTATAAAAAAAAATTGAAAAAAATCAAACCCGGACGGGTTTCAAGACCCCGGTCACTCAAAACCCGACAGGTCTAACCGGTTAACACGGTTTTAGAATCCCGGGTTTTTTGACCCGTTTTTATGGTCGGGCATCGATCACTAGTTGAACTGGCCAAGTCGACCAGGGTTTGAAAACGGCAAAATGTTGTCACATAATCTCTGATATAAAATTAAAAATATCAAACAACACTAACACATTGATGGATGCTAATATGTTAGCCATCCACATCAGTCGGCCAATTCTAGCCGAACCTATTTACCGACTACGGCTAACAACGACAACTTCCAACTCATCACGCCCTTATTTTACAAAAATGGTCGGTTCATTTTTTGGTCCCATTAAAGGTCTACTTCAATTATTGCCCATAATGGGCCCATGACAAATAATAATAAATAGAGTTATGTTTTTTTTAATCTTATTATTAGTTTGAGTTGGAAGATTATCAACCGTGTATTTGAATTAATAAACCCTCATTATCTCTAGTTTAAACTAGATTATTCTATTGATTTGGTAAACAAAGCTTTATTATCACGTCACACAATAATACAAAACCTTATCATTGTGTGACTTTTTGTTCTAAGAAGCTAGGGTTATCGACGTCCCGTGAATCACATAGATTTTCTAGCTCGGTGTAAAATCTTTTAAAAAGATAAGTGTTTTCCGAAATAAATATTATCAAGAAAAGAATTGTGTTTACATGTCGTCTTTAGTTTTAATGAAATGCATCTCGTAACATTTATTCATATGTTCGTAACCGAGCCTGTATAAAGTTTTAGTAGTAGTTAATAGGGCAAATGATTAAAAAAATTATCATACTTGCCACTATTTTTTTTTTTGTAGCGAACAAATTTTTTTGCTTTTGTGTGATTTTTCTTTCAAATTTATCATTTTTAAAGTATTTTGCTAAATTTTTTGACATTTTTGCCCCTCTTAGCTAATAGAAATTTTTTTTTCCCCAAAAGGCAAAAATGTCACATAGTACCATAAAATGATGAATTTGAAAGAAAATTACTCACAAAAGCAAAAAAAAAATGTTCGCTACCCACAAAAAAAAATGATAGCAAGTATTATACTTTTTTGAATCATTTCCCTTAATAATCTATCACTCATTAGTTATAACTTATCACTCAAAGAAAAATAATACTAACGTGAACATCAACATTTAACAAATATAAATGCATGTTGACAAAATAAGACTCTAGTTATCTAATACTTTATGGCAAATGTCCTAATACCACATAGCATACAACAATATTAAAAAAATGTACACTCTTATATCAGCCTCAACATAGTGTCCCATTATTTTGAAAATTTTAGTATATAAAGGCTCTTCTATATTTCACTAGAGTCACCATTTCTGTACTCTCTCACTCATAACTTAAGAGTAGTCCCCATTATTTTTATAAAAAAAAAAAAAAAAATGCCTGGAATTGCCTTTGGTGGTTTTGATGATTCCTTCAGCAGCAGCTCCATCAAAGCCTACATTGCTGAGTTTATCTCCACTTTGCTTTTCGTCTTTGCTGGTGTCGGCTCTGCTATTGCTTACGGTACGATTTTTTAAATACTGCTAGGCCAAAAGTCTATTGGTGTACATGCATAACATAGCTAACGTGTTTTTTTTTTTTTTTTTTTTATTTGTTGCAGACAAATTAACAGCAGGTGCTGACTTAGATCCTGCTGGTCTAGTAGCTGTAGCTGTTTGCCATGGACTTGCACTATTTGTGGCTGTGTCTATTGCTGCCAACATCTCAGGTGGCCATGTGAACCCGGCTGTCACCTTTGGGTTGGCTGTTGGTGGCCAGATCACTATCATAACCGGCGTGTTTTACTGGATTGCACAGCTCCTTGGGGCCGTTGTCGCTAGCTTCCTTCTCAGTTTCGTCACTGGAGGGCTAGTAAGTATAGTATATTATAGATGTATACGTTGATATTACGCTTTTTATATTATGTTAAATACTAAGTACGGTGTTTTGGTTTTTTAGGCCGTCCCTACACATGGTGTTGCAGCAGGAGTGGGAGTGATTCAAGGAGTGGTTTTCGAAATCATCATCACATTTGGGTTGGTGTACACAGTGTACGCCACCGCATGTGACCCAAAGAAGGGTGCAGTGGGAACCATTGCCCCTATTGCAATTGGGTTCATTGTGGGAGCCAATATCTTGGCTGCAGGCCCGTTCTCTGGTGGGTCAATGAACCCAGCCAGATCTTTCGGGCCTGCTGTGGCTAGCTTCGACTTTTCTCAACACTGGATTTACTGGGTTGGACCTCTCATTGGTGGTGGCATAGCTGGACTTATCTACCCAAATGTTTTCATTACTAATGAACATGCTCCCATCGCCGAGTACTAGATTTTCAATGTTTTTTATGTTATGTGTATTGAATAAAGTTCTAGGCAAGAAATCACTTTCTTTGTATGTTATTTCATTTTTATGAGATGTTTATCTAAGTTGTTATTTTTGTTATTGGTCAATGTAGCACATATTTCATTTGGTTTGAGTTTGTAGAAACTAGAAAGAGTATCAGGGACCACAATGAGTGTGTAATTTGGTTATGGGTCATTTTTGGGTTGTTCTTTTTGGTGAAGTTAAAGAAAACAGAATATAGTGGGTGGATGGGCCAATATAGCTCAATCAATCCATGTCATTACAATGTGGATGATATATCTCATATCTTCAAAGCTGTATCATGTACTAGGGGAAAGATTTCGATTTTGTCGTTTCGTAATAATTTCATTATGAGACTCACAGGTTGTTTATAATGAAAGTGTTTTATTTTGTTCTCTAGACTTACCTTACCTTGCCTAAATTTACATGGTCATATTCGGTTTTACTGTACGTGATAAAAATAGGATCGAGTGTTAGACCTCATTCTTGAGTACAAGTAGACGTTGGTTTATAGTTAGTAATTAAAACGTATAATCTTCTTACATTTTTACAAGCCAAAATTGGAATTAGTATATTTACTTGAAAATAGTTGTTTGATTTCTCGTATTGGGTCAAAGTGAGTCCTAACGCTAGTATTTACTTTGTCGTCTTAAGTATATAAGTATGAGCATTCACTAAATCATTATGCATACAAAGCTTAGCAAATTAAATACAATATTATCGCCTTAAACATGATCATGCTAACAGAAGTAGATAGGCTTAGCAAGGAAGCTAGACTGACCCAGGCCATACGGGGTCAGTCCTTTGGAAGGCTCACGTAGACCTGATAAGTTGTCTCTGCACAACTTGGGACTGCTTACTTGGGACTGATTTATGATATTAAAGACTGGGTTTATTGGGCCTTAGACTGGGTTGTTGGGACATGACTTGAGCAACTGACTTAGGACAGGGCCCTCTAGCAAACGGGCCTAAGCTAACCAGGCTCGAACAACTGACTTCTTCCTAGCTAGTGAAACTTGCAAGAAAATACATTTCTACTCGATCGTTTTGGTGTAATGCTAAAACTAACTAATAAATTAGCTGATTGTGTAGCAATCAAGTATATATGTATTTATTATTAAGACTTGTAATTGGTTAAGAGTTGTCAAATTTTTCGGATACATCTCGCCGAAAAGGAAAGGTAGCTTGAAGGCTTTGCTTGTGATGTCTTGTTTTGTAATGGTAAAGTTGACATATAAAAAAAAACTTATTTAAAAAAGAAATAGATGTCGACAACATGAAATTGTAAATTGTACATACTTTTATTCAGCAGTAGGCAACTATACAGCAATAGCAATACACTTTTCTATCCATGTCATCATCGTAAAGTACTAAAGTTAAATGGAAAATCTTTACAGTAGTATATAAAGGCTCTTCAGTGTTGTCTATAGAGCTCCATTTAACTCTTGCAAACACATTGAGTTTATAGTCTTAATATTTGAAAAAACTTGCAGTGAAAAAATGCCTGGAATTGCGTTCGGTAGTTTCAATGATTCCTTCAGCAACGCCTCCATGAAAGCCTACATTACTGAGTTTATCTCCACTTTGCTCTTTGTCTTTGCTGGTGTCGGTTGTGCTACCGCTTACAGTACTTACTTTCAAACTTTACTTACTACAGTACTAATTTTTTTAACGACAAACTCACACATTGGAAAATATATCTTTTAGCATAATTTTTGTAATTAACCTACTTGAAGAAAGTACGCCAGGCCAAAGTCATATTAATATTCATGTGCCATGCATCTATGATGTTTAATGATCATAACAACTTATAGTAAAAAAAATCAGATAAATTGTGTTTCTTGTTGATGTGATACAGGCAAATTAACAGCAGATGCAGCCTTAGACCCACCTGGTCTAGTAGTCGTCGCTGTTAGCCATGCATTCGCACTTTCTGTGGCTGTATCGATAGCTGCCAATATCTCAGGTGGCCACGTGAATCCAGCTGTCACCTTTAGGTTGGCTGTTGGAGGCCAGATCACCATCCTATCTGGACTCATCTACTGTATCGCTCAACTTCTTGGCTCCATTGCCGCGTGCTTTCTTCTAAGATTCGTCACTGGAGGCATAGTAAGCTTAGGATAAAACAGATAGAAATAATGTTTAACTATCTCATTCCATCTGTGTGTTTTTCATCTCCATATTCTCTTAATCAATCGTCCCGTTTTGTATTAGTCTTGTGATCATCTTGATCATACTTTGTATTGAGTGTTGTAGTTAGGTTGTTTGTATGGGTGTCGGTGTATTTTTTAGTTGCATCCGTTTGGGGACAGTTGTTTCTTTTGTATGTTGATTGCACTCGTTTGAGGACAATCGTACTGATTTAGTTATACTAATATGATATCACCTAAGATAACATACACAACCAAAGCCCCAATTACAACAAAGAAACATAACCACCACATACCAAAGCCTTTGTGAGTTGACCACAACCCAATATATATCATCAGCCTCATCACAAACCATATGAAACTGACCAAATGTGTAGGAAGCAGATGCAATCACACTAAACATTTACAGAAGCGTTGAGCTGTAAATCGCTCAAGCATATGAGACAAACCATAAAAAAAAAAAAAAAAAAAAAAAAAAAAAAAAAAAAAAAAATCTGCAGCGTTTACATGACACATTCGAAGTTCATTTGGTCCTATGTGGTCACTGGAAATTGTATTTAGATAACAATCAAATGCAAATAGTTCATCTCTTACCAAAAATTTGTTGGAAAATTTAGTGCACTTGTGGGATTAGTTCACACCTTGTAATGGGTTAGGAGGTGCGGAGTGTACACCCATAAGGTCCATGAACACCCTGACTCTTATAGTGGTTTGTATTGGTAGTACTGGTGAAAGTACTGCTTGGTGAAAGTACTGCTTGGTGAAAGTACTGCTTGTGGAAAGTACTGCTTGTGGTTTCCACTGATAAGCAGTGTTTCCACTGATAGGCAGTGTTTCCACTGTAGTGGTGTATCCACTGATAGTGCTATGAAAGTACTGATAAGCAGTGTTTCCACTGATAGGTTGTACTTCCACTGCAAGTGAAAGTACTGCTAGTGGAAAGTACTGCTTATGGAAAGTACTGCTAAATGACAGTTACAACTTCTTTATGACCACGTTTAATTGGTCATGTAACCACTAACGGCTATAATGGGGATAATTATGAGGCTATTAATGGGCCGATTAATACTCATAATTCCATTGGAATAGCTCTAGAGTAACCTCCTATAAATAGGAGATCTTATCATGCATGAAAGACACACAGAAAACGTAAACACTTATTAGCGAAAGGGTTATAGAATTGTGCCTAATTCTCTAACTGCATTTGGTCTTATCCCAAGTAGATATTCGTGATACCCAGGCATTAGGGTCGAATAGTTTACTTTGGAAAGTGATCACACGATTCCAAGTGATATCCGGTAACCACCAAGTGGTATTGCTACTGTCATTGATTGTCTTTACCCTGCTGCTGGGAAGCTAAACCCCAACAATCAAAGTAAACTATTTAGTGATAATCAATGGCAATTGCTGCAATGAAACACATGGCTTCAAACTTTGCTAAGCTGGACAAGTTTGAAGGGGTGGACTTTAGGAGGTGGCAGAAGAAGATGCACTTCTTGCTGTCAAGTATGAGTGTGGTCTATGTGCTGACTACTCCAATTCCTGATGATGGTGATGATGCTACTGTGGATCAAATCAGGAGGAGGAGCAAGTGGGAGAATGATGACTACATATGCAGAGGTCTTATTCTGAATGGTATGTCTGATTCTTTGTTTGATATTTATCAGAACTTTGAATCTTCCAAAGAACTGTGGGATTCCTTGGATGCCAAATATATGGCTGAGGATGCATCAAGTAAGAAGTTCCTTGTTAGTAATTTCACAAATTACAAAATGACTGATTCAAGACCAGTTATGGAACAATACAATGAACTTCTTGGAATACTTGGAAGGTTTACACAACACCAAATGAACATGGATGAGGCTATCAAAGTCTCTTGTGTCATTGACAAACTCCCTCCTTCATGGAAAGATTTCAAGCATACCTTGAAACATATGAAGGAGGAGTTAACTCTTGTTGAGTTGGGCAGTCATCTGCACATTGAGGAATCTCTCAAAGTGCAGGATAATGACAAGCCAAAGAGTAGCAATGCTACTGGACCATCTGTTGTCAATATGGTGGAGCATAACAACTCCACCAGGTACAATGACAACAAAGGCAAACGCAAATTTCATGATAACACAAGGGCAGATCCTAACAAGAAGGCAACACCTACTTGTTGGAAATGTGGCAAGACTGGTCACATTAAAAGGGACTGCAATGGTGTTAAAGTTGGTGGTAAAGCCAATGGATCAGGCACTAATGGTTCAGGAAGTGGTGGTTCAGCCAACTCACTGAAAGGTCAGAATATGTTTAATAAGTCTTTTCAGATTTATTATGTTACATATGTATCTGAATCTTTTTATGTGCAGGATGATGATGTTGCGTGGTGGGTTGACTCTGGTGCAACAGTTCATGTGTGTAAAGATAGAAGCTGGTTCAAGACTTATGAGTCACTGAATGATGGTTCTATTCTTCACATGGGAAATGAGTCAACAACCTTGGTGCATGGTCGTGGTTGTGTAGATCTTAGGTTTAGTTCTGGAAAGATTGTAACTTTGTTTAATGTTATTCATGTTCCTGAAATAAGGAAAAACTTGGTCTCAAGTAGTGTTTTGAATAATCATGGATATAAACAAGTTATTGAATCTGATAAATTTGTTCTTTCTAAATGTGGTGTTTTTATTGGTTTTGGTTATTTATGTAATCAAATGTTCAGGCTTAATATTACCACTGACAGTGTTATTTCAGCTTTTGTGACCACATATGATCAGACTGATTATAACCTTTGGCATGCTAGACTTGGTCATGTTCACTATAAAAGAATGCAAGATATGTCTAGGGATGGTTTAATCCCTGCTTTTGACATGGACACTGAAAAGTGTAAAACTTGCATGTTGACCAAGATAACCAAGAAACCCTTTCAGGGTGTTAGTCGTGAGACTAAGATCTTGGAGCTTATTCACAGTGACCTGTGTGATTTGCATGCCACTCATTCTTTGGGGAATAAGAAGTACTTTGTGACATTTATTGATGATGCTTCTAGATTTTGTTATGTCTATCTGTTACATACCAAGGATGAAGCATTAGATAAATTCAAAGTGTTTAAAACTGAAGTTGAATTACAACTTGGGTCTTTAATCAAAAGATTAAGGACTGATAGGGGAGGTGAGTACATGGATACTCAGTACTTTCAGTCTGTTGGAATAATCCATGAAACAACTGCCCCTTATACTCCTCAGCAAAATGGTATTTCTGAAAGGAAAAACAGGGTGCTGAAGGAGATGGTTAATTCCATGTTGTCCTATTCAGGACTGAGTCAAGGGTTCTGGGGTGAAGCTATGTTAACAGCTTGCTATTTATTAAATAGGGTTCCAAACAAAAGGAACAAGGTTACCCCTTATGAACTCTGGACTAAAAGGAAACCCAACCTGAACTATCTCAAGGTTTGGGGTTGTAGGGCTGTTGTAAGACTCCCTGATCCAAAGATGAAGACTTTGGGTGAAAGAGGCATTGACTGCATCTTTGTTGGATATGCTGAGCATTCCAAGGCTTTTAGGTTCTATGTTATTGAACCTAATGAACATGTTTCAGTTAACTCAATAATTGAATCAAGGGATGCAGACTTTGATGAGAATAGATTCTCATCAGTCCCTAGACCAAGTCAGAGGATTCCTAATGGAACTCATGACACTGGTGTATCAGAGGTCCCTGATGATGAACCATCAGTGGTCCCTGATGAGGTTGTGGTTCAGCAACCTGAACCTGTGCTCAGGAAGAGCAAAAGGGTCAGGACTCCAAAGTCATTTGGACCTGAGTTTCAACTATACTTAGTTGAAGGTACTAGGGATGAGGTCTCAGACCAATACTCATATTGCTTCATTGTTGAGGATGACCCCAAAACATTTGAAGAAGCAATGAAGTCCCAGGATATTGCTTTCTGGAAAGAAGCAATCAATGATGAGATGGATTCCATCATGGGGAACAACACTTGAGTGTTGGTTGATCTACCACCAGGTTGCAAACCTCTGGGTTGCAAATGGATTTTCAAAAGGAAAATGAAGGTAGATGGAACTATTGAAAAGTTCAAGGCTAGACTAGTCATTCAGGGCTTTAAACAAAAGTCAGGAATAGACTATTTTGATACTTATGCCCCTGTGGCTCGTATCAGTACCATAAGACTGCTGATTGCTATGGCATCTATTCACAATCTGGTTATTCATCAGATGGATGTGAAAACAGCTTTCTTGAATGGTGAATTGGAAGAGGAGGTTTATATGAACCAACCTCAGGGCTTCATCTTGCCTGGAAATGAAAACAAGGTGTGTAAACTGATTAAGTCTCTTTATGGACTTAAGCAGGCACCTAAGCAATGGCATCAAAAGTTTGATGAAGTGGTTTTGTCTAGTGGTTATGTTCTTAACCAAGCTGACAAATGTGTATATAGCAAATTTGATGAATCTGGTAAAGGAGTCATCATTTGTCTATATGTTGATGACATGTTGATCTTTGGCACTGACCAAAATCAGGTTGACCTGACAAAGGAATTTTTGTCATCAAGGTTCTCCATGAAAGACATGGGGGAGGCTGATGTTATCCTTGGTATAAGGATTAAACATGAAAGTAATAGAATTTCTATCTCTCAGTCTCATTATATTGAGAAGGTACTGAGGAAATTCAATTACTTTGATTGTACTCTAGTGAGTACACCTATGGATACTTGTGAGAAGCTGATGCCTAATCATGGCAAGGCTGTATCTCAACTTGAGTATTCTAGGGTAATTGGCTGCCTGATGTATGCCATTACTTGTACAAGACCTGATATTGGTTTTGCAGTGGGAAAATTGAGCAGGTATACTAGTAATCCTAATGCTCATCACTGGCAAGAAGTTCAAAGGGTACTGAAGTATTTGAAGAGAACTATGGATTATAGTCTCTCATATACTGGTTACCCATCAGTGTTGGAAGGTTACACTGATGCAAGTTGGATCAGTAACACTGAAGACAATTCGTCTACCAGTGGCTGGGTATTCCTACTTGGTGGAGGTGCAATTTCTTGGGCATCCAAGAAACAAACTTGCATCACCAGTTCAACAATGGAATCTGAATTTGTGGCTCTAGCAGCTGCTGGTAAAGAAGCTGAATGGTTGAAAAACTTGCTTCTTGAGATTCCATTGTGGCCTAAACCTATAGCACCTATTTCTATCCGGTGTGATAGTGCAGCTACATTGGCTAAGGCTTATAGCCAGATGTACAATGGTAAGTCTAGACACTTAGGTGTCAGGCATAGCATGATTCGTGAGCTTATCATGAATGGGGTGGTATCTATAGAGTTTGTGAGATCTCAACAGAACTTAGCTGATCACTTGACGAAGGGTCTGGCTAGAGACTTGGTTATAAAGTCTGCTAAAGGGATGGGTTTAAGTCCAACTTAGTCACTGAATGCTAGGACACCCAACTCCCTCCTAAGGAAACTTGGGAGCTGAGTTCAATGTGGAAAGCTGAACATTCAGTGGACTGGAGCACATGTTTTATTTACATCCCAAGGTTGTGCTCAGAACCTGCTGAAAGGAGGATGAAGTCTTTACTTCTTAATGGTTAATTTTCTTTGAAAAAGTGCTTGGCAGGAGCATGACTAAAGAGGAACCACCTATGTAAATGTTGAAGTTTTGCCGCTTCAGGAAGCTTTGGACTTTTAGCTTTTACAACATTTATGAATTTGGATATGGACACATGGCTTGTATAGTGTCAGGAGCTGTTAAGTGTTTGAAAACTTGTGTGTATTTTATCTTCAGGTATTCAAATGGGTTGAAGGGTTCAATTCTTAGAACACCCTGATTCTCGAATATTTGAACGTGTAATTTACTAAGATGGAAATTCAATCCTCTGGACATTTTCGTTTATGCACATGTTTTGATTGATGTTTATTTTTCATGCAAAGGAAGTGAACTAAATTTGGGGAGGATTGTTGGAAAATTTAGTGCACTTGTGGGATTAGTTCACACCTTGTAATGGGTTAGGAGGTGCGGAGTGTACACCCATAAGGTCCATGAATACCCTGACTCTTATAGTGGTTTGTATTGGTAGTACTGGTGAAAGTACTGCTTGGTGAAAGTACTGCTTGGTGAAAGTACTGCTTGTGGAAAGTACTGCTTGTGGTTTCCACTGATAAGCAGTGTTTCCACTGATAGGCAGTGTTTCCACTGTAGTGGTGTATCCACTGATAGTGCTATGAAAGTACTGATAAGCAGTGTTTCCACTGATAGGTTGTAGTTCCACTGCAAGTGAAAGTACTGCTAGTGGAAAGTACTGCTTATGGAAAGTACTGCTAAATGGCAGTTACAACTTCTTTATGACCACGTTTAATTGGTCATGTAACCACTAACGGCTATAATGGGGATAATTATGAGGCTATTAATGGGCCGAATAATACTCATAATTCCATTGGAATGGCTCTAGAGTAACCTCCTATAAATAGGAGATCTTATCATGCATGAAAGACACACAGAAAACGTAAACACTTATTAGCGAAAGGGTTATAGAATTGTGCCTAATTCTCTAACTGCATTTGGTCTTATCCCAAGTAGATATTCGTGATACCCAGGCATTAGGGTCGAATAGTTTACTTTGAAAAGTGATCACACGATTCCAAGTGATATCCGGTAACCACCAAGTGGTATTGCTACTGTCATTGATTGTCTTTACCCTGCTGCTGGGAAGCTAAACCCCAACAAAATTTACATTCCACATCAAAGAAACCCATCATAAAAAGATTCTTCAACTAAACCCTAATATTTTCAACAAAATCACCAAAAGCCTCAAAATTATGTGAAATTATAACACTTGAAAATAGTAATTACATGGTCATTCTTTAGTATACGTAGATGTTGGTTTATAATTACTTGAAAATAGTTGTTTGATTCTCGTATTAGGTTAGAGTGCGAGTCCAAACGCTGGTATTTACTTTGTCATCTTAAGTATATAAGTATGAGTATACATTCACTAAATCGTTATGCATACAAAGCTTAACACATTAAATACGTCCAATATTATCTCCTTAAACAACCTCATGCTTAGGTTTAGCAAGGAATACTGACCATACTCACTACTACAATTTCAGCTACTGCTACCACAAATGTGGTCTCTAGATAGCCAAAATGTGGTCACTAAGTCACTTTGCGTCTACATATAGTCGCAATGTGATGGACGCAAAGGTCTCGTCGCTATGTTTCATTGCGACCATGAAAACCATGCATCTAGCGACCATGTTCGGGGCCCACAAAACATTCAACTAAAGTTTTAATCAGTTGGTCAAAACAAACTAGTGACCACATATATGGTCGCAAAGTATTTATTATAAATTGATGTTCGGGGCCCACAAAACATTCAACTAAAGTTTTACACAGAATCAAATGGTCAAAACAAACTAGTGACCACATATATGACCACATATCTAGCGACCACATATGTGGTCTCAAGGTAATTAAATCTTCTTTTCTAGTAAATCAGAAAAAATACTCACTTTCATTATTAATTAAACATTTTTAAATAGTATATTTGCTATTGACATAGCGACCACATATGTGGTCGCGATATATGCAGGTATGCAAAAAAAAAAGTAGCAGCAGTAGCTTTTTTTCTAGATTTTTTCCGGAAAATAATCCGAAAAAAATATACCTAAACAAAACCTGTAAATGACCCAAAACCATGTTACAAAAGTTTTCAAACTTCATCCATCTATTTATCAATCCAAAAACAATAAAACGAAGTCATAAATATTCGCAGATAACAATCCTAATTAAGCTATTACTAATAATAAAACAATGTCAATACAAATAACATACTTAAATCCATATTCATCATCGCCGCTTTCTTCATCACGCATAACTGGTCTATAACAGCCACCAGGATTCATCATATGTTGGTACATTCCTTCCTCTACCCGCATTGTGACCACGATCGTTGCTGCCAATGACCGTATCAATGATTTCTTCATTGGTTAAAGGTGGGATGACGTGGTCATTGACTTGTTGTTGCATAGCTATCATTTGATTCTATGTAGTTCAAAAGAACAAGAAAAAAGCAGTTGTAAATTAGTATTTCCTTTAGCATGACACATTATAAGTACGTGTGTAGTGTGTTAGGAAAAAAGAATTCTTACATAAAACGTCTCAAATTCCTTGTATTCAAACACGCCATTTTTGCTATGTGTATCCTTCCAGTGGCTGATAAGGTCCTGATATACCTCCCCCTCCCCCATTGTCTTCATCTATATATAAACAATATAAAACAAATAAATAACAAACTATATATTATAAAAAAAATAAAAATCATAAAGAATCTTACATATTCGTGTCGTCCTTGAGCGAACGACTAAGAGCCTTGATAGGTTGGGGTTTTATTTTTTGCCCAGTTTTCAGCATTCTTTTTCACCATAGCCATTCGTTTTGGATCAGCCCAGAAGTCGATGTGTTGCTCCCATTCCTCCCGCGATCTCTTCCAATCAGTAGGCGTGGGCGCCTCCCTTACCTCCTGGATCGAATCAAATGATGAAAAACCTTCTGTTTTGAGCTTGTTTTTCCTGTCTTTCCATTGTTTCTTGAAACTGGATTCTAGCCCAGCCCCAACGAGTGATCCCACTGTGTGCACATCGTTACCAATTTTTATTATGGTCTCGTCGTCTAAACAGGGTTGCAAGTTGAAATACCCCTGCAAATACATTTACACATTTTAATAAAAAAACACATATCTAAACAGTCAATAATAATAAATATAGAAATAAATATAGAGAAAAAAAAAAAAAAAAACACAGTCAATAATAATAAATATAGAAATAAAATAAACAAGACCTTGATGGCGGGCATTAACATGGTTTTATGCACATTGGGAAGTTTCTCCCATGAATCGTAATTAAAGGGAAAGTCACGAAGAAGTTCCCCGATATAGTTGTACAAGTGGTGTGCATGGTCGCTGATAACGCTACACGCGTCGTTCGGGGTCAAATGAACTTCCTTTTCGTCGAGCAAGTTTTTCAACACTCTAGGAAGTGAACCTAATCGTTGTAGTGTAGTATTAGGGTAAGCCACGGGAATTGATATCGTTCTCTAGGGGAATAGGAATGCTAGTGAGAATTTACTACGCTAAGGTTGGGGTTGAGGAAGATTATTTTTTTTCTTTTTTATATTTTTTTAGGAAATGGAAAGGTACGAATCTCGGGGTTTGGATTTGGGGGTTGGTATTTATATCGATTACTTCTACTTATCTAATTATCTAAACTAAGGTGAGGGTAGTCTATGTCTATTGTTGTGTGCTCGTATGATAGTTAAAAATGTATTTGCTTAGGCTTTATTACTCCCTAGTTATCTCCTATTGGTGGTTGAATTGTCACGTCCTTATTCTTAATTGCGTTGTGTCTCTAAGGTCGTAGGGTATGCGTTTATCCCTAACTCTTTGAAGCTACCAAAGGTTAATGACTACAAAATCTCTAGGATTTATAAACTTTAACTCTAAGGTATTCTTTGAATGACTAGCCTACAATTACTCTAGGCGATTATAAACTAAGGTTCATCAAAGATTAATCAAGCATTACAAACACAACGAATGACCTATCGCAATACTAGGTCAATCACAATTAAGATAAGAGACAACCAATCAATATTTAATAACTAAGTTTCATATTACCTAAGCAAACACACAAGTAAATTAGCCGGACATGGGGAACATGCAAGCATACACACAATCAAAGGAAGACATAATTAAATTAATGAAGTAAAACACTTATCTTGATGTAAGATATGGTATGGAACCCTAAAATACTGTACAAGACAGCCTTGGTTCGGTTTAGGTTTTTACTCCAAAAGACTACACACTAAAAACTAAAAAATTCGGATTCTATATATAAGATTACAAATGCGACGGCGTCACCCTTTGATTTGTGACGCCGTCGGGTCGCTGTTATTAGGGTTTCGTCTTGGCCACGTTAGTCTTGCGACGGCGTTACCTTATGCTTGTGACGCCGTCCCCTTCAGTCCCTGACGTCGTCTGGATCAAATCTAGGCCATCTGAGTTGCGACGCCCTACTCTTTTAAAACCTGAAGCCGTCACTTGTAAATGAGCAATTTGGCTACTGAGTTGTCACAAAATTTGTCCGACGACGTCTCTAATAGAACCTGACGCCATCACTTGTAAATCCTGACGCCGTCCCGTTAAGTTCCAGCAGCCTGAGTGTCTCGATTCTTGACTTTGGCCATTTTCTTCGTATATTCGCGCCTTTTCATCCGAATAAGTGTCATTCCAGCATTTTGCCTTCAAGAGACCTAAAAAGTGAAAAGGAACGATATTAAGTAATAACGGATACAAAAGTGATCAAATAAGGGCTTAAACGACCCCTAAAAAAGGTACATTTTAAAACCTTATCAAATATCCCTACACTTGGTATTTGCTTGTCCTCAAGCAAATGTGCTTTTAGCCAATTAATTTATAAGTTAGGGGTCATGAAGCATTAGTTTAGAACGATTCACAACACATATAAGCCCCGCAAAAGTCATAACAAGCACGAAAATTACATACTAGCACCTCACATGGGGTGTTTGGATACTCACATCTCTCGGGTGTATATGAAATATAACAAGTTGAAAATGGAAGATAAACACTCATTAACCGGTCCTAGTACATAGATTACCATAGGCTTGAGACTAGATCAAACCTCCATCGCTTTGGCGTAAGCACCTAGGAAAGACTATCCAACAGGTCTTTTAAAAGGGTTGTAACGTTAGGCTTACGGTAAGGAAACAAAGGGTTTGGTGGGATAGGCGATTTAGTGGTGGCAAGTCAAAAATATTTATGTTACAAGCATGCGAAGAATGGCGTTGCTAAGCCAAGACTCGACACTCTAAACTCTAGATAACTGAAACAAACAAACATAAATTAAAGATAGATGTAGGATGGTAGCCAGTTTTTTTTTTTTTTTTTTTTTTTTTTCACACTCTATATTTTTTTTTCTTTTTCTCTTTTTCTATTTTTTTCGATTTTTTTTATTTTTTTTATTTTTTATACACTTTTACTCTACCATCCTCTACGATAACATCAAAATGATAGGGATTTATAGGCACATCCCTACACTTGAGTTTTTATTACTCTAACACTAATTTGACCCGAATTGAAAAGATCAAAACACTTGGAGTACATTATTACGCAAATAAAGGGAATTTGAATTTAACGTTCCCTTCCCGTCATCTCATAAAATTTAACTTTTCCTATGAGTCCCAATCGTCCCAAAACTGTGTACAAAGGATATGACTCGACTTAGCAACTTATGAAAGCAACAAGATAATTGAACTAAGGGTTAAGTGTGATAACAATAATGCACTAAAAGTGAGTGCATACAAGGTAGGCTAAGGCGATTTGGGTGTACATTTGGGGGTGGATTGTAAACAATGCTCTTCATTGATATTCCGGAAAACCGAAACATCACGAGAACCGTGAAAAGGATAGGATCTGAGGGGTTAACTAGGGGTATCGTGTACTAAAGATGAGTACAACGCAAAGGTGTGGGGAATTACTCAACCGATGTGGAAGAAGTAATTATATTACGGGTATCAATCAAGGGTTATCCTAATGCCTCTTATTATTTAGTTATTCCTAACTACACAAGTGTAGTCTTACTAGCGACTACCGGTTCACACTCTAAGCATTAAAGATGAATGCTTTAATTCCTACAAATCTAAGGGCGATCCTCACATTTTGGGTGGTATTTAAGTGGTAAAGGGTTTTTGTGCTAGTCATATAACTTCCTATCCATGAGACGCTTTATTAAGACTAATGACCCACTCCTATATGTCATGAAAAATTTTAAATTTGGTGCCAAAATTACCCTAACCGATATTTCTCATGGTTTATTACACAAATGCAATTGGACAAAGCAAATAATCAAGGATAAGCATAGTTTCAAAGTTCCCGTTTTATTTTCCCTCCCTACACTTAAACTGAACATTGTCCCTAATGTTCCCTGAAAGTATCAAAGTTATGATAATGGAAGGTAATAAAAGACGAAAGAAACTAATACTCCCCTGATTAGCTTGGTAGGATCCGTGTAAAGTGGTGGTTACATCTTTCTTCAAGAAGAATGTTTACGTGAAAAGCTCCTTCTCATCTTATGTATCTTCTTCTTGGTAAATTAAACTTGCACACTTGAAGAAAACAAACGAAACCTTCGCGTAAAATCGGCGGTAACAATATATATAGGACTCTACTAAACTAGGATATAATGCTTGTGGAATGGATATTTACAGATTTTCTGGAAAATTAAGACCTGGAAAATTCCAAAAAATTTATAAGTAGCTCAGAAAACGAGAAAAAGTAATAAGCTGTTTCTGCTCCTCCTGACACCGTCAGGTTGCGATCCTGACGCCGTCAGGTTATCCTGACAGAAACTGGTCTGCGATTTTCTGGAAAAAAAATTCTGGAAAATTTACATCTTTAGAATCTGGAAACATTTCCTACAAAACATCCATTATGACTCGATACAAGCATTTGACTCGAACAAACACACAAGTATATCTTTTAATTAATTGTAATTCTCATGTTCACGTTTCTTTTAAAAACGTGTGTAATCCTCCCTACACTTATCCCTTATGTAAAATACCTTTATATGTAATTAAGACGAGGTTAAAGACAAAATAAAGCATTTTCACAAATTCAAACATGAGAACATACAATAATGAAAAGATATATGACACACAAATAAAAATGAAAAACAAATACACATGGGTTGCCTTCCAAGAAGCGCTTGTTTTTGTTCGAGTCACGAGCTTGACTCTTCCCTAATTTAACGGATAAAGGGGAAGTTTTTCCTACACTTAAGCTTAAGTGTGGGTGATAGTAGCGATACACACCCTTAGGGTGGAAATTTGCTACGCGAGGAGAGGGTGATGGGTGATTTATATGCTCAAAGGAGTGTGCTCCATTCATTATAACCTTACCTAATTCTATTGGTGTAGCGGGTAAATTAAATCTCTCTCTTAAAAATGGATCATCTTCTATCAACTTCAAAAGATTCTTAGTTAAGGATCCATCTTGACCTAATAAACCCGGTTTAAACCAATAATGTTTCTTGTTATCAACCATGAATGGGTGATATAAGTGTGTAAGGTCATGGGTTACTCCTATATTAGCTTCCACTCTACATGGCCTAGAGACTACCACCTTTATCAAGCAACTACCCGGATTATTTATTTTGATGGGTGGATTGGGGCCTAATTCAATTCCAAGATTCACATCTAAAGACGGAAAATTGGGTAAGGTTTTTGGTTGAGGCTCCGGTTCATCAAAATTAGGAACTTCCCTAGGACTAAGAGAGAGGTCATGACAACAAGCATCTAAACCTACATTCTCTAGTGGCGTTTGGTCCAAAGGTTCTATATCAATCGGGGTTCCTATAGTCTCTTCTACTTCTTCCGGGTAAGTTATAGGCGATGTGTGTTCCTCAAGTGATGGTAGGGCTTGTGAGCTTAGAGTTTCCACCTCATTCTCCATTATATCTAGATCTCCTAAATGTTCATCATGTGTTTTTTGTATGATCTAACCCAAATACACTCCTAAGTATCTCAAATCTTTCTTTAGCCATTTCAAATTCTTGGTCCGATTCATAAGAATCATTCTCAAAAATTTGATCAATATGTTCTATTTGCCTAAAGGATTCCTCACGCGTGTCATATGTTTAGGTGAAATCTATCCCACGCATGCAATTAGGTAGTTCAACTATAACCATCTCACAATATTGTTCGGGTTTAGGTTCCATGTTCTTAAAAACTAGGTCTTTTTGATCATGATGCCTATGGTTGGATAAATCCTCCTTATCCATTTCCTCAAGTTGTGACAACTGATGGTTTATGCTTAGGAGGCTTTTCTCAATTTTTTTCTAGATGGTCTCACTAAAAGGAGTTGATTCTAACGATGATCGTTGAATAGAAGCCACACAAGCACAAAATTTATCAAATCCATCCAACCTTACACCCGTCTCCTTTTGGATATCTCTAAGATCACTCACAAATTCATTAGAACAATAAAAAGCAATCCAATCTGCGAAATTCAATTGTTCCTCATTTGTTAATGATTCAAATGCAACTTCACTTGCCATAGCGACAAATGAAAAGGGTTTTACGAACACAAACACAAAGAAGGGGGATAGACTACAAGGAAGCTAAAAATGAGAAAAAAAAAACTTACTTGATAGGAATCAAGCAAGGGAACCTAAACGAGGTGGAAATCTAACTAGCTATTCTATTCCCCGGCAGCAGCGCCAAAAACTTGATAACGCTACACGCATCGTTCGGGGTCAAAGGAACTTCCTTTTCGTCTAGCAAGTTTTTCAACACCCTAGGCAGTGAACCTTGTAGGATCGTTATTTTTATTGTGTTGATGATTCGGGTGGTCTTGGGAGATCAAAATACATGTTTGCCATTAGAGAGAGAAAGTTAGAGAGAGAGGGTGTTCTTGCTAGAGGTTTACACAAAAGTATGAATATTAGATTGAAAGCACCACCCCTTCCATGGATGGAAGGGGTATTTATACTTACAGACTCAACGACCTCCTATCGGCCTGTGGATCAGGGATACAGTGGGTAAAGACCCGTCCTTCCTCCACGGTGTTGCACTAAGCTATACTACGCTACAAACTAATAAATAAACTACTAAATAACGTGACTAACGACAAATCTACGAGCTAACATATGCTAGACCATTATTGGGGTGACCGACTCTTTAACATGGAATTTTCTAATTCCTAACAATCTCCCCCTAAGGGAGGTCACCCCATGTTTTACATTTTGCATCCTAGCATTCTTTCTTTGTCTTTGTTCTTGAGCTCGTAGACTTGAATTCTTCACTTCCGCAATCTTTGTGCTTTTGTAGCGATTCTTCAAAGTCCGCACTGATTTGTACTTTCAGTGGAGGCCTTTAACTGATCCACATCTTTGATGATCTTCGAGCTTTCTTTGAGATCATCAGCCACAGTAAATCTCTGAATCACCCTTTATTGTGTTGCCATCATGTGAAGTTGTGACTTTCGGACCGACATGCTCACACTTTTGAATCATGACATCTTTCCATCAGAGTAGCGGAAGCCTTACTGGTTCATGATATTTGCAGCAGCGAAGCATAAGCATAGTATGAAATATCAGAGCCAGGTTATGTAGATATGCACCAGTCATGATTTCTTCAAATTAAGTGTGGATGCTGTGAGCATGCGGCTTTGGATTGACTCCTCAATTCTGATCAGCTGCAATCGTCCAAATGTACCTGCAAACAACAGTTAGCAATAAAACACACGAAAGTGTCTTTGATCACTTTCGCTGAATTGAGGTACACGGCCCACGGTTCCCCGTTGATCAGTATAAATACTGCCTGTGATCAGGTAGGATTCCTAAGAATCTCCTTGACAGGGTTTCGCAGCTGTTCTAGCTGTTCTCAAACCGGAACGTCTCAAAGAAGACAACACGGAGTGAGTGAACCAGCAAATTGAGATTTACTGATTGATGAAAAATGATTTGAAAAACAATCGCGTATTGCTTAGAATAAGGAGTTTTGCAATACGATGAAGGTTTTATGAGAAAGATCAATTTTCAATCAAAACACTTTTTGTATTTGAAAATAGTACACAATCGACGTGCTAGTGAAAAGAAGAGATTCGCACATCGACCGGTTTTTCTAAAAGTATTTTTCAATCAGAGATACTTTTTGAATTTTGAAAAAATAAGTACACATTCGACGTGCTAGAGAAAAGAAGATTTGCACATCGAACGGTTTTTCCAAAAGTATTCGTCAATTCCATTCCTGGACCAAGGTTGATTCAAGACTGAATCGCCCCATTGTTTCTATCCAGTTGTCACAAGTTTGATCTTACGAGAAGATCTCACATGTCACCTACCAAGAGCTTGTTTGATGTTGGCTCTAGAAGGGTTTCCATCTTCATCGTGAATACTTTTACATACCACTCAGATGTTCTGGCAATACCACAAGGATAATGCATAGGACTCTTAATATATACTTACTTTCCACATTGTGTGAAAAAGCAAGTCTTCAAGAATTTAGTGTCCTAACGAGATATTGTGGATGATCTCTTGGCTCTAGACTCAATCGTGCATATTTGGTTCCTGTGCCGGAGACTAGGGAGAGGGTCTCCTTCTTCAATATCAACAATCTCTAAGAGAAAGTCGATAGATAATGTCGGTTCCCCGTGAGAAATGAAACAAGCCCTTTTAAGAGGAACTTGAGTGGCTTGGGAAGTTTAGTGCAGTGCGTCACTGGGTCCATGACGTCTTGTCTTCAATACCAGTGTTACCTTAGTAAACACCAGTAGCATATGTATTGAACCCGGTTTCTGCCCTAAGGTTGAATTGATGGAGGGCTATTTCTTTTCACCCTTTTTCACATTCAGTTCTTTTTCATTCTTCAACCCCTTCAGTGCTTACCGAGACTTCATAACTAGAACCTTGTTGGGTTTATTCCAGTACTAGCTCAGTTTCAGTCCGCACTCTTCCCATATCTCATTTTTCTCCTTTTTTCAATATACCTAAGGACTCTACACTATCTAGTGGATTGTCCCTGGGTAGATCCCTCCGGTTCTGGCGGATCGTGGGAACGAATACCTAACCTAACCATCCTTATAACACCATGCATAAAGTAAATTGGTCGGTCTTTTGGTATTGTTCATTCTTCCATAAAACCAATTGAAAAATCATTTGGAAAAACAATCAAGGTACTTGTGATACGAGATCAAAGCATTTTGTACCTTAATAGTTTTGATCATTTAGAAAAAATCCCCCTCAACATGTGTGTATGATTTAGAAATTGTTTAGCACAAGGAGGCAAGAGGACTTTGAAATATTTTCTTTGATCACAATTTTCATACGAAAAAGCCATTTGATTTTCATGGTAAAATTCTCCCCCTCAATATGTGCATAGGATATTTGAAATCATTTTTATCACATAGAGGCAAGAGTTCTTTTGAAGCACATCCACGAACACATAAGCCATTAAGAAACCATTTAAAACTCAATCAAGGTACTTTATGAATCTCTTTTAAAAAAACTTTTGTACCTCGATGGTTTTGCTCCCCCTCAATATGTGCTTCAAGATTCGAAAGCGTTTAGCACATATGAGAGAGCAGCCTGCACAACTGAATCAAAACGATCAACTTTTATCAAATTTCATTATTAAATCACAAATTCTCCCCCGATCAAAAATATCAAACCCTTTGAGATTTTGGATCCCAAGTGATTTAATACGGTTTTAGAAAACATGGGAGAATATGTGGCCTGGTTTAAATACTCATCATGTTTTTGGATAACTCCTCCTCCTCAACATGTGCATTGTGTAGGAAATTGTTTGGCACATGGAGGCAGGAGTGCCTATAAAGGACTAAAACCAATTCCGTTAAAACAGATATGAGATTTAAATCACGATCTCTCACCCGATCAAAATTTCAAATCTTTTGAGATTTGTGATCCCAATTGATTTAAATCATTTAAAAAAAATTTGGGGAAAGATGTGGCAAGATTCAATTTTGAAAAATGACAGATAAGGACCAGATTTAGACATTAAAGATTGTTAGTGTCAGGTATGATAGTTTTTAAGAGATCTTTAAGTAAAATAAAACAATTTCACAATCAAACAAGAACAGAAGAAATTTCATTTTGACAGATCTTTGAGTCTAAAGAAAAAATCATACCATGACATAACATTAAATCTTTAGATCACCACTTATTTTGTACAAACAAACTTTTTGTGAAGAAATATAGTTAGAAAATATTTTATTTTAAATCACTCTCCCCCTCAATCCATGACAGAAGTCAATAATTGAGTGACTTAGGTTTTAATAACAAGAAGTCCGGTGATTTTCAAAAATTAGACCAATATATTTTCAAAACAATATTTTCCATTTTCAAAACAATTTAATCAAATTATTCAAAATTGTTTAAAGATGGTATCCTGCACAAAGATACGTTAGGTGGTTGAGAAGCTTCCATTTTAGTTGTTGTAGGGCTTGGAAGAAAACCGTCTGCAGATGTAGTGAGACTTCTTCTTACGTTGCATTTTGAATGCCAACTGAGGTCCAATTAAGCTCCGTTTTCTTCAATCACTTAGAAGAAAACCATCTGCTGATGCAGTGAGACCTCTTACGTTGCATTTATGCCAACTCTCCATTGAAGTCCAATTAAGCTCCGTTTCTTCATTTGTCAACCCAAGAAATAGTTACCCTTTCCTTTCGGCATCCAATCATCTTCAATTGTGGGATCCGGATAGGGAACATTCTTATAACCAATATACCTGCATACGTTAGTGAATACACATATAGATATATGGTGGCCGACATCACCCAAACAGCAATCGACTAATAAAAGTCAATGTAACATATCAATCAGATCATATAAATGTATGGGAATAATGTGTACATCAAACTCTAATCATCTAATCCTAGCAATCATATCCTAGGCACCTAGTCCTTCAACATAGGTTAACATCATTTTTAATTAAGCATATTAGGATAATTAAGAAAGCCCGTCAGATGAAATAGATTTGAAAACATTATCCCCCTCAATCAATGACTCAATTTGTGAAAAGTTTAAAAGTGCTGAAGTCATTGATTGAGTTTGCAGATTTAATAAAAACTCTGAAACTGATTGTTGTTAAAGCAACTCATTTAACCACCATTTTTGAAATACAACAAATATTTTTCTGAAGAATTATAGACGGAAAAACATTTGTGTAGGAACAGCAGCCCTTCGACATATTTTCCTTAAATTGTTTTAGGATAAGTGCACGAAATATTTGAAAATTGTTTAGCGTAGCACTTTCCTTCTTTGAAAAACGGGTTGCTATCAGAAATAATAGCAAGCCATAGTTTTAGCACGGGTTACAGTCTGAAGTAACTGCAAGCCATTATTTGAAGCCCGGGTTACAGTCTGAAATAACTGTAAGCCATATTTTGAGACATGTTTAGAAAAGAATATTTACACCTCCTGCTCGAACTTCATCTATGGTCCCGTGCCATTATTGAATGACATTTCTAAGACCGTAGATGTTATCGATACCAGAAGACATGTCATAGAAAAACATATTTTTGGTATTTTTTGAAATTTTCTGATTTTTATGGGTTTTTGAAGGTTTTATAATTTTCTATTTTCTTTTTGTTGGTTTTATATTTTTCTATTTCTTTTTGTTGGTTTTATATTTTTGTATTTTGTTTTTCGAATAAATATTTACAAGGATAGAATAGATGATATAGTTAAAGAAGATGATGATACGAGTACCGAGATAAGGATATCGAGCAGCCCCGTTGTAGAAGATAGAAGTCATCATCCCTTAAACATTCACCACCAAAGCTTCCAGGGCTCCAGAATAGAAGATAGAACATGAGCCTTTGAGAAAGAGAGACTTTGGCAGCTTCCCCCCAAACCGAAAAATCCTTAAGATGAGCAGATTCGAAGCTCTATTTCAAGCTTGCTTTAGCCAGGTGCACAAGAAAGCACACCATTATCATAAATCCCGCTGCTCCATTTAAGAACGATAATTGAGGATCTCCATTCGGGGTTATATCATCCATAAGAACAGCAACGTATCATCCCACACATAAATAATCTTCTCAAATTTCATAACCACTGAAGTCTGAAGCGATCCATTCCAAAAGGTGTCAAGAGAGCAATTCCCCCAAGTAGTTGAATTGTTGCAGTCAGCCTCTTTGTATAATGCTCTAGAACTCTCCCAAATACACTTCATGAGGGGAATGAAGAACACCTTCCCATGTTCACATTTTTCTTCCCTGATGAACGTGTATGAAGCTCAAGAACCCGAAGTACACCAATATCCAAGAACTCTCCCGAATACACATCAAGAGGGTAATGTAGAACACCTCCCCTATGTTCACATCTTTCGTCCCTGATGAATGTGTATGAAGCTCAAGTATCCGAAGTATACCAATACACAAGGAATGAATAACTGATAACATTGAAGAAGCAGGCCAAGTCACTGATTATCTCTGCGGGTGACAATCTCTGCGGATGTCAACACCGGAATAAGTGATTATATCTCTGAATCACTGATTAAGCACTCAAGTGAAACAGCTGAGCATCCCCAATGTACACGATCTCTCTCCCCTGATCATTGCGATACCATCGAAATCACCACACACTAGTGTACCTCTTTTATCTTCAGAAACTTTCTCTAACATCTCTTCCCCCACATAGTTGGAATAAGAACACTAAACGCCTTGATGAGTAAAACCTTGAGTTTCTCTGCGGTCATGACATTTGTTTTCCCGGAATATCTTCAATCACTTAGAAGAGTTAAGTTCATCAAGTTTACTCGCCATGAGTCAAACCTTGAGTTTCTCTGCGGTAATAACATTTGTCTTCCCGGGATATCTTCAATCACTTAGAAGAATTAAGCTCATCAAGATTACTCGCGTTTAGATTCGTGTCTCCTTTCCCTTGCTGGTTTTGATGCTTCAGAATCAGCAACTCATTGAAAGCCCGTATACTAGAAATTTGTTGAGAAGAACACTTGAATTCTTTGTGAGAATCAACTTGCTGAAGACTCTCTCTGACTATTTATATTAACCCTTCTGTAGACACTTTGAAGTGACCACTGAAGAAGAAAACCCACTATACCATACTTGAAACTGAAGTCAACTTCCCCACATTTGTATCTTAAGCTTGCACCTAATGATGGAAGAACGGTGTAGAGAATTTATGCTTCAAGCAAATCTCTAAGTACTCACTACCCAAACAAAGTATGAGACATTAACACCTCTTGCGATTATCCACACCGTCATATGCGTGTGACACTGAGTAAAACAAAGTAACTCCTAGTAGTGATAGTTAACCAGGTCTTCAACCATCCACCTCGACTGCTGGTAACTAGATAAACCAAGTCTTCAACTTAAATTCTTAAGCCCGAGCAAGTTATCAAATAAGAACACACCTTTGTGAAAGTCAACTTCAATCTCAAATAAGTGATAAATGATTAACTCCAAAGTAATCAACTTGTGTCAAATGTCCAACAATAGTCAATATCAACGTCTCGAGGAGTCACTGCTAAAAAATATGAGCAAGTCTAATTGGGAATTGAATCTGACTTATAACTTTCTCCCAATTAGTGCTCTCCCCTAAATCGACAATCTGTTTGATAAATGCCCAAATTAAGAAGAAGTCTTTAGATCGTTAAATGCAACTCGTCTTTAGTCTTCTAACATGTAGCAGAAAATGTAGAACAGACTGTAGACTCGACCTTCTTCAAGATTGTGCAGTTGGGGAATAGATAGTTAACATCTTCAACTCACACCAAAAAAGCATACCACCAAAAAGCATCCCAATTAACTTACATCTTGCAAATCCCCTTTACTAGAATCCCTCCCAATCAAACAAGAACAGAAAGATGTTCATCAAGGAAATCAGCAATCAGGCCGCAACGAACACACAAGATGGTAACACCAAGCAGACAATCACATCAAACAAGAACAGAAGGTTGTTCGGAATCATCATGTTGATGTGCACGTGAAGCATTAACCGGAAGCACTTTGTCAATAAACTCATATCAGCTTGTGAAGATGTCAACTAACGGCTCATAGAAGAAACTCCATGTAACGATGACCCGATAAGGAAAGCTCGGTTCTTACATGAGTTTAGAGCTGTATGACCATTTTTATTCTCAAATATCAATCAACAATGCAAAAAATTCACACTTCTTCTCCCCCTCAAGAATTGCATACGGAGATGCCATTCTTGACTAAATAAGTGAAAAATCATCCGAATGTTCTATTCACACTTCTCTCCCGCAAAATCAGCATGTGATGTCGCCATCTTCATTATATTGAGCAAGTGGAATGAGAAAACGATTAGTGGTAGCCCGGTTCACTTGATGACTGAAGCGCATGGAAAAAGTATGAAGCATGTTGATGAGAATGGTCATAAATAAGAAGATTTCTCTTCTTCTGAAGATAATGCGCACTGAAGCGTACACATTTCTTTTCTTTAGAGTACGAGGCATGAACTGATGTGTTCATACGTCATAAGAATATTTCTCTTCTTTCTAAGATAATGCGCACTGAAACGTACACATTTCTTTTCTTTGGAGTACGAGGCCTGAACTGATGTGAACAGACGTCATAATCTCTCTCTTTTCTGCTCTCTTAGCAAAACATGCAATCATCCCCATTATCATTCTGTAGGCTCTTTGTTGTGACAACTGATGGAGAAAACCCAATATGATGAATTTGACCCTGAAGTAAACTAACCCGAACTCGTGACTTAAACTTGCACATATGTAACAAAGAGCGGTGCAGATTTCCATTAGCATCTCTAAGTACTCTCTATGTACTCTATACTCTTCAACCAACCAACCATCAAGTATAAGACGTACATTACCTCTTGAAAATCCACAATTGAATGTGACACTGAGCACTACAACGTAACTCCTTAAAGTGATAGTTATTTTGTAGTGGTAAGAGCCCAATTCCCCCAAGTGGTAAAAGAAAAGGTAAAAGACACCCAACAATAACTAGATTTCCAAGTCTTCATTTTTGATAATAAGCTCGAACAAGGATCATGAAGAATCTTCATCCAACCATCCCCTGATATCTTCAGATACTAAGTACACTCGCCCATGATATTTCACTTCAACCTCAAATAAATAATACTGAATTACCGCCGTTGTCACATCTTCTGAACTGCTCAAATCTAGCCTTCTTTGACATTTAAATGAACTTTGATAATGGTTTTATCCCGACCATGGTTTAATGAGCATAACCCCGTAAAACTTTGAAGTAACCAAACCGCCATGACGAATATCCAAACACACATCCAATTCATGAAGTACACCCTTTTATCCCTTCTTCGAAGTAGAAACCGTAGCACCAGCATCAAATGTGATCCCGAAATACACTTTCCTTTCTCCAGGACGGTTCCATCATTACGGGATTTTACAACTCTATGGTTTAAACCGAGAAATAGTTTCTTGCGCGGGATTTTACAAAACCAAGAATAAACCGTAAGATAGATCCGGAAATGCACTTTACTAATACCAGGATGTTTCCATTGTCACGGGATTTTACAAGTCTATGATTTAAACCGAGAAATAGGTTCTTTCGCGGGATTTTACAAAATCAAGACAAAACCGTAAACAATGTCAGCTTGAATATGTTATGACAACTTTGGTTTCGGTGAATATCTGTTTTAGGGGAACATGCAGCGGTTCATCAACGGTTTATTATCCAACATCAACACCATCATCAACCATCCAATCACTACTTTGGTAAACACATCATTCACGCAATCTGTCGGCTATTGTAGTGACCACATGGAGAAGTAAGCCCAATATACCAAACTTGATCATGAAGTGAAATTCCCCAGATTTGTTACTTAAACTCGTACTAATCCTTGTGAAAAAGAAACGGTGTACCCGATGTACAAAACCTCTTGACATTCTCAACTGAGTGAGACACCGAAGTGATAACTACGTTGTGGGTTAAGTGAGAAAGAATCACAAACGCAACTAAATAGCCAAGTCTTAATCACCCTCCATAAACGCCCAAACAAGTCATCTTCGCGGAAGGTTAGGAAAAAAGAAGACGAAAATAAGTAAACGTGCTCGGAAAAACCTCACTTCACATCCAAATAAGAAATACCGTCCAAACAACCCCGCAGTCAACTTTGTACTAATCATCAATTCAAGCCGAGACATAATATTTTCCGTGAAGATGCATACACCAAAGTATCAAACTTCATTACCCAACAGATCTCATCATCACACCAACTCTCATCATCACAACTCATTATCACAAGTCTAGTTATTTTGACAAATCTCATAAAACAATCCAATATTGAGTAGCCCATATATCCATTATCCAAGTGCAAAACTTAAATTACTCAAGCTCGGTCCAGATAACTTAAAGATATTTAGCCCATGAGATACATTAATCCCCCCGTCAAACTCTTTAGATCTTACTCATAGCAAAACAAACAAATCCGCTCCGGCTCATTCAAATATCAACTCAATACATTGAAACATGTTAACCAACTACGCAACTGGAACACAGCTCAGGTCTAATCCCACGTCAAATCTCAAATCTCAAAAATGTAGGCAAGAAGCATGTCGATCCGAGATTAACATCAACCATCTTATAAACCATTTGATGTATAAAGTCCAAAGTTAATATCAAAAATTACTAACCCACGTCAAACACTATAGATCCAAAATTAATATCAAAGTTAATATCAATATGCAAGGTGATATAAATTCTTGGTCCAGCAAGTGATGCACAAAGCCATATTAGTCCACAACACGGCCCAACTCCCATATAACACAATACGGCCCAAGAAAAAATCAGATCAAGGCACAAGCAAACCCTAAAATTTCGGGTATTTAAGAGTAACACTTCATAACCCTAATCCCTTCCAAATACTCACAAACTCGCGCCCCCATATCTACCATCATCTCAGCCACTTACGAAACCCTAATACAATAGTTATGTTGGAATCACTCCTAAACAGTATTTCAAGTATTTATATTTCATATGTAATAGGTAGCTTTATTATGGCCTTTATGTTTGTTTAAGGTCCAGCTTATGTAGAAGGCCCATAAGCTGAGGCCCAAGCCCAATAAGGAATAGGGAAGGAGAGGGAGTGTTGCCCTAGCTCCTTGCCTATATAAACTATTGTAAACCCTCATTTGAGGGTTGGTTGTTCAAGTTATTCTCTCATTCACTCTTTTGCATAACCGTTTCATATTATACGCATGTGTGTGTGTGTTTAGCTTGTTCATCCGCCTTCATCTCTTTCTCTATAAGCTTGTGTCGTAAAGCTAGTGACCTAACAGTGGTATCAATCGCCAAATAGTTGGGTGTACTCGTTTGTTTTTGAAGTTTTGGTTTTGGATCTTACGCGTAGAGATAACGCTATCTTTGGTTATCTTAAAAACTCATTTTTTACACTTTTTAATCCAAGATTCTTGTACTTTCAATGTTTTGAGGTGTTAAAATACTTGTTTTTGACAAAAAGTTTCAAACTTTACGCGTGGATTTACGTTTTTAAGCTTGTTTTTGTTCGTGGGTGTCGTTCTACGCGTAACCCGTTTAGCAGTTTTGGTACATCAAAATTCACACTTTTGTGTTCTTTTGGTACTATTGAAGCTATTCCATAACAAAAAACTGGTTTTAAAACACATTTGGGAAGAATCAAAGTTACGAGTAATCCTACGCGTATCAAAACCCTAATATTACGCGTAAGATTTTCCTTGGTTTGATCTTCAATTTTCTGGTTTATTCCGTGTTTTCTTACTTGGATAAGTCTGAAAATACGTCGACTTTGGATATCTTTTGCACTGTGAAGTGTAAAAGATCATTTGGGCAAAAACCCTAAAATTACGCATAAGCATAAGCTTACGCGTAGAAATTCTACGCATAAGATTCACTTTACGCGTAAACTTCGGTCTACGCATAAGGTAATCCTACGCCTAACTTTCTACGCCTAACTTTTGTCTACGCCTAACTTTAGTGCTTTTATCCTACTTACGCGTAAGCTAAAACCTACGCGTAACTCCTCTTTGTTACGCGTAACTTTTGGTGTTTTTACGCATAAGTGCTACTTGGTTCTTGTCTTTTCTACGCCTAAGGACACTTCATCAACAAAGGTTCATTCGACTACAAAGATCCAATCTTACCACACAAGTTTATCATCATGTCTCAACCACCATACTCTAACTATTTCCCTTACACTTATAATCATCAACAACAACAACAATTAACTCCACAACATCAACAATGGAATCAACAACAAGCCATTTATCAACAACAATTTAATCAGCAACATACTCCACAACTTGGTGCAATTCCACAACCACAAATGGTTCAACCACAACCAAGCATTCAAGTTCAACCCTACACAACTGATTTCAATCAACATCCATCATGGACAACTATGAAGGAACCCACTTGGTTTGCTAAGATGTGTGAAGCTTTAAGCAGCCAACAATCAATTCATGAAGCTGGATCACTTGATAGACCTCCAATGCTTACTCCAGGAAACTACGATCAATGGGTGATAAGGTTCTTTAGGTTCTGTGATCTGAAGAAGCCACATGGAAAGTTCTTAAAGAAGGTTATCTTGGAAGGTCCTTTTGAGATGCCTACTGTCATTGTACCCGGAGATCCAACTGCTGTTCCACCAAGAGATGAACAAACCAACATTGCTACTGTTGCAGATTTAAATCCTACAGAACTTCTACACTATGAAGCTGATGAACTTGCAATGGAATACATCCTCTTAGGATTACCAAACCCAATTCTTCGTAGTGTTGATGCTCAAAAGACTGCACAAAAAATGTGGGATCATATTCATCTTCTTATGGAAGGATCTGTACTTAATTAGGAGGATTTGGAATCAAAAATCTACTTGGCTTATGAACACTTCATGATTGAACCTGGAGAGACACTCGAGTCATATCATCATCGATTTTCAGACATCATCAATGATTTGGATAAACACAACATCATCATGCCAAGAATTGCAGTGAATACTAAGTTCCTGAGTAGTCTTAGTCCAGAATGGGAGAAGTATGTCATTTTTCTCCGTCAAGCGAAGAATATGCATCATTCTACTTATGGATTGTTGTACGATTACTTGAAGCCTCATGAGAAGGAAGTTGATCGGGAAAGGATTATCCGTGCTCAAATTGCTAAACAATCACAACCAGACAATCAACAACTTGCCTTATATGCTCAACAGAATTATCCATCTCAACCAGCAACTCAACCAACTGCTTCCAACACACCTTCACAGCAACAACCTCAACCTCAACAAAATCAATTGGTTCCATACAGCAACAATGCTCAAGCATATGTCAGTGAAGCTACTGAGGAAACCGATCCGTTCGAAGCATTGCAACAAGGATTTGTGATGATTGCTAATGCTTTTGGCCGTTACACCAACAAATCCAACAATCGTATTCGTTCCTCATCTAACACACGGACTCAAGCTGTTGTGAACAATGGACGTGTTGAAGTTCAGAATCGTGATTATGGTCGTCAGATGGGCGGTGGTCAAGGGTTTAATGCTGTGGGTAGGAATAACAACAGAGCTCAAGTGGTGGAACAGGGAAATGCTCAGAATCGGTTAAATGGTCTTCGATGCTACAACTGCAATGAGAAGGGACACCTGGCTAATGCATGCCCAAAGCCAAGGACTAGGGGCAGTGCTTATTTCAAAGAGGCTTTACTTTTGGCTCTTAAGGATGAAGCTGGTGGATCTCTCACAAATAAAGAACAGAGCTTTATGGCAGATGCAGACTCAGATGATGATATGGAGGACTTGCATGCTAATGCAGCTGTTATGTTGATGGCTAATATGCATGAGCTGCACATGAGTGATACAGGCCCAGTGTATGACACTGATGGCTTGTCTCAGGTACCCGAACAAACCATCATCATATCTGAACTAATATCTCCGCCAATATCTGAATCCGGCACGGATCAGACTGTTCAAAATGAGTCTTCTACATCTTCTTCTGATGATTTTCAAGTTAACCCTGTAGTTACATTTGACGATCAAGATGACCTCATGGTTTCCTTTGATAATCAAATTGACTCCGTGGTCGTACTTGAGGATCTAAAGAATGATCATGTTGAGACTCACGTTGAACAAGATGATCTGTTGCCTCATTCGGATTTTGCTCGGTTAATTCAAGACCATAAAATCAAAATGGAGGAATGTTATGCATTAAATCAATCCTTAAAAAGTAAAAATGCACTGTTAACCAAGGATTTTGAATGTTTACAAATGCAACTCAACTTTTTCAAAACTCAAGAAAACCGTGAAAAAGGTTTTGAAGCCGCGTTTGCAAAATCTCATCAAAACGAA
>BPTQ01000004.1:285411379-285425266 GCA_019973895.1 Chrysanthemum seticuspe | reverse complement strand
TGAGTTTCATTAGTGGTCAACATACTCAGTCCCCACCATTGAGCCTTAGCAGGGCTCCAAATAGTCATCTTCTAGCTCCAACACCTCTGAATACAACTCTTCTTCAGGCTCCACTTCCTCCACCGTATCTTCATCTAAATGATCTGACAAAGACTGCAAATCCACGTCTCAGGAATAGGTATAGTAGCAGTAGAGAACCAGAAAACCAAACCAGCCGACTGAGGAACGTACTACTAGACTCAACTATCAGTTCATCCTAAAGCTTTTTAAATCGAAGTAGGTTTCATTTGCAAGGTCTAGAGAAACTGTAAACGTAGTGTTCAAATCGCTAATTAAGTCTAAGTCTCTTTAGTCGAAGAAACCGGTAACATACAAATTGGTTACGAAGGTTACACTAACAAGTACCTTCAGGATATCGTTCCTAAAGTCCAAATGGAACTGGAGAAGACAGCAAGAGATCATACTCACAAGTTTCTTCTCGACACTGTCCCCAGTGTGACAAAAGAAGTATTTTCCAGACAACTCACCCCTAACATCGTAGCATTGGTTAAACATACAATGGCCAAAGAAGCTGATTTCTCTGAATCTGAATTAATCGCTAAACTTGTGATGCAAATGTCAAAGAGATCTGGAACGTTTACTTTGGATGAAGCTAAATTTTTCGAAATCCTACTTGACTATCAACTCAGATCATCATGCAAGGAGTCAGCCGACCAAACCAAAAGACCAAGAGATGACGATGATATGGATAAGGACTCTGCACCTAAACGTCAGAAACAGTCTAGTAAATCTACTTCTATGCCACCTCCTTCACCTCGGACTTCTTCTCAACATAAGTCTCCACAACCTCGATCTTCTACTGATAAACCTCGGGACGATTCCGAGTTACCACCCCTGACTCATACAACTGGTGATTACTTTGAGTATACGGGTGGTGACGATGAAGAGGTCCTTGAGCCCCGACAACAACCCACCTCACCCAAACAAGTGCAGAGACCAGTGTCATCATCAAAGCCTTCCAAAAAGAAGAAGCAGACGACTCAGCCCGAAGTCGTATCATGGCTAGATGACGATAAAACCGAAGAGTTTGAATGGTTCTCCACACTTGTCAATCAAACTCCCTACCCTGATGCAGGCCAAGAATTGGTAGACGGTTCAACATTGGAGCATGCAAAACTGTTGCAAGAGAAGTTCCAAGTGAAGAAAATGACGAAATCTGAATTGAAGCGAATCAAGAATGAAGCTTTTCAACTATGGAAAGACAGCTCTGAAAGTGCCCTCGAGGTCGAATATCATCTTGAGAACATCGCTCGAGCTATGTCTAACAACATGGATTGGCTCAATCCGGAAGCAAACATTGACTTCACACAACGGGACAACCCTCCATATTACACCGACTGGACCAAACCTCTACCAACCATTGGCCAAGCAGACGAACCAAGGATTCCCTTCAGATATTTCTTCAACAAAGACCTGGAATTTCTTCTCCATGGTGGCGATGGTTCGAGAAAATACACTACATCATTGACTCTTCCATTCCCAGCGGCCATTTACTCTAACTGCATAGCTATCGAGGAACGTGCAAATCACTTGTTTTCTGACAACGTGCAAGCATACGACCAAGATGCGTTGTATGGGATTCATCATTGGCTTGAACGCCGAAGGATCTACTACAGAAGCTGCCTGGTTCAGAAGTCTCAACATGAAGTGTTTAGCTCCAAGGACATCGTGGCCATCAAACACATTGATCTCAAGTCTAAGTGGGACTACACATTCTTGAAGAATATCATAGTCAAACGACAAGATGAACAGGACTATGGATTCTCCGAGGCTGACTTTGAGAACTTGTCCCTCAACGACATCGAAGACATGTATCTTGCCAAAGTACAGGGTCGTATGAGACAATTCTCGACTGAAGTTCAACGTGAATTTATCAAGTCAGTTCTCATCTTCATCAGACGCATTGTGATCAAAGAACGTGTCGAAGATATCCAGATGGCTGTTGAATCATATCAGAAACGTGTAAACTTCACTCCACCACAGCTCGATCTTCCCGACATCAACCAGCTTAAACAACTCACGCTCATCAGCAAACCTTTCGGCATTGTTTACCACAGTGAACTTCGAAGAAACTGCTTAATGGCGTGTAGTGAGCTCCACAAATTCGGGGATCATACCTTGAAGATGGTTAGGGATGGATTGGCGTACAGATTGAAGGATATACGCATGAAAGTTGGAAATCCTAAGCGCTGGAACTCTCAGGACAGGAGGGATGTGAGACGTATCATCACTATGATTGATGAACGGTTGTTCAGAAGGGATCAGTTCAGACGCTTGGAGAGCTATGTTGGTGGTCGACCCAGGAGAAACATCACCGGCTTTCAACGCCCTGTGCGCACTCCTGGGAACATCACTGCACTTCCTGGTACCCCTTGAATAGTTTCCTTCATTAAATTTTGGATGCATGATTTTATATGTGGATGGCTTGTGCACACATAACAGTGTACAACCCGTAATGGTCAAGAAAGGACCCTGTGGTACGCCTCAGTGCCACAATCCTTATAAAAGAAGCGAAAGCTTCTTATTTTTGAGTAAAACCTATCAAACCTTTCATTTTTCAAGGTTTTGCTCAAAAAGACAAGTACTTCCCCATATGATTTTAAAACCTCAACCGTTTATATCACAAGTTGAGGGGGAGTATTTGAATTAAAACTTTGTTCACAAATTGTTCACAGTGGTCACTCTTCCCGGAAAACTCGAAATGGTCATATTTATTGTCAACAGTTCAAAAATAACATTTTATATGCCATTTTTGAGGGGGAGAAAATTATGTGATAAGAAATATGTTGTACAAAATGCAAATGAATCTGTGTACCTCAGACTTAACCTACGAATTGACGGTACTAAACTGTTAGTAACTCGAAAAGACTTGTCCTGGACGGGTAATAATTTCAAGCTAGTTCGCTAGTGATGTAAACGTGTCTCGCAAAGGACTTGTCCAAGTAGAAAGTACCATTCGAGAAACTCCTGATAGACATGAACTCTGACGGGTATGACAACCTTTCGAGGTTTGTCTACACCTTCAAGATAGTTATTAGAGCTAGTTGTCACCTAAAAGCTGACAATGTATCTCTTTAACTATTCAACGTAACCGTGTCTCGCGGGAGATTGTCTATCTTTAGTGGATCAATTCATAAAGTGCGCGCTCTTTCCTCATTGTGCATTTAACCATTAAAACCATTAAGCACATGTGGAGGGGGAGTATTTATGCAAAAACTTATCTCTCACTATGGTTCAAACATGTTTTTCATTTACAAACCCTTTGAGAGATATTTTAACTTACAGTGGTTATAATGGCAAACATAGGTCAGTCATGGAGTTATAAGGTGACTAAGGTTAGGAATAACCGTCCTATGATCCGCCAGAGCCGGAGGGATCTACCCAAGGACACTACCATTAGTTAGTGTTAGAAGTCCTTAGGAATGATTATAAAAAGGAGAAAATGAGAATCGGAGAAAGAAGGAGTTGAAGAATAAAAAAGAAATGTAAAGTAAAGGGTGAAAAGAAATAGCCCTCCAGATTATTCAACTTAGGGCAGACACCGGGTTCAATTCATATGCTACTGGTTGTCACTTAGTGACACCAGTATTGAAGATTAAAAGTCGTCATGGACCCAGTGACGCATGCACTAAACCTTCTTAGCCACTCAAGTTTCTCTCAACAGAAGCTTGTTTCATTCTCACAGGGAACCCTACATAAACTATTGGCTTTCTCTTAGAGATCGTCGGTATTGAAGAAGGAGACCCTCTCCCTAGTCTCCGCTCAGGAAAACCAAAACGCACTATTGAGTCTAGAGCCACGAGATTCATCAAATGATCTCTTAGGAACACTTGACATTTAATCACTTGTTGATCAACAATAAGATCTTCAGTGATTCAGTGGTTCATATCGAGTCCTTCACAGATCTTAGCAATCTGTCGAGAACATTTATGAGAGGTTCACATCTGTGATCCTCAGTGATTGAATGGAAACTCCTGCCAGGGTCAACATCAAACAGCCCTGACAGCAGGTCACTTCGGTAACTCCCCGTGGATTATGCGGAGTGTGTCTCAAACGATCTACAGTCGTGAGGTGATGCTTCGGTGTACCTCAGCGACTCATCTGAACTGTAGATGTACTTCGGTACATCGCGTTATCTCACTTGTGGGACTCCAGTTCAGGAACGGCCTTTGTAAGAATTAGAGTTGTGTTTTCACACTATGCTGTTAACACTCTCGAAGTTCAAACTTGTAAGTGCCGGAAACCGCTTATTACTAACCGTTTGCAATGTTTTCTTCTTATGGAAGCTCCGGAGCGGGATGATCGTGCTGACTCTTCTCATGCTCATGCCAACATCATCACTAATGGAAGTTCTATTCGAATGCAACACAACAGTCAGAATGATTCTTCATCAATCAAAGAATCTACAAAGTCAAAGACTTACAGAACTTCATCAGTATTGATTTCCAACGTCAAAGAGCGTGTGAGCATGTTGAAGAATGACGTGGAGACACTGGAGCAGCGAAGCAGACCTGAGGCAGACTGATGCAGACAACAACATACTATCACTTTCACCACAAAGAACAATGATCAAAGAACAAAGTTAAAGATGACGTCTAAGCATAACTGTTCAAAGATAACGATCTCTCTACACTGGGGAGATTGTTCGAATCAAGACAATTCCTCTCACAAGAAAGAAGAATGTCAGAAGACGTCACAGCTACTATTACATCAACGCCTTCACCGTTTACATTCATATATACTTGAGGGGGAGATTGTTGGAATCACTCCTAAACAGTATTTCAAGTATTTATATTTCATATGTAATAGGTAGCTTTATTATGGCCTTTATGTTTGTTTAAGGTCCAGCTTATGTAGAAGGCCCATAAGCTGAGGCCCAAGCCCAATAAGGAATAGGGAAGGAGAGGGAGTGTTGCCCTAGCTCCTTGCCTATATAAACTCTTGTAAACCCTCATTTGAGGGTTGGTTGTTCAAGTTATTCTCTTTCACTCACTCTTTTCCTTAACCGTGTTTATCCATACGTGTGTGTGTGTTTGGATAGCTTGTTCATCCGCCTTATCTCTTTCTCTATAAGCTTGTGTTGTAAAACTTGTGACCTAACACAATTACTGACACTAGTACTGCATCTATTCCTGATGATTCCATTACTTCTATGTCTGATATGAATGTTTCGATTTCTGATGTGGGTGTTCCAATCGCTGTTACTAACCAAATGGAACCCATTCTTGCATGGGGATCCGAATTATCCAGTTATCCATTCTTGTCTGTGTTCAACTGCAGATCATTCAAATCGTTCTGTGGTACCTGGACTCAGGCTGTTCCAAGCATATGACTGGAGACCGATAGCGGCTCATGAACTTCGTGAGCATATTCATCGGGACAGTTAGATTCGGCAATGATCATTTCGGGGCAATCATGGGTTATGGAGATTATGTTGTTGGTGATAGTGTTATCTCCAGGGTTTATTATGTGGAAGGTCTTGGTCATAACCTGTTCTCTGTTGGTCAATTCTGTGATTCTGATCTAGAAGTCGCCTTCAGAAAACACACTTGCTTCATTAGAGAACTTGATGGTAAAGAACTTCTCAGAGGAACTCGTGGTTCAAACCTTTACGCAATCTCTATCGATGACATGATGAAGTATTCTCCTATCTGCTTGCTGTCAAAGGCTTCGAAGACAAAGTCATGGTTATGGCATCGTTGTCTCAATCACTTGAACTTCGGCACCATCAATGATCTCTCCAGAAAGGACTTAGTCGTAGGTTTACCTAGACTAAAGTATGAAAAGGATCATCTTTGTTCAGCATGCCAATTGGGAAAAAGCAAGAAGTATGCCCATAAACCCAAACCTACAAACTCAATTACAGAAGTTCTACATACTATTCACATGGATTTATATGGACCAATGAGAGTGCAAAATATATTTGGGAAGAAATATGTGATAGTTGTGGTTGATGATTACTCTAGATTTACCTGGGTCAAGTTCTTAAGGACAAAGGATGAAACTCCAGATATCATAATCAAACTCATCAAACAGCTGCAGGTTCGACTTAACAAAACAATCAGAATTATCTAAACAGACAATGGAACTGAGTTTGTTAACAAAAAACTCAGTGAGTTTTATGAAAGTGTTGGAATCAGCCATCAAAGAAGTGTTCCACGAACTCCTCAACAGAACGGTGTAGTTGAAAGACGAAATCGAACTCTTGTGGAAGCTGCAAGAACAATGCTGATTTACTCAAAGGTTCCAATGTTTCTCTGGGCTGAAGCCATTGCCACTGCATGCTACACAAAAAATAGATCCCTGATTCACACTGTTCATGGAAAAACTCCATATGAACTTGTCCACAACAGAAATCCTAATCTCTCATTCCTTTGTGTGTTTGGTGCATTATGTTATCCAACTAATGAGGCCAAGAATTAGGCAAACTTAAAGCTAAAGCGGACATTGGAGTATTTGTAGGGTATGCTCCAAACAAAAAGGGATACCGAATCTACAACAAGAGAACCCGAAATATCATGGAAACAATTCACGTTACGTTTGATGAGCTGACCGGTCAAATGGCTCCTGGACAATCCAGTTCTGGACCCGCACTTCAAAACAGTCCCATTGGTTCATCTCTTGTACCAAATTCCTCTCCAGCAACTCCACATGTACCTCCTTCTGAAGATGATTTGAAGAAATTGTTTGATCCAATGTTTGATGAACACTATGAGCCAAGTGCTAATGAACTGTCAATCCCTACAACAGAGGCTGCTCATATCCCTGTGAATGAAGTCAATCCTTCAGTCTCAATATCATTGAGTCAAGAAACGCCTGCTGCTGATCACTCAATCTCATCAACAAATCTTCAATCTTCGAATGTACATCATGGAAATGTGTCTGGTATCAACGATGGAGAAAATCTCTTTGCTACTCCTAAAGATGCTCCGTTTGAAAATATATTTGCTCCTGAATCATCATCAGAACCATCTTCATCAGGAGAAATCGACTCAGCTACTTCAGTTCCTCAACAACAACCACATGAACACCTTAGGAAATGGACTCATGATTATCCATTGGACAATATCATTGGAAACCCCTCTCGACCAGTATCCACATGGAAACAACTTGCAACCGATGCTTTATGGTGCTTTTTCAACTCCGTACTCTCTAAGATCGAACCAAAAGATGTTAAAACAGCCATGACTGAAGATAGCTGGTTCAATGCTATGCAAGAAGAAATTCATGAGTTTGATCGACTTTATGTATGGGAATTAGTACCTGCCCGAGATTGTGCAATGATCATTGCTCTTAAGTGGATCTTCAAAGTGAAGCTTGATGAGCATGGCGATGTTTTAAAGAATAAGGCTAGATTGGTTACAAAAGGATACCGTCAGGAGAAGGGCATTGACTTTGAAGAATCATTTGCTCCTGTTGCTCGAATCGAGGCAATCAGAATCTTCTTGGCTAATGCTGCAAGTAAGAACATGGTAGTCTATCAGATGGATGTAAAGACGGCATTTCTGAACGGAGATCTTAAAGAAGTCGTCTACGTCAGCCAACCTGAAGGCTTTGTGAATCCAGAGCATCCTACTCACGTTTATCGCTTGAAGAAGGCTCTTTATGGTTTAAAGCAAGCTCCAAGGGCATGGTATGATACGCTATCAAAGTTTCTTCTGTCTATCGGCTTCAGCAAAGGAGCAATTGATCCAACATTGTTCACCAGGAAGTCAGGCAAACATTTAATTCACGTTCAAATTTATGTTGATGATATCATCTTTGCCTCGACTGACCCCAATGAGTGTGACCGTTTTTCAAATGAAATGGGTTCTAAATTTCAAATGTCGATGATGGGACAAATGTCATTTTTCATGGGATTACAAATTTCACAAAGTCCCAGAGGCATTTTTATAAATCAATCTAAATATGCAAATGAGATTTTAAAGAAATTTAGATTTGATTCTAGTGACCCTGTTGACACTCCCATGATTGAGCGTACTAAACTGGATGAGGACCACTCAGGGATCATGGTAGACCAAAAGAAATATCGTAGCATGATCGGATCCCTGATGTACCTCACAGCCAGTAGACCTGATATTCTGTTCGCTGTATGCATGTGTGCTAGATACCAGGCTAAGCCTACCAAAAAGCACCTTGAAGCGGTTAAACGGGTCTTTCGGTACCTCCAAGGAACCATCAACATGGGACTTTGGTACCCGAAGGACACCGGTATGTCACTAACAGCATATGCAGATGCAGATCATGCAAGGTGTCAAGATACTCGTCGAAGTACGTCGGGAGGTGCTCAGTTTTTGGGTGATAAGCTTGTGAGCTGGTCGTCAAAGAAGCAAATGAGTACTTCTATTTCCTATACAGAGGCTGAATACATAGCCATGTCATCTTGTTGTGCTCAAATCCTATGGATGAGATCTCAATTAACGGACAATGGCTTTGAATTCAACAAAATCCCTCTATACTGTGATAATAAAAGTGCCATTGCTCTCTCATGCAACAACATTCAACACTCAAGAGAAAAGCATATCGACATTCGACATCATTTCATCAGTGAACAAGTGAAAAAAGGTGTGGTGGAACTCTACTTTGTGAGGACTGAATACCAATTAGCAGACATCTTCACCAAAGCTCTTCCTAGAGAACGTTTTGAGTTTATCCTTCGACGTCTTGGACTAAAGAGTTTACAACCGGAAACACTCAAGCATCTTCAAGAGGAAGACGAGGAGTAAAGGTCTTTGTTCATCTATCTCTTGTATATATTTATTCAAAAAGCAAAATACAAAACTTGAAAAACCCTCAAAAAGAAAATATAAAAATATAAAATTTTCAAAAATCCATAAAAATTAGAAAATCTTGAAAAATTCCAAAAAATATTGTTATTTTGTCATGTTTTTTCCCTATTCGATATCATCTACGGACTTTGTGTTGACATTCAAAGAATGTCACGGGTTTTTAGATGTTCTTCGAATGGACATAGTTTTAAAAAAAAATGAGGCGAAGAAAAATGGTGGTTTATTGTCATTTTAGGCAGTAACCTGTTTTAAATGTAAAGAAAAGAGCCATGCTTTATCTTATTTTTCAAATCTCATGCTCTGATTCTTATAACCAATGATTGCCATCTTTTGAAAACTTAATTGCTTTGAAAATTCCTTGTACTCTACTACTCGTGTAAATCTCTATATCTCAATCAACAACATGTGTCATTGATTGAGGGGGAGAATGACTTTATTCGAGTTAAAAAGTTTTTTTTTTAAAAAATTGGCACATAATCGAGCAAGGTTTATTGTTGAAAAATCAAAAGAAATTATGTTTTACACAGTTGACTCAAAACCTTGCTAATATTATGTTTTCAAAAGACAATCATGCATGTGTAATAATGGAGTTTAAAGTCTCAAAATCCGAACCTTATCAGTCAAAACATTTTCATAATCAAGTCACAATTCTCCTTTAAAAGCTTTCAAAATTGATTTAAATCTACAGAGATCACAAATCTCAAATGATTTGATAATTGTGATCAGGGGAGAATTTGTGATTTAAATTGGATTAAAATTGATAATTCGGTAAATGGTTTTATAAGGATGTACAAGCTCTCCTTCCCACATGTGCCAAACGATTTCAAAATTTTTCTAAGCACATGATGAGGGGGAGCATCTATCTTAAACCACAAAGATCTGAAACATGATCATTTTATTTCAATGTGCAGTCTTTCCCCTCTAATATGTGATCAACTCTTTCAAACCTCAAGGCACATATTGAGGGGGAGCAAGCTTATGAAAACCTCATCCTTCCCTAATATGCTTTATCTAATTATTTTGATCAGGGAAGTGATGTTGATATCTTTTAGAAATTAGAAATCAAAGAAGTTAATTCTTCCTCTTGCCTCCGTGTGCCAAAAGATTTCAAATACATGAAGCACATGTTGAGGGGGAGCTCTTTTTCTAAAAATAAGAAAAACAATTCAGGTACAAAATGCTTTGATAATACATCACGAGTATCTAGATTGATTTTCAAATGGTTTTCAATTGGTTCCAATAGGAGATAAGCAATACCAAATAGACCGACCAACTTTACTTTATGTATGGTGATATAAGGATGATAACGTTAGTTATTCGTTCCCACGATCCGCCAGAGCCGGAGGGATCTACCCAGAGACAATCCACTAGATAGTGTAGAAGTCCTTAGGTATATTGAAAAAAAAGGAGAAACATGAGATATGGGAAGAGTGCGGACTGAGTCTGAGCTAGTACTGGAATAAACCCAACAAGGTTCTAGTTATGAAGTCTCGGTAAGCACTAAAGGGGTTGAATAATGAAAAAGAATGGAATGAGAAAAGGGTGAAAACAAATAGCCCTCCAATTATTCAACCATTAGGGCAGATACCGGGTTCAATTCAAATGCTACTGATGGTTACCAAGGTAACATCGGTATTGAAGACAAGACGTCATGGACCTAGTGACGCACTGCACTTCAACTTCCCAAATCACTCAAGTTCCTCTTAAAAGGACTTGTTTCATTCTCACGGGGAACCGACATTATCTATCGAATTTTTCTTAGAGATTGTTGATATTGAAGAAGGAGACCCTCTCCCTAGTCTCCGATATAGGAACCAAAATGCACAATTGAGTCTAGAGCCACGAGACATCAATAAATCTCATTAGGACACTTTCAATGAAGACTCTCTGTTTCACACAATGTGGAAAGAGAGATTATATCTTGAGTCCTACGCATTATCCTTGTGGTTTTGCCAAAACATCCGAGTGATATGTAATCATATTCACAATGAAGATGGAAAGCCTTCTGGAGCCAACATCAAACAAGCTCCTGGTAGGTGGTATGTGAGATCTATTCAATAGATCAACCATGTGACAACTGAACAGAAACAATGGGGCGATTCAATCTTTTGAATCAATCCTGGTTCAGGTTATGGATTGACGAATACCTTTGAAAAACCGGTCGTTGTGATTATAAACTCTTTTCCTTAGCACATCGACCGTGTATGGATATTTCAAATCAAAAGGTGTTTATGATTGATAATTGATTTTCATTAAAACCTTCGCTGTATTGCAAAAACAATCTTTATTGAGCAATACACGATTGTTTTTCAAATCTTTTTTCATTAATCAGTGAATCTCTATTCGCTGGTTCACTCACTCCGTGTTGTCTTCTTTGAGATGTTCCGGTTTGAGAACAGCTAAAGCAGCTGCGAAACCCTGTCAAGGAAATTCTTCGGAGTTTTACCTGATCACAGGCAGTACGTGTACTGATCAACGGTGAACCATGGGCCGTGCACCTCAATTCAACGAAAGTGATCAAAGACACTTTCATGCACTTTATTAATAACTGTTGTATGTAGGTAGGCCCGACGTTTGCAGCTGTTTAGAATGAAGCAGTCAATCTATAGCCGCATGCTCACTGAACACATTCATCTCGAAAGAAATCATGATTAGTGCATCAATGACTCTGATATTTTCACTCCATGCTTCTGCTACGCTGCTGCCAATATCATGAATCAATAAATACTTCCGCTACTCTGATGAGAATACTTCATGATCCAGAATGTGAGCATGCCGGTCCAAAAGTCACTACATCACATAATACCAACACCACAATGGAAGAGTCAAAGATTTATGTTTGCTAATGATCTCAATGATGGCTCAAAACTCATCATCACGTGGATCAGTTAAAGACCTCCACTTGAATTACCCAAACATGCAAAACATGAAGAATCAAAGACTACGTGCTACAGAGCAAAGGACTTAATCAAGAATCCTCGAGCATTATAATGTAATATCTGTTTGTATTCATTGTAAATTGAGGTGACCTCCCTTAGGGGGAGATTGTTAGGAATTAGAAAATTCAGTCGTTAAAGAGTCGGTCACCTCTAGTATATGTATTCATTAGAATGCTCGTAGTCGTAGTCAAGTTATATTATTAAGTAGTTTATTTTGTAACACCGTGGAGGACGGATGGGTATTTACCCACTGTATGCCTGATCCACAGCCCATAGGTGGCGTTTGTTTGTAAGAAACTATAAATACCCTCTACCTCCCAAGGTAGAGGGTTGGAGCTTCAATACCATTTTTCTTTGTTTCACATGAGGGCAAGTAGAGTTCAAGTGGGGGGATATTTGATAACATCAAATAGTCCTGATTATTAAGTGTCAATTTCCCCCGATAATGATTGTAATTTATATCATTTATATGGATTTACGCTTCTTTTCCATTGTTTCCACTTTCAGGTAAATTACGAGCATTGGAGCTAAAGAGACGCGGAATTGGAGATTTATCATAGTATGCTGATTTTAAAGAAGTTACGGCGTAACTCGTCTCTCACATTACGCCGTAACTATTGCGTGACTCAGAAAACCAACTTATCAGAAGGTTATGGCGTAACTCTTCCCAAAGGCTACGACGTAACTATATTAGGTCAAATGAGGTTCCAAGCCGCTGATAATTACGCCGTAACTATTACCTCAACTACGGCGTAACCAAGTTTATTGAAGACTACGGCGTAACCACTTAAAAGGTTACGTCGTAACTAGAAGATCTAGTGCAAAATACGATGAAATAGAATGTTATGGCGTAACTCATGTTATAGTTACGCCGTAACCCAGATCTGGCCTATAAATAACCCACGAATTCAAGCATTTCTAATCATCCCATTCCACACACAACAACCATAGAACGTGGGAAAAAGCTCAAGGCAGGTTTAGAGGAGCTTACGGAGCTGTCTCTAACGGAGAAATCACTCCCCTACGATAAGCATTAGCATTTTTATATTTTTTTTACTTTCAATTCATGTATTTCATACCTTTGAATATTGAATTGGTTTGATTGATTAATATGAGCTGCTAAGAACCTCTTGGTGCTAGCCTAGTTATGATTCCTTAATTTTTTTGTTTGCGTTTACAATACTTCCATAAAATTATTTCTAAGTGTATGCATGCATAGTTTATTGGTAGCCACCCTTGGTTCGGTAGTTTTGAATGGCGAGGCCAATTGCCTAGGAGATATGAACAACTGACCCTAGGTGAGCGAGCTGAGATGGGAAGGGTAAGATCTGACCAACTGACGACCCTTTCTACTTGTATGATTTGACCAACTGATCACCTACCGTTTGGATTAACTTAAGAATTAGGGGGTGAGTGTTTAAGTTGCTAACGCCTGGGCACTCACTATTATAAATCTAGCATGTAGCGGTAGTTAATGACTTGGCTTAGGGGACTGATCGGTGCTAAACAGTCAAGTCTAAAAGACTAAAAACTGCTCAAACACCAATGCAATTAAGATCAGAGGAGTATAGAGTCTCCCCGGGTCGTTATGTCCCAGCGAGCTATGCAATGGATAAATCAACGTCTAGTAATCGAGAAGTTTGAACAGAAAAAGGATTATGAATGATATTATAACTACGAGAAAAGGCAACAAATTAAAAACGCCTTAAATGCAAATTAAAGAAAATTAAAAAGATAAAACCTATTAAATAAACGCTATCACTATATTTAAAGTGATGAACGTTTAAAACCTAAAACGTACGTTTAAATTAAAATCTACGCGACGTACAAAATAAAAAAAATGAAACTAACTCAATGTTAACCCTAAAAATATGAAAATGATGTTTCTACAATCCTAATGATATAAGAAAATATTTAGAAAAAGAAAATTATTTTTAAAACTAATTATCTAATTAAAAACTATTTTTAACTAATAATTAATTACCTAAATTACAAGAAAATAGGAAAATGAGCTAGAAAAATAAGATTAAGACTTGGAAAAGTCTAAAATATCAAAATAGACTTTTCAAAACTATTTTTGTATTTTTGTGACTATTTTT